>JAJEKB010020467.1:749470-800414 GCA_022393335.1 Macrotrachela quadricornifera | reverse complement strand
ATAAAGATAGAATGAGTTAAATTACGTGATTGATTTGTAATACGTCAGCAAAATATTGTATTCCCTGATTTCCAATGCTATTACCATATAGGTAAAGTGTGGTCAATGTCTGTTACAGAAATGAATAGTAGATATGAAAGATGAAGAATTCAGATTACTGTGTTCATCTGTAATGCATCAGCAATCTGTTGTGATCCCGATGTTCCGATTTGATTGTAACAAAGATTAAGAGAGGCCAATGTCTAGTTGAAAAATTATATATACATCGACAACATAAAGACAAAACCGAAAATCACCCGATTTTCTCGCAATGCATCCGCGACATGATGCGCTCCGGTTGCTCCAATTTGGTTTCCTGAAAGTTCAAGTTCGATCAATGTCTATGTGAGAGATCACAGGCAGATACAAAAATAAATGAAATAAAAGTCAGAGTTACTGTGTTTCTTCGCAATGATTGAGTGAGATGTTGTATTCCTCGATCTCCAATTTCATTATAAGAGAGATTCAACTTGCAAAGTGTCTGTAAAAAAATTAAGATAGATACGAAGAAAGGAAAAAATATTGAAAATCACCATGTTTTTTAGTAATCCATCTGCAAGATAATATGCGCCTTCATCTCCAATCCGATTGGGACTAAGGCATAGGTCTATCAATGCCTATGTAAAAGAAGAGGATAGATAGGAGAAAGATCAATAGATATTTATACTCACTTTGTTGTCTGCCAATGCGTTACCCAAATGTTGAGCTTCTAATACTCCAATTTCAGTCTTTCCAAGATCGAGTTTCTTCAGTGTCTATTGAAGAGAAAGCGAACATAAAAACAACAAAGATCCAAGATAAGTAAATATGGCTGTCTGACACTTCATTTTATAAAGTTGTAACTGAGCTTCGTTCAGACTTTGATTGCATATATTGATTTTCTACTCTATTTTTTATTTTGTTTTAGTTTAAACGATGCTGTTAGAGTCAAAACAAGCGCACATATTGATGCAGGCCAATTTAGTGACTTCATGAGCATTCTCTGACAGTATTGATAATGAGTTGTATGCGATAGATTGCGATAACTTGAGAGTACAAATAAATATACGGTATCTCTCTTCAAAATTCGACACATCGATTAGTATAAATTTGTTGTTATATTTTCGAAAATAGAAACAAATGATGTAAAGTGAAGATTGGTAAGTACCTATTTTCATTGTTCAGTGATACAGTGTTGTAAAACAAGAGAAAAAAATCTACTGGAGCCGATTAGTGAGGATCAAATACGATTTCATCTTCAAAAAAAAGTTGTTCTTCTACTTTAAGAACCGGATTTACTCATGTGTAACAACAATCAAAAGAATCAAGATTACCGTGTTGTTTCGCAATCCATCAGCAAGATGTTGTGCACCCAATGGTCCAATTTGATTGCGCGCAAGAGAAAGTGTAGTTAGCGCCTATTTAAAAAAATAAATTCAGGTACAAGATAAGTGACGACTGATTTAGGCTCACTGTGTTAAATCGTAACATATCAGCAATATGTTTTATTCCTGATTCTGTAATTTCATTCTGACTAACATCAAGTTTGATTAAGGTCTATTGAAAAAGGAAGAGTGAATATAAAAGAAACAAATACAAATACATGCTTACACGATTGTTTCTCAATGCATCGGCAAGATGTTGTATTCCTTGATCTCGAAGTCCAGTGTTAAAAAGATCTAGTATAGTCAATGCCTGTTTGAAAGATGGAAGATGCAGATGAGATAGATGAACATGTATCAGAAGTTACCATATTGATTCGCAATACATCAGCCAGATATTGAGCTCCTAATTCTCCTATATTGTTATGGCCAAGATTCAGTATTGTCAGCGTCTGTATGAAAAAAAAATAAAGATGAATATGAAATAAATGAAAAGAAAATTAGCATTACTGTGTTGTTTCGCAGTGCATCAGCAAGATACTCCATTGCTTCAGCCCCTATCCCATTATTATATAGATTGAGTTTGGTCAATGTCTACTTGAGAAAATAGAACATAGACAGTATCTGAAAACTTATTTAATCAAACAAAAAGTATGCTAGTCTTCACTTGAATCGTTCATATATTTTATTATTTTTTTGTGAACATTTCTTTTTCATGTGTTCGTATAAGAAAATAAGTTTAATGACTATAGATTTAGTGACTATCGAATCATGATGCGACTGATCTCTCTTGATTCACACATCTATGAAAGTTTTGCATATGCTAAGCAGAAATAACTTGACGAAAATATATCGATTACTCTTTTTGTTCTTGTTCAAACAAGTATTAATAAAACAGTGACGCAAGATCTGGATAAATCTTCGTCGAAATTAACAAAAAGAATTTGACATATTTGAAGGAAAAACATCGTACACGATTTTCTGAAGATCAATGAGATCTTCATTTCTGTATTTAGCCTCTGAGCAATAGTTTACAGCACTGTTTGTGGTCCTAACTTTTAATGAAGAAAATTTTGGAACTCTTATTCATCACTAGAAAAAAAATCTATACTTTGTTATGTCGCAATGCATCACCGAGATATTGTGCTCCTTGAAGACCGACTCCATTTGTGTCGAGGTTGAGAGCGATCAACGTCTATGTAAGAGAATTGAAGAGCTATACAATAGAAATAATTATAAAATCAGGATTACCGTGTTGTTTCGTAGTGCACTAGCCACAATTTTGATTCCTTTATGTGTCATTATATGTTCCAAGCAGCTTAGTTCTGTCGGTGCCTATATAAATTTTAATAAACAATTTTGAGCTCAGAATTCTTGTTAAACATTGATAAAAGTGTAAGATACTAATGAGCTCTTAAATCACACTTACATAGCTTTTGTATTTCTAAAAATACTATATTCATCGGTTTGATTAATATCAAGAACAACTGGAAGAAATAGAGAAGGTATATATCCCAATGAAAACTCACTAAAAATACCGAAATTTTTGACAAACTCTAGTCAATTCTCTCATCCTTTCTTGCTGAAGAGTGAATTTGTAGAGTCTTTACATACTTCTTCTATTCTGGTGCGGACTATATCATTAGTCTTATGCCTTGTCAAAAAACAAAGATTATTCATCGACGATTCATCATATTTAACTATGTTCTGATAAAATTCCGTGCAGGCCGGTAGCGTATATAGAGCGACGCCGATTCCATACTCTCCAAACTCTCCTACGATGTACTCGCTGGTAACATGCCACTGTTTCTCTAGCCAGAATGATGTTTGAAATGGAAGTATGATCGAATTAAGACTAGGAACGTCTTCACCAGCAGCATAATATGCAAAATAAAATTTGAACTTTTCTAATCGAGGTAGATTTGTTACAATACACTGTTCCCAGAAAGAATTGTCCAATATTGCATCAAATGTTTCTCTGAGAGATACCAGTTTGAGATGGATAAGAGATGGCGTAAGTGAAAGTAGCAATTCAACTTTTTCTGATGATAATTCATTGGAATTAATCGCTAAAGAGGTTAGCTGTGGATAGTATGTGGAAGCAGAAGTCGACGGAATCATCTGATCCGAATCACTGTCGACATAATTTTCGATTACAAATGTTTTCAGATTAGGACAATGATGAAGAACAACCTGATACTGATCATAGGTGCAGGTATAGATTTTCAGATAGTTTAATGAAGTTAAAATAGGTAATGATAAATGTTCGAGTATGCCATAACCGCTATTCAATTCTAACTTTTGAAGATTGGATTGTGAAATAGTTGCTAAAAGCAATTCAAACATTCTATCATTCTGTTCGTTCGTTTGACGGAAATCTATGGACAGCGAAACTAGAGAACTTGTATTGAGAGTTTCTAACAAATGTTCTAGTTCAGTGTCCATTATTTTAATAAGAGTTAATGAACGTAAATGAGTGAATCGTTGAAGGTCGAATTGAGAGAAAAATAAATTAATTGCATTTGGTATCTTTTTGCTGCTCGAAACAGTCAGTAAGATGATGTCTTCGACTCGAATGAGATGAGAAACACAGTGTAAATCGGATTTAGACATCGAAGTAAAGTCAATTTGAAATCGATCATAGCTCTCGGTAGCTCGATATAGTTGCTTGCAAACAAGCCGAATTGAACGAATAATAGTTTGAACATCGAGATGATCGAAAATACGATGATGAATTTCAACAGGCAGAATGAGAAGTAATGCGTTAGACATTAATAGCTGTTATTCAATACATACAATATAATAGAGAATGAATAAGAAAATAAGTTACATACACCACTTTTAATGCATGCTTTTGCCTACGATGGGTAATATCACATGCGCCCATCAAGAATATCTGAATCATTTGCATTTAGATTTATTTATAGTTCTTCTTTTCTCTTGCCGAGAGAATGATAAATATTTGTAAGGAAAGAATCGGGTAAGGTAAAAAAAAAGATTAGTTGAAAACGTCCTTGTGACATTTTGTGAGATACAGGTAATCTTTGCTTATTTGTTTGTTAAGATCGAAAAATATATAATTAACTCTCATCTCTAATTATTGCACAGTAATATGCCGTTGACCGACTTAGAACTACTTTAATAAATGAAATGAAAGACACTTTTGCACAAAATATGAAACAATAAGCAATGATCTATACGAAAGATCAGCTCATGTAACAAGGACTGAAGAACTACCATATGATTCAACTCATGATACTTTCGAAGACTACAATGTGAATGCTTATGTGCTTTATTGCCAGAATTGAATCAAACAAATCCCTAAAACTGATCCATTAATTATTTACTGAAGTTCATTTTAATGTTAATCTTATTCGCTTCTTTGACTTCTTAGTATAGTATTAAGAATTTACATTTCCAGAGAAATAAAAAACACGATATGTATCTATTTATAGTAGGAAAAAACTGCTTTATTTTTTATTAACTATCGATGAAATGTTTATGACATTTATGCGCAACTCCACATCACATCAATGAGAATGTCGTAAAACGTTGGTAAAGTTAGTGTCAGATGCGAGTTTTTCCATCGAGCATTTTTAGGTTAACTTGTGTCGAAGTAGGTCATCGGTGTGACTTGTACTACTCGATGAGCTCTATCCAATGATATACTCAGATCTTCGATAGCTCAAACTATGATTTTTGGCAAAAAGATAATTTCTTCCAGCTTTCTATAAGGAAATAAGGTGATTGTGTCATCACTTTTAATATACTCTAAATAGAACTCTACAAGATTCTGCCTAGGCAGTATTTTTTTTAAATACATCATGACTTTCTTATTAACATATTTTTCTTCAAGCTATTAGAAGATTAATATTCGTTTATCGTTTATCTAACGTCATTATATCCTACATATATGAAAAGAAAAAGTAATCTTAAGAATTAGAATAAAATTACATTAGAAGAAATTCTCGAAAGGCATTTACAACAATATATAAAGTCACTATATCTTAACTTCATTATCATTATAATGATTTTTCTACAATAGATTATATTTTAAACTATAAAGGTAAAACCTACAGTTATTTTTTGAACATTTTTCTACACATTTAATCTGGGCATATATCAAAAAAAACAAAAAGCAATAATCTTTATACTACATTGCCTATTTACAAAGTGGTGATTCAATCGACAAACTCGTTTATACCAACAATCAATTTAAATTTCTTTTCCTTCATTATCATGTCATTAGATATTACTACAAACAATACCAGCGTATCGATTGATACCATTTCTGTGATTGAGAGTTATTTATCACGAATGATTAAAGTCGGTATACTTCTTACTGGTCAGATAATGTCAATACCTTGTTATCTATTTATTTTATATCATCTTGTCGCAACACAAGCAGCTCGACGATTAATATACAATCATGTTGTATTCATCATAATGATTCTTAATTTTCTGATTGTTACGTATGATCTTGGAATGGTTATCAACTTTTTTCGACAAGGATTTGTTAGTCCAGTAACAATTGTTGCCTGTTTTCTGTGGCAGTATATTGACTATACAGGTTACAATTTAAGCATTCTTCTCATTTTATGGGCATCAATTGAAAGACACATTCTCATATTTTCACCACATTTGGTTAGTAGTTTTCGTCGGCGACTTGTATTCCATTACTTACCTATTACAGCTCTAATCATATATACATGTACATTTTACATTTATGTTGTTTTCTTCTATCCATGTGACAAAACACCTATTCCTTCGCGTCATTATTGTGGACGTCCATGCTACATAAATGTAGGTGTAGCAGCATTAGTGTATTATGAATCATTTGCTCATCAAATTTGTCCAATATTTCTGATTGCTTTCTTTAGTGGTTTTTTATTGTTTCGTGTTGTTCGACAAAAACAACGTGTTCGACAAGTTATACAATGGCGTCAATTTCGAAAAATGACTATACAACTCGTCTACATTACAACTATTCAAATTATATTTGCACTTCCATATATTACTGTTGTTCTTATTAATTGGTCAGGCTATCCTACAGTTGGAGCATCCATACGGAGATATTATCTTAATCCACTAATTTATTTTATCTCTATTCTTCTACCATTTGCTATTCTTATATCATTAACTGATTTAAAAGACAAATTGAAAACATTATTTCTTTGTAATCATCGTCAACCAATGATTTTTCCAGTCACAAGAAACATTGCTGGTAACACATTCATGGTGACTTAAACTCATTGTTTTTGTTGTGAAAATAGTTACAATTAACTTTATTCGGATCAAGTTTTTACATGTCGTCAAATTTTGTTGTCTGCAAATTCATCACATTCTTTTAGTGACTTATTCGGAATATTGAAACTGCACCTTGACTTTGTTTAGCACTTAAAAAGATTGTAAAGATTATAATAAAAAAATTAGTTTTTGAGTATTTATTTTTACTTTCACTTTCTAAAATCAAAATTGTCAATCTTAATCTTGGATTAAAAAAAGCAAGAGACAAGTAATTGACGAACACTACTGTCTCTCTCATACTCTGTTTCTATTACAATTAATATTCGAAACATTTTTAATTAATTGAACAAATATTGTCTCAAATAAGGAATACATTGAATCGAATTAAAGTGTATAGTAATCATATGATGTCACATATTCACTTGATTTGAAGATATTATTTTACATTTCATGTAAAAATACAAAGGGTGACCCTCAATCCCTGACTCGATTTGTATAATTAATTTTTTTATATTAAAACACATACTTAAAAATTTGATCCTATGATAAAGAGATACAGTAAACGACGCTCTACAAAATAGCCTATGACCAATCTTCCATAATTTAGGTGGGTTATCGTAGATGGAGATCTTTGATTTTTAAAGCTTTATTCTCGAGTGCACAATCTACTTTAAAATTTTTTTACAGACCACAAGAAAGTGTGCACTCGAAAGTACCAAATAAAAAATGAGTTCTCACTTTTACTAAGGTTTTCCATGAAAATAATAGGCAAAAATGTTTGTGTCAAAAACATATCGAATTTGCTATATTTTGATATATTTCGCGTCGTATAGTATTTAGTTAGTTGTCTTGATCAAAGATCTGAAATTAAAGTTTAGATAGAATTTTGTAGAGAATTTCATGGTGTTTCTACTTAAAAAAGGACTTATTTTAGAAAACTTAAAGAACAGAAGTTCATGCATAAATATTGAAATTGGATTGATTATTAATTTTTCTTTTTTGTGAGGTCGATTTCTATGCTTATAACTTTCTTACTATATAAAATATGGAAGATGGGTCATAGACTATTTTTTTATACAAATCGAGTCAGAGCTTCAGGGTCACTCTTTACGACATTGAAATAAGAAAACAAGAAATACTTATCGCAAAATCGTTCGATTCACTGTTTTAAACAATTTTTTTAAATATTTTTTTATTTCAATGCTGAACCAAGCATTTTCATTCTATATCTTAGAAGAGTTAATTTTAACTACAAGAAAAGAGAAGATATTTTAAATTATATAAAATCATTAATAGTTTGATTTTTTCCTTGAAGTTTTTATTCAAATGAAAACATATTACATTTTCGAATAATATTCCAATTTAAAAATTTTACTAGTTTTTTATATCGCATTGCAATCAATGTTACGCATTCTCTAAAAGAATCAAAGATTTAATTGAGTTTTTTTCGAAATAACTGTGCAAAAATAGTTGTTACCCTATTGATCTTGTTTAAGGAGACATCAGCATTATTATTGTATCTTATACAATTTTATCGGAATTGGCAATTGATAATAGGATCATATTAGTTCATAGGAACGCCATTGTTGAGATAGCAATCAAACGTAGATATTTCCCACTGAAAGGTGACTGAAATTTAAAATAATTCGTTGAAAAAGAATTTCAATTCAACTTAATTTGTTAATTTCGACAAAATGTTGATAATTGATTTTCAAATCCTCGTTTTCTGGATTGATTTGTTTCATACTAATCTCGACTTTTCTCAATGCTAAGATCAGAGAATTTTTCGATATCGTATTGTGTAACACTCGTTCTCTACAAACGAGACTAGAAACATTCATGATACGTGCTAATTGAGCGATCTTTTTACATTTCGAAATCAATTGAAAATAAAATGGAAAATTTATAAATGTTCTGAGATCGAGTCAATCATAAAAAAGTTTGGTATATCCATATATTTATTCAAGATAGTAAAATGTAGATCTCATTCCCTTTGGAAACACACATACACAAAGAATCATCGAAACAAGAATCATAAATCAAAATTTTATTTCAATACGATACTGATGGTTCTAGAGCTTAAAATGAATAAATATCGAATTATAAAAGAAAAGATTTCGAATTAATCCTTATCAAAAGCGTCAATTTATCATTATTGCTCTTTAGAAAACACGCATGAAACCAATGGGAACATATAATAACACAAATTTTTTATAGTCACCCCTTCTTTCAAAATCGATTTTCGATACAATGATAAAGTGTTAAAGGATTGAAATAAAGTAAAGGAACGGATGATGATGTTGATGTATTATATATTCGTTCATCAGATTGATGAGAACTAATCGAACTACAAGTACTACTCTTACTACTTGTACTATCACCCATTGGTAATTGAACAATCTGTTTTTGATTATGATATAAGGATGATGTTGATAATTTTCTTGTACCTAATTTATGTTCAGCTACTTCTGCATTAGATATATTCTCTATTTTTTTCCATTTTGAAACCTAAAAATAAGAATAAAAGAATTCTATTTTAAATCAAAGAAAAAAAAACAATTAAGTATACCAAATCTTAACTTGTGTTTCAGTAACGGTAAGTAACGTAGCCATTTCAGCACGTTCAGTCGATGATAAGTATTTTTTATCTTCAAATTTTTTTTCAAGTTCAAATATTTGTTTACCTGTAAATGTTGTGCCAGCTTTTTTCTTTTGAGTATTTAGTAATAAATCTTCATTATCATTATTTGTTGATATTGATTTATAACAATTTCCTTTATAATTTTTTTTTTACTGAACCTCCAAGAATATCATTTATAAAAAAACTTGATATTTCGATTATTTGTTCGTTGAACTGTTTCTAACATATTTATAGATGATATATAATGTTGATAAAAATTATTTGTTGGTATCGGTATTATAGACAAGAAAATTTATGAAATTCTGATGCATATGCAACATGGGATTTGTCTATTTAACAGATGAAATCGTTACTGGAACCACCATTTATATTCAGATAGTGCATGTAAAAGAACAACATCAATATAATTTTTGTATGATGATATTGTACAGTTATAAATTATCAGTAAACAAAATTTTATTGTGATTTTCTTTTTGCTTAATACCGTTCACATTCATATACAAATATTCGTTGTCTTTGTCATTATTATTCAACATGTGATTCTTTTGAAAGAGTTAATTATATTACATATTATTTGACCCATGTTAATTAGTTACTGTTTTACTTTTGGTATAAGGTCCTTTGTTCGCACAATATTTAATCTATCATAGATTGGTGCTTTTTTGTAACTAATTACACCTATTTCTTTATATGAATTTGACTATCGTCTAACGATTGTTCATAACTTTTTTGATAATTTTTCACGATGATTTGCTATCATTAATTATTACCATAATTATTTTTCAAATTCTCTCAATTTCTTTTTTTTTTCTTAACTAAACGCACTTCCATATTTATGATTTGCTTCTATCAAATAATAACAACATCATTCAAAAAGTATATTAATCAAAGACCTCGATACTATTATTTGTTGGATCTCATGGAATATTTTATATTGTTTATTTCTCACATTCATATAAATTTTCTTTCATCATTTCACTATTTTGTTCTGTTCTATAGATTGCTTCGCATACATAAATACATACATACATATACATTAAGATTCTTTCTTTTTTTGTATTTTTTATTATAGAGTTCTCCGTTTTTATATTTTTCTTTTCTGTTCTACGCGCACAAATATAGTTTTAAAGTCAAGTTATAATCATCATCTATTCATGTCATATTCCAAGGAGAAAGAAAGACATTTGTCATTCAAGTGGTAGATGTTATTCATATTTTTCTTTTCAAAATAGTTATTAATAATTATTGACAAAAACGAGAGAAGAAATTGGATATTTGTGCACAAAGTATTATACATATAAAAGAGAATAGTGAAGGTATAATAGCTACCATTTCTAAACGAAAAAAAATAATAATAATAATCGGTTGTTCGATATTTTAGAAAGTGTGCGAATAAGTAAAATAATGAGTGAACTACCTAGCGCCTATAATCCAACTAATCATTATGGTTTACCATCAAAAGTTGCACAAGAATATTATGGATCGTTTATGATATTTGACATTAATCGTAATGGTTCAATCACACTAGATGAAATGGTAAAATGTTTACAACGTGCAAATATTAAATTTCAAGAAGCTGATGTTGAAAATAAATTTAAAAAACAGATGGATATAAATAGTGATGGAAAGGTATCATTGGATGAATATATGAAATTTATGGCTTCTGTTCATCGTGGTGAACGAGAAGGATTTATACATCCTGATAATGAGTAATTATACAATTATATTCAAGAACTTATTGAAAGTTATTTTACGTCATAGATAAATATATGTCTATCTTCTTTCTTTATTCTTTTTTGTTAACATGCCGTTTATCTCAATTATCATTAATAAAATTTAAAGTTGCTTTTTTAATTCTGTTACATCCTTATGAAATACTGTTATCTGTTGATTTTTCAGACATTTACAATGGAAGATATACTAGTTTGTAGAGCTCGATGAGCTGATTCTCCAGTGGCATAAAGCGTTTTTCTCGATGAATCTTAGAATTAAAAAAGCAACATTACTGAAATCACATTCTCAGGACAAAACTGATAGGATGATCAGAGATAGAGGGAAAAAGAGTTGCCATATATAAGTATTTTATTAGATAAACATGTAATTACATTTTCTTTTGAATATTTGCAAGTGTTTCTCGATAGTTTACCAAATAGGGATGAGTTGTCGGCAATTTCTCTTCAGCGATTTCTATTGCTTCTTCGATATTTTTCAATGCCAAATCATATTGCTGAATTGCCACATACAATTTTGATAAGTTGTAATATATTACTGCTAAATCAGGATGTCCTTTCGGTTATTTCTTTTGACGAATATCTAAACCTCGTTGAAAGTATGTCAAAGCGGTTGAATTGTCTTTCATTTCAAGATACGTTTTACCTATATTCGTATAAGTTGTGGCACAATCCAGGAAGTGACATTGATTATGTTCTTGAATTTGTAACGCTCTTTCATAGAATATTAACGCGTTTTGATAATTACCCATCAGTTGGTGAACCTCACCTACATCACTGTATGTTCTACCAAAAGTCGGATCTTTTTCAGATAGCTTTTTCTGATATATTGCGATACATTTTTTGAAATAATCAAGTGCTGTTGAGTAATTCTTCATACTACGATAAACTCTACCGAATACACTACATGTGGAACCATAAGCTGAATTACCTTCTTCAAGTGTCTTTTGCTGAATTGCAGAAGCAAATTGAACAGACGTCAGAGCGGCTGTAAAATCACCCATTTTCTCACAGCATACCGCAATACTTAGCCAACTAATAGCTATATTAGGATGGTTCTCATCAAGATTTATTTTTTTGATTTCTAGACTTTTTTCGAACAGTTTTAGTGCTCTCGAGTAGTCGCCCAAATCATAACACACCAAAGCAATGATGACATAGCAATTCATCAAATCAGCATGATTCGGAGGCAGAACTGTTTTTCTGATTTCCAGATTTTTTTCATAAAATTCTAGTGCTTTTAAGTAGTCATCCATGTTCTTGTACACTGAAGCGAGACCATCATAGGAATGAGCCAAATTGGGATGATTCGAAGGCAGCATCTTTTCCACAATTTTCACACATTTTTCATAAAATTCCCGTGCTGTTGAGTAGTCTCCCATATTTTTATACACTTCGCCAATGGTACTGTAAGAAGTAGCTGTATCAGGATGATTTGGAGACAAAACTTTTTTCTTGATTTTCATATCTTTTTCGTGGAATTCTCGTGCTTTCGAGTAGTTTCTCATGTTGTTGTATACTGAAGCGATATTGTTGTAACAAATAGCCAAAAGAGGATGATTCGGAGGCAGAGCTACTTCGTAAATTTGACGAGCTTTTTCGTAAAACTCCAGTGCTTTCGAATAGTCACCTTTGTTGTTATACACTAAACCAATGTTGTTGTAAGAACTAGCTAAATCCGATTGCTTTTGAGGTACAGCTATTTCATAGAATTGACATGCTTTTTCATGAAATTCCAGTGCTTTTGAATAGTCACCTATATTATTATACACCGCAACCATGTTGTTGAATAGTTTAGACCAATGTGAATGATTCTTGGGGAAAGCTATTTTTGCGATTTCTAGACTTTTTTCGAAAAATGTTAGCGCTTTCGAGTAGTTTCCCATTTCATCGTACACAGAAGCGATGGTGTTGTAGGAAACAGCTAACTCAGGATAATGTGGATGCAGAGATATTTCCTTGATTTGCGGACTTTTTTCACAATTTTCCAAGGCTTTCGAATAGTCGCCCATGTTTTTGTACAGTTCACTGATGTTATTTTAGGAAGTAGCTAAATCGGGATGATTTGGAGATAGAGATATTTTTTTAATTTCAAGATCTTTTTCGTAAAATTTTAGTGCTTCCGGGTAGTTTCCCATGTTATTATAAACTGAAGCGATGTTATTGTACGAAGTTCCCAAATCGGGATGATTTGGACACAGAGCTATTTTCTTGATTTTTAGACTTTTTTCATGAAATTGCAATGCTTTTGGGTAGTCACTCATATCTCTATACATTTCACCAAGGTTGCTGTAGGAAGTAGCTAGTTGATAATGGTTTGGAGGCAGAGATATTTTCTTGATTTTCAAATCTTTTTCATAAAATTCTTGTGCTCTTGAGTAATCGCCCATGTTTTTATATATTACAGCAATATTGTTGTAGCAAATGGCCAAATCGGGATGATTCGGAGGCAGAGCTATTTCGTAGATTGTACGAGCTTTTTCGTGAACTTCGAGTGCTTTCGAGTAGTCACCCATATCTTTATATATCGAAGCGATATTGTTGTAGCAAATAGCTACACGAAAATCATTCGGAGGCAGAGCTATTTCGTAAATTTGACGAGCTTTTTCATAAATCTCAAGTGCTTTCGAATAATTACCCATGTATTTATATACCAAAGCGATATTGTTGTAGGAAAAAGCTAAGCTTGGATCATCTTTTTCGAGAATTCTTTGGCCGATTTCAAGAGCTTTTTCGTAATATAAAATTGCTTCTTCGAACTGTGCTTGTCCTTGTTTGGCGTATGCAAGATGGTGATAGTAATGTTTTTTATTACGTACATTATACATATACCCTTGACTGAAGAGAGGACCATATGAAACGAATAAGTTTGTTTATTGGTATGTTTGCTTGCACATATACAATCACCTGTACATATAAATATATCAAGGTTTCATGCAATTATCTGAATCGTAATTTCTACACTGATATTCGAGTCAATTCGGTGTCCATGTTATCAGAACCTTATCTATTCAGATTTTTTCGCATCAAACTTATGGTCACTCTAAACTGTATTCAAAATGTGAAAAAGAAGCATTCCATTACTTTACAGTCATACTATGCCTAAAAACGAGCAGTTGAGAGTTGCGATCTGTAAAATGATTAACTACTGATTATAATCTCTCACTTGCGATTAATTATAGAAAATGTATCTAAAAAATTGCAAGGTACCATATTTTTACATAATGATGATCAATTATAACATTATACAGTTTTTCTTATGTGTATGATGGTTTAGTAGCAGGTTTTAAATTAAAATGTAGTGAGATAAAATTGAGTAATAAGCAAGTCATAACGATGACTATTGGTTATATTTTATATTTTACTTTCTTCTTCTATTCAATCCATTCAAGCGTAATGTACTTGTATTTTGAATAATATATTTTAATAAGTCGGAAAGATCAATTATATATGTTTTAAGTAATGATATTAAAGAAAGAAAATATAATTAATCCTATGAAATAATTTCAAAATAGAATTATAATTTTCGAGCATTTATCGACATGATATATATTATTAAAAATTAGATAATATCATAAATTACTTACAAACATTGTTCATTTTTGTTTGACATTTATTGCATCAAAACAAATATAAAACACTATCATGAAAATGAAATATTCCTAAATTCGAGTTCGTCTTGTGTACATGTATAATCAAATGTATTCATTGAAAATATCTTTATTATAGAAACCTATTTATTTCAATATAAAAAAATGCAAATGAGAAGATAAACACATCAACATAATTATTGAATAAAGTAGTTTCATTTAAAGTATTGAATATTCTATTATAATTTTATATTCGAAAAAGAATATATACAATAAATATTGATATAAAGATAAAAATATGTTATTAATGAAGTTATAAACCATGAATATGAATATGGTTTTATTTTTATATTTACTATAGTTAAAAAGAAAAATAAATAAACATGAAGATAGAATAAATGTTTTTGATAAAATATAATGTATTTTATAGACTTCGACTATTAGATCGCATCATATATGGTGCCCAGCTAGCACCACCAAAACTCGCATAGCGAACAGGAAAATTGTGACTTATATGTTTTCGCACTTCTTCCTCATTTATTTCAGGTGCATCAGCAGCAGGTTTGACAGAAGTGGTCTGTATACCCAATGCAACTATGGTAGCACTAATTAAAAGAAAAGCGCCAACACCAGCACCAATCAGAGCAATTGTTTCTATCATTATTTATTGGCAAAATATACGTAAAATAATCGAGATGCAAAAGGTAAAAAAATATCGTACAATACTATATAATATTTAAGGATTGATGAAAATGATTTGAAAGAAAAAAATAGTATATTATATTCTGTGCTTTTAATGTGTGTTATTATTCGTCACGCTTTGCGCACATGTTTTACCATATATTGTGTTTCGTATTTGAAAGAAAAGGAAATCGACAAGTAAATATTATTGGCGTGAATTTATAAATATATTTTCGTATGGTATAATATTCATTGATTTCTTCATTTTCTTTTGTTTTAATAATAGTTGTTAATATATTCTATTTTTTTATTTTATTTAAATGACTTATATTAAAAAAAAAATGGTTTTTGATTTTGTTGTATTTTCATTATGTATGTTCAAATGTTTATTTTGATATATGAAAAGCTTTGTTCAATAAATTGAGAAATTTCACAATCTTCTCTTAGATCTTCACTAACCATTGCACAATTTATAATATTTAAATCATATGTTTTCCTTTTGTTGATATATGTATAATCATCATAGATTGAAAATGTGTTACGAATCTGATTATTTGATAGACTTAGTAGATGTATTTTTATCGATTCAGAGAAATATAATATTAAATGTGATAGAACAGATTAATTAAGGAAAAGATGTTAAAGAATTTTTCAAAAATACATAAATTCTAGTCAATTTTGATAATTCAAAGAAATCAGCTACTATTATAAGAAGCTGTTGCTACATTATTATAAGGAATGTCATTCAAAGGTATATTCTATAACTCAAGTTTTCGATATTTTATACTGCGCTTAGACTTCAAAATATGTTCTATTTGTCGAATACATTTTGTAAATTCAAATATATTTCATAAGAATTAATAGTAGGAGCATTTTCTTAGAAATTATATTAAATAGAAACAAAATTTAGTTTTTATACTTTCTTTAGGTCACGAATCTAGGTGCTTTTTTAAAGGCTATGATAAGCTTTAATTTCAAATCAAATTAAAGGAACACTTGTATATCAACCATACTTTCACTTTTGTGGTACTCATGATAATTTTTCTCTCTTGAAATCTTTACAACTTTTGGTAAAAAACGTAACTGAGAAACATGCGATGTGATGAGATAAATATGGTAAGATAAGTAATATAGATAAACAAATAGAATTATATAAAAATATAAAAAAGTCAATGTGATAGATACCAGATCATTAAGACATCATAATACACAATAGACAAAATAGAAGAAATAGCAACAAAATCAAAATGTTATATAGTCATAAAGTTTCATTCAATTAAACAGTTTAATTCTTATTTTATAAATAAGTAAAAATAAAAATAACGCTGTATTTATTATAGATATGATAAATTAATAGTGAGATTATCAAACCAGCGCAATCTTAATAATTTTTTGTTTCTAATTTACTTGAGAAAATTTTTTCAAATGATATATGTACAATTTATGTATGTCTAGAATCATCATGATATGAAAAATAGCTGTAACGAACATTACATTTATCATACTAACAGAAATGGACAAGATAATAATTCCTTATTGTCACATTATGATGTAAAATTAGTGTGAAAATTCATTTAATTAAAAAAGATATTCTGATTAAAAACAAATGATTTTATACTAAAGTTATTACTAGAAATTTTACAAACCAGCTAATATCAAAGAGTTCATTACATCAACCAATAATAGAAAATTTTATTTATAATAACTCTACTTTTGTTTTAATTTTTAAGATTCATTCGGATAAAACCAAACTACAATTAAAAACAATTTTTGAAAAATAGATAAAGAATTCGATTGGTAACGTATTAGAGATCCGACTATTTACGGGATAAAATTGTTCAATTTATTAAAGAGAAAATCTAAAATTAGACTTCTTTTTAATACATAATACATATTTAAGTATAATAGGAATAAGTAATAAAAGAATAACCAACAAGAAAAGATAAATTTCTTTCATTGTTTACTGTGAAAATAGTATTTAAAACTGAATGATTCACGATTACATAGAATAAAATAGATACCAATATGTATTGGTGAGTTATTTTTACCAGAGGATTACTTAATAACAGTATAGATTTAAAAGCCGAAATGGGGTACAAAAAGATGATAGGGAGTATTATACCCAAGAGGGAAACTACTGACTTAAGTGACTTTTAAATCATAAAAGTCAAGTAAGTCAATGAAGTCACTTTAAGTCGGTTAAGTCAAGAAAGTCATTTTAAAGCCAGAAAAGTCAAGAAAGTCACGAAAATCATCTGTAAAGAATCATTAATAAAGAATAAAGAAATGTGATATTTTTCAATCTCGATGACACATTCTTCAACTTTTGTTTACTTTTTTTTCAATGACACACTCATATAAAACGGATGGAACGAAAAGATACATATATGTCATAGGTGAAATTGTCATATCATTTTGAAAGCTTCAGAACTGGCAAAAACTACAACAACGCAAACATGAATGGAGTTAAGGATGATGGTGAGAATAAAGGTGAAGATCTGAGCGATAGAATAGAAGTAATAACAGCGTATGTAAAGGATTCTCAGTGAGGATTAGTTTTTCAGTTAGATTATGATGTTATGCAGTTATTCAGTCTGATTTTATCCTCAACTTCATCACACTTATTGAGATCCTTCATTTTCACTCAGATTTTGTTTCTCGGCATCACCATCATTCATGATGATGAGAGAGAGACGAGTTCAAAAACTAAAGAGTTGCCAAAATCAAAACATAAAAACTTACAGGAATCAGATTGGAATTATGAATAGGAAAACGAAGTTTTTTGTTACATTTTCCCTGATTTTTAGCAAACTAACAATGGAAGTGTTTGTACTGTCCATGAGAAAAATGGCGCATTTTCGGGTCAAATGAAAGCTCTCACAGCTAAACTAACAAGTTTAAAATATTAGCTGCTGATGACTTGCCTTGAGAGAAATATTTGAATTTTAAGTTTTGCTGTAAAATAAATCAAGAAAGGTTTTCTCTACTATTATAAGGACAAAGTATAGTGTTGTTCGGGTCGATTATAGAGTTTGTTGGATCTCTCTTTCATATGGCCCGAACAACACTATGTTTTGCCTTTATAATAGTGGAGTAAATTTTTCAACTAGTCGATAGAAAATGTCGTTTCCATGACCTACAGGAAAAATTCAGTCTACTTTTGTAAGGATAAAACATGATGTTGTTCGGGCCATATGAAAGAGAGATCCAACAAACTCTATAATCGACCCGAACAACACTATACTTTGTCCTTATAATAGTAGAGAAAACCTTTCTTGATTTATTTTACAGCAAAACTTAAAATTCAAATATTTCTCTCAAGGCAAGTCATCAGCAGCTAATATTTTAAACTTGTTAGTTTAGCTGTGAGAGCTTTCATTTGACCCGAAAATGCGCCATTTTTCTCGTGGACAGTACAAACACCTTCGTTGTAAGTAGTAAATCACATCATTTTCTTGATCAAATTGATCACATAAAACAATTGTTAGTTCATAAATTCCAAGATCCTAATAGTGAAGTTTCAGGATTGTGATGTTTTCTGAGACATGCATTGAGTTATGGAAAATCTAATTATATGATTAAATAGAGCTCATCGAGTTGTACTTGAGATAAAAATAAAAATATTGGAACAAGTTTCTGAACGAATCCCACTTGTAAATAGTCGATTTTGGATTCAATTCTACTTGCATTTTTAACGGATTATGAGAGCGATGAGAACAGAGATTGAAATTATGATTGTCTTCCATCGAGGAGCCACCAACAAAGCAAGGTGGGGCAGTTGCCACGGCAAAAATATTTGGAATAATCAATAATTTGACAAAAATTAATACCTAAAACGATTTTTTCCAGCAATTGCCCCACCAAAAATTATTCTTGCCAACACCAAATATTTTACCGCTGGCCCGACGATGTTGTCTTCACTGTTTATAAAGCTGAAGGGTATCAAAATTGAAGGTAACATTCAAGTATAGCAAGATATATTAGTTTTTAGATAGATGACTTTCATGACTTTTAAAATCATGAAAGTCATTTTTCAATCAATTAAATCAATAAAGTCATTGAAGTCAAAAGTCAGTCGTTTCCCTCTTGATTATACCACATTTTGGGATATAGTTCGCAGTCCTGCCTTATACTCTATCATATCCAACATTTGAAAGATAGATAAACTGTTTTAGTGAAAACAAAGAAGATGTAATTGATGAATATCAATTTGATTGTTTAGTTTTCCAGAATACAGATGTTACTATTCAGCTGATATTATATAGGTTATAAACAATAGTCCACATTCAACATACGATGATATTGTAGCAGAGGCTTCTCTCTTCTCTAGCACAATAGGACGAATTATCCGAGATCATCCACACATGTGTAGAGCCACATCATGTTAGATCATCACTACAGACTATCATCTATGGATTTAAGGATTCTTCAGAAATTAACTTTTTTATTTTGCCTCGGATTATGAGTGAAATATCTCTTCCAAATCTCTAATATAATAACGAGTTATAGTCAATTTATTATTGTAGAATACCCTCAAGAGCAGATCTCTACAGAGCCTGATTTTTCAATTTTCATTTATTTGTTTTTTGAAAATCTTTTTTTTCAAAAATTCTTGAATTTATGACCAAAAAAAGTCACTGATCAAGATGAAAGATCCATGGTTTTCATTTCAACGAGAGAGAAATTTAAAAGCCCTCGCTCTATGAGGATCTAGTCCGACTTGTGATCTATGTTTAAAAAAAATGATCATTTTTCTATTGAGTCTTTATTAAGAAAACCTTGCTCGTCTACAGAGTACTTTTGACCAATAAATTGACTATAACTCGTTATTATATTAGAGATTTGGAAGAGATATTTCACTCATAATCGGAGGCAAAATAAGAAAGTTAGTTTCTGAGGAAGTCCTTCATACTGACAGATTGACCGCAAGTTAACTAATACTAACAAGATTAATAGAAATAACTTGCAAACAACCATTGTTCATCCAAGATAGTTTTGAGTTGAAAACTTTATTTTGTATATTCTTTAAACCAAATGGTTCGGTTCTTATACATAATCTAGATAAAGGTAAGAGTAATAATTACAAGTATGATGTCGAAAATTATCTGAAGCTTTTTGTAAACGAAATATGGAAGCAACTATAGACATTCATATTTAGCTAATATTATTAATCATTTAACAGAAAAATGTATGATATAATTTCATATCCACCATATTTGATATTTTGTAATCTTTGGCAAAGTAATTATATCAAACTTACGTAGTTTGACTAGTTAAATAAATGAGTTAATTCTAAGTAGGTGTTAGCAACAAATCTGCCTAATTCACGTATGTATGTTTGTGGTAGTGAACTGCGGAGTCAATATCGGAGTTGCATCAGTATAACAGTTAAATATTTTTATTCTTGTTTAAGAACACTTTTATTCTTCATATATTAAGTAATGAACAAAAATATACTACTATTAACATGATAAGTTTTACGAAGAGCTAATATCACTAAAGTATTCATATCAACAAGCATAGTAGACAAATTAAAAATACTGATCTAAGAAAATTTCTATATCACCTGAGTCACTAAAACCCCCCATCGACTTCAAGCCATTGTTGTTTAGAAATTGTGTAAATAGATTCTTCACAAGACGATGCAGTTGTAGATGACATTGATACAGTTCATTTTCTACTATTATTGTCCATGAGGGTTTTTCAAAATAATAAGATTTTTCTGTAAAAATAATAATTCGCTGATATTTTCAGAACCTAAACGTGTTCTTTTTTCAGTTACAATATTTTTTAATACTAAAAACAGTCTTTCAATAACTGTATTCGGTGCTGGTATTGCACATACTTGTTTAGCTATTGATGATAAAACTGGAAAATGAGTGTTGTTTGTCTTTTCGAAATGACAAAGCATCCATACTATTAACATTTTCATCGTTATCATACGCTTGAATAGTTTCGGAGTCGACTTTTTCGGCTCCGCAGTCCATTATTTTGCAATTGCTATCAATTGTGTGATGATTTTCTCCCTCTAACAGATAATACTTTATTGAAAGAATAATTTCATTATTTTAATTTAAAATACAATGATCAAATATTTATTGATAAGTTTTATCAATACTAATCAACATACACAAACAGAAACATTACAATATCAAAAAACTTCTACTGCTTGATTCTAATCAATTACATACAATAGAATATATTCATAACTTTCATTTTAAGAGAAATGACATCATGCATGATTCATATAATATATGAAAAAATATTAATATATTCGTGATGATCACATCTACTTATTTATCTCTGTTTTTTTTTATTTTCTCAATTTAAAAGACGTAATAACTATTAGAACATGTGCATTGATCATGACGAAGGCTTACACAGCTTGACGAACGAAACAAAAGGTATTCAAGGTCTTTTTTTTCTTTCATAATATTTGTACGAAATGACGAATATAATTAAGAAAAACGTGTTCTTATCTTTATTTTCATATTTAGACAAATTCGAATAAACTTTGTCAATAAACAATGAAAGAAACAGCAACTCTTTTAGTCATTGTTAATGCTAGTGCTATGATTTTTCTAGTTAGTGTCATAATTACATTAAGAATCATTTGTACTCATTCAGTTTTATATTCAATATATAAGGATGAAATAAATGAGGAATAAAATCAAGAACATTTCCAACATAGCTATAATATTATTGGTATGATCCATGGTTGGTTATTCATGATCTTTTCTTATAAGAATTGCAATGGATATATTAAATATATTCATTAGATGATTGTGTACATCTTATTCTCTTGTAACTTTTTTGAATTTAAGAACAGATATTTCTATTTACAATTCTTATGATAAGAACATTCAATTTTTATCTCAAGACTAAATTAGAATATTTCTTCTATAATATAAATAATATTACAAGCATAGTAGTTGATATAAAATCTAAACAATTAGATATATTGACAAATGCGACTTGTGATTTATACTTTCTCATTTTAACATGAGTACTTAGTATAATTAAGATATTTTTCAATGGATTTAATTAATAACTCATGTATAGATGGATTTGGCTTTTTCCAAATCTTATACCAGCTCAAACAAATCTTTTGATTGTTTTAAATTTAAAGAGAAAAATGATCTGAGTTCAATTAGAAAAAAATCTTCAAGATAAATATTAATATTTAACTAATTTCAATAGATAGCATCTGTTATATACCATTGTACTCATATTCCTGTATTAAAACTGATGAAATACTTCAATAAAATATCATTTACATTTCGTCAATAGCAATGCATCAATCCAACATATAAAATTAACTATTGATTTATCTTTTTCTTTGTCATCGATTAATTATATATTATTGATCTTTTCACTGTGTGCTAAACATTATCAAAAGAAAAAGAGAGGGAAAAAACAAATTTACAACTATACGGATACGTTTGTTTTGAAGTGTAACATATGAAGAACAGAAAGAAACTGTGACTAATTTTCATTCGTAAAAAAAAGGATACATCGATATTTTTTGAATCACGTTTGATTGAGACGAAGCAGAGAGCCGTGACTTTTACCCTGGGAAATAGGAGATACAGATGCATCAAACCAAATAGAAAAAGTCGATTGTTTATTGATTTTAGATCCTAAAAATAATTCGAAATTATAAAATTGAAAGAAATTTTCAGCAATATTCTCCGATCATATTTCCAAGTATTTCGAGCATAAATACGCAGTTCTAAATCATTATCATCTATTCTATGAGTATATAAATAATAAACAGCTAACTCTCGTTCAAATGAACTCTTGCAAATTGTGGAATTGAAGCTGTCGTGCATTAGATACTGAACCAAACTTTGATAAAAATTTTAATAAGCTAAAAAGTGTATAGAAAACATTTTCAGGTGACGTCTGTTACCATTTTCTTGGTACCGATTCGAACCGTATCCATCGCTCTTCCACTTCCAATCGATTTCCACACTCATATGTGGACATTTTTCCTTATTTATTCTGTAAATCTTTGATTTATTTAAATTTATTTTTTATTAATAAAACTTATTGTTTAACTGATCAATTTCATATTTTTTACCAATCAAATATGTATATTGTACTGATAAAAATTAGAATTTTTTTCTTATGCTTGTATTTAATAAACTGATCATACATCTATTTCAATAATTATTTAAACGATAGTGCTATTTAAATAAATAAATTTAGATACAAATCTATTAATGTCTATTACTTCTATTTTCATAAGAAATAAGTTTTGTTTAAATGTGTCTTTACTATTGTCTACTACCAACGCATATTCATAAACTAGAAATTAGAAACTATTTTATCAGAGAATTTAAAACTCAAATTGCCATCCCCTCAATTTTATATTAAAATAGTCTATCACTTTATTTTTCTGAAGTAAATATTTAAGAATACTATGTACTCCTTTTGAGGAGATAAAAATTGCATGAAATTTTGGATCAACCTTATATATCGGCCAAAAAAAAACATCTAATTTACATATGTTTGATGTTTCTATAGATTGTGAAATGATTGCTAAAGATTCAAGAAAAGATCATTAAATTCATCATTTTATTGAGCAAATTTTAATTCTAATCAATTCGATTAAAATAAAATAAAATATATTTAGAACTATTAGTACAAAAAAATAACCTTATCAATCATTATTATAGCATGTGACAATATATTAATACTTTTATCATGGTCACATTTTCTTCCCAGGTTTCTTTTCTCAAATACGAAATATCATGTATAGTAAAATGTGTGCATAAACCATGACTAAGGATGATATATATTGAAAGAACAGAAAAAAACGTCATGTATATATTCAGTTTTTTTCCTATCACATCATTATTACGAGACTAGATATTATATATTATCGTAAGGTATTATTATTATTACAGCTTTACTTCTCGAATATTTTAAACATACTTTATCAATAAACAATGATACAACTAGTTGCTTTGATTGCTATTGGTGCTGGTGCTAGTGTTTTGTTTGGTACTTCCGTAGGTGCATTGGGAGTTCTCGTAAGTTCTCCTGCCCAATCTCTTGAAGACGCACCTGAAGTAAATGAAAAAGAATTTCAAAAACGTCTGAGTCAAGATCTTGATAATGCATTTGCGTATAGTGGTGGCCATGGTTTTGTACGACCAATTATCCGATCAACTAGTGACCATATGTAAAATATGTTATATTTTATCAAACACATTTATTACATCTTCATGTATATTCATTTTTCCTTCTAACTGTATTAAAAAATCAAGCCAAGAACATATTCATATTCATAATTCTTAACTTCATTAATAACATATTTTAATCTTTATGTCAATATTTTTTGTAAATATTCTTTTTCAAATATAAACTAAATAGAATATTTAATACTGTATATAAAACTATTTTATTCAATAATTATGTTGATGTATTTATTTTCTCATTTGCGTGTTGTTATATTGAAATAAATAGATTTCTATAATAAAGATATTTTCAATGAATACATTTGATTATATATGCACACAAGACGAACTCGACTTTAGGAATATTTCATTTTCATGATATCAAATTTTTGCTCGATATTCTATAGTGTTTTAAACTTGTTTTGACATGATTTGATGTTGTAAACGAGAAATAAAAATTGGTAATTAATTCATATCATTCTCTAGCTTTTATTAAAATATATTATTTTGATGAGTGTTAGATAGTTATTATGCAACTTCAAATTGTTTCATACAATCAGCATTATTTTTCATTCTTTCTTATATTTGTTTAATCATGTATAATTGATCTTTCCAACTCATTAAAATATATTATTAAAAATACAAGGGCATAACACTCCAATAAAATGAATAGAAGAAGAAAAAAGACTGTAGCACATAAAACACATAGATACAAACATTTTTTTAAAGAAACGATATATATATATATATATATATATATAAAGGTGAAAACGAATTCCTGATTACTTTTATGTATATAAAAAGAAAATTCGAGAATAAAATGTAAATAAATGAAGCAAGCGAACAGGACAAATTGATGAATAGATTAAAAATAGGTATGAATGCATTAATTTCAGTGAATATAAAAATGAGTATTTTTTTTATCAACAACTTGATCAAATCATGAGGTAGGGGATAGATTCAAACTATTTGTCTCAATTAAAATTGAATTTTTCATGGCTATATTTATAAATATAGGAATATTTTAGTATTTTGTTGTCCACCCATGTAAATATTTTTTGCCTCAAAACGCGTCTGAAACGTTAAGATCGAACGCGTCTAAACGTGTCCCCAGTGAAACAAACGAAGGGTTTAAACGCGATTTATTTTAAAAACGCATCTGAACGCGTTCATAATTTGACTAGCGTTCAAACGCATTTTCAGCAATAAACGCGTCTCCAGTGAAACATTCGAAGCGTCTAAACGCGTTTCAAAAATATCTAAAAATTTTGAAAAATAAATTCGAATCTATTGCAGATTCGAACTGAGTCACCATCATCAACATTTTTCGATGATTTTAGCCTACCCTGGCAGACAGATTGAATTTTACCTTAAGCGATAACAATCAGATTTTAACAGATGAGCCAGTGATCAGAAGTCGTTCATATACACCACTGAGTTATAATAGCTCGAAATCTTTTCTTATTTAAAATAAAATATATTTGAATGCGAATTTCATTGATTAAATACTTCATTTTCATAAGATGTACTTTTTTCGAAGTTAAGATATTTAACACATAATATGATTTTTCATTTATCTTTTTAAATAATTTTATTATTTTTTAATAAAATAATATCTTTTTTTATTGTCTATTACGTGCAATTAATATTATGATTTTTTTTTCATTTTTTCGGTCACATGATAAAGAATTTTATCGAAAGATTTAATGAATAAATAATTATTCATTAAATTTTTTATAAGGATTATATGATTAAAAGTTATTAATATTCTTTAAATAGTAGGACTTAGCATAGTTTGGTAAAACGGTTATGGATAGCTGAAAATTATTACAATATTGTTTTATTGTTATTCATAGAAACTTTAGATAAATATGGATTATTTGCTGTATGTTTAATTGAACTTTTGTCTATTTTAAGGTCATTTTGACATTCTTTATTAAGAAGTCTAATAAAGTTAAGATGAGTAAAATATATGTAAACGAATGATATTGATCATGCGTTTGGATGCATCGTGGAATGATTTTTAATCGCGTGTGAACACGTTTTATGGTGAAACCGCGTTTCATACTTACATGGGAATAGAACGACAAAAATATTTCGGAGTGAAGGTAAGCAAGTAACAGATGTTTTTCATAAACATTAATTCTGTTAGGTAAGAAAAGAAAAACATGCATGAAGCATTTATTTTTTTCTTTCAGATTTTTTTCGGCTTCTTTCTCTCTCCATTAAATTCTCGACATTTTTGTTTACAATGCGATATAAGCAACCAACAAACTGTGCCACAAACATCGATGCTTCCTTCAACTACGACATCAATCAACTGACTTTCTTCTCGCATGTGAGTATTTGCACTGCTTGTTGTCTCTTAAATCGAACTACAGATAAATTAGTTGTATAGTGAATGTCAAAAACAGGCAGAGTTAATATGATAGACAGATTGCCTTTCCCCATCATTGGATAAATAAAGAAAAAAATGAAGAATTTTCTTCTTTTATGATTTCAATTCTGTTAAGTAATACAATGCTTACCTTTCTCGTTTTAGTTTTCGAAGATATACAAATTTAAAAGTAATCACAAGGACAAATATGGATACATCAATGAATAACTTATTATCCTGCCCAATAACACATGAACTATTTCGTGATCCAGTCTTAGCACAAGATGGTCATACCTATGAGAGAGAAGCAATCGAAGGATGGATTCGAAGTCATGGCACAAGTCCGATCACACGACAGTCGTTATTAATTGAACACCTTTATCCGAATCGTAAAGTGAAAGAACTCATTAATGCTTTTGAGACACTATTATGGGAAAAAGATTACCAATTTATGTTAGATATTGATGTAAAAATAAAGGAAGGATGGCCAATATTTCAAGCGTTCGGAAAAACGATTTATATCGCTGAATGGTTAACAAATAATAACAATCAACCATCTATTATTATATTAAAAATTAATGGTGCTCGCGCAAGAAAGGAAGCGTCGTTTTACGTAAATTTAAGTCGTCATCCAAATATCATTCGTACATTTGGTTTTGTATATGACAGAGAGAACTCGAATAAAGATAACACTATTTTACTTTTACAAGAATATGCGCCCAAAGGAAATTTATATGACTTATTACAGAGACGACGGACGACTCCTGATGAAAAAATTCTGATTCACATATTTTTACAGATTATTGAGGCAATGATATGCCTGGTATCTAATCATGTTGTTCATGGTGATTTAGCATGTCGTAATGTCCTGGTGTTTTATTTTGATGAAAATCAGCCAGAAAGGAATGTTGTGAAAATCACTGACTTTGGTCTTAGTCGACATAGTCAATTGTATTCAAGAACACCAGGTGCTGCAAGGACAACATTGAACATAGTTCCTATTCGATATGCAGCACCAGAAATACTTTCATCGAATGTAACATCAGAGGCTTATACAGAAAAATCAGATGTTTATTCGATGGGTGTACTAATGTGGGAAGCATATTCTCAAGGTTCAATGCCATGGGAAAACATTGAAGAAGATACAGATGTAATTGAAAGAGTCAGAAATGGCGATTTACTACCTCAACCATTCAATTGTAGTCAACATTTTTGGTCGATCATTACAAAAACCTGGTCGAAATCGCCAAGTGATCGTCCAACATTCAGTGAATTGAAACATCTTCTAAATACACATCACTATCGTTCGAGTAATTATTAATGTTTATCTTAAATTATATTTGTTACTGCTTTGTCACATGATAATTTTCTATAATTTGTTCCCGATTCTAAGTTACCTTTTGTTAGTAGAACTTGAGTAATTCAAATTCGAGCCAACACCATTTAATATAGACTGAAATATAATTGATACTTTTGACAACAACAACAGCAACAGAGAAACTATTTGAGATAGGATTTTCTATAATACACATATAGAAAAATTTGAAAATATAAAATAAGAACCACAATTTAATGTGCATAGAATCATTAGTATGACTATGTTCGGTTATCATTGGAAACTATGCTGTTGTTGTTTAAGTGATAGATTCAATGCCAGAAAACAAGAATGGACAGTATTCCACAAGCGTCAGATGCAATCATGCTGAGGCTAAAAGAAGAGAAGCTCAACGGCAACAGGAAGAGCAAGACAGAAGAATAGCCCAACAACAACAGGAAGAAGAAGACAGAAAAATAGCTCAACGACAGCAGAAAGAGTATGACAGTCAAGTGACCCAAGAATATACATTACTTAAAGAAGTGAGTATTTAAAAAAAAACTGATTGTTATTTTTAAATATGATGTATGACTTTAGCACATGCAAGAAAAACTACCCAAATCAGTTGTATCAGCAAGTAAGTGATTCTACATAGCTAATAAAGATATGCGCATCTATAGAATAAATTTTATTGATTAAAGTCGAAATGCAATCTATACCTTATTCATCATTTATATTTGATTGTATGAGAAACATTAGAATTGTTTTGAAACTGATGAAGAGTTTGACACATAATCATTTCAAGTATTCTTATATTTCGAAACAAAATCTTTTCTAGTTTTATTCGACTCTGAATCTCAGAAACAAAAGATCCTAATTAGAATATATATATGATAAAAATTTCGGCTCTTTATGCTTTTTTAATGTTTTAATTTATTCTATTTTCATATTTATCTACACAGATGAAAAACAGAAAAATAGGCCCACAATGATTACACCAAAACATTCTCCTATACAAGCAACAACTATGACATCTACAACAGCCAATCAAAATAAAATTGGTGCGACAACTGTTAATAAAAATGAACCGGATGCAAAAGTCTATAGCCAAGAAACGATTGCCTATATTGCTGATAAATATACAATCTCAAGTTTATTAATAAAGGAGAGAAGAGACACTATGAATTCTCATCTTCTTTCATGTTGTCGTAGTCGTCTAACATCAATAAGGGAAAAATTTGACTTTGTTAATAATCTAAGAAACAAAAATCTTGCTCAAGGCCTTGCACTAACAGATTATCATATAAAAAAGCAGGTCGATGATTTATTTGATAGTATACGTACAATAACTCAAAAATAAAACGTTGAATTATGAAAGACTAAACCATCTTTTTTTCATAAATATTATCGAAATTGGACATACTTAGGTCTGACCAAAAGTTCTGTCACCACTAAATAAAAATATAATGATATCAAGATATCATTTTTTGAAAACAATTGGAATAGATTGATGAAAATCGATCGATTCATTTCTCTGTTCAACATTTGATTCATGAATGAAATTATTCAGATCAATGATTTCACCGAAAATCTTCAAGGATATTGTGATATTCTCATTTTAATATATATTGAAATATATAGTCAATCAATGAAAAAAAAAAGTAATTTGATAGCTAATATCTACGCAATGATGACTTGAAATGTTCGAATTTGCATTGGATTGAGAGTGATTGTTGTTATGTTCGACGAATATTGCTCTTAAAAATAAATAAAAGATAGACATAATATCATTCAAGACATGTTTACTTACGAAACATATCGATATGTGATGATTCGCGATCTTTTGTTGTCCAGTCGAGTCGATGTAAATCGGACAATGGTAAATTGGCAGTTAATATTAATTCAGTCATCTCATTTATGGTACCAATACTTTTGAACAATGTTTGAAGATCGATTGTTACAGGTCTTGAGTAGAATTCATCTTCATTCAATTCAAAATAATGTTCAACACGCACAAGATATTGTTTTGCAGCTAATTGATCGAATGTTAGTAAGTGCACATTTAATGGCATAGCATCCGACAGGGCTGACCAACTTTGACGAAATATATCCGAATAATTTGTATAAGATGATGTATTCGGTAAGGAATAAGTCGCCAGAGGATGCATAAACAATTGTTGAGCACTGGTTCGATGTAATCGAGCACTATCTGATGGTCGATCAAAAAGAAGAATATGTTTGCCAGAAACAACAAGACCTTTGCCATAAGCAGTTTCATTTAAAGCTTCGTCAACACCCATCGAATCATCGTGTAATATTCGACGATGAACCATGATTTCCATTGATCCATCATGCATACTTCCACCACCGTGGGATCGATCTACGGAACATTGAATGAAATATTGATTTTTATTCGAAAACTATTACTTACCAGTAAGAATAGTTAACTGTCGATTTTGATCTCGAATCCAAATACGACTATTAATTGGATAATAATTACTACTAATAGGATCATCAGGCAAATAATGCCATGTTGGTCGATAATCACGAATACGTTCGAGAACTTGACGTCCATTAGCATCAGTATAATATTTCTTTTCACTATTAATATCAGTATTATAACGAATAATGATCTCTTTACCATTATTATCATCTATTGGAATCGGTCCAACTATCCATTCAATTTCAACTGTTGATGTATTACGATAGAGACTGAACTCTTGACTAGCCCAATCGTTGAAAACAATCAATGCTTTTTGTACAGTATCTGTTTTTGTACATTTTCTATTGTTATTTTTCGAAATAAAACATTCTTTAAGAGAATCATCTATTAAACATAAGTACTCACATGCTACGCACAATACTCACAGGTCGTGCCTCTGGAAACAATGGTCGAAAGATGTAAGCACCTGACGAGGGTGAAAATGGAGTACTTTTAGCCTCAGCATGACCTTGAACAAAAAGTATATGAAAATTTCTAGCAGCATGAGGAAATATTACTTACTAGTATACCAGTATAAACCTTGTTCAATAAATGATACTACCAAATTCTTTGCTAAATTGGTAATATGCTTCAAATCGCCTAGATCATTAAATTCCACACGTAAATACTAGTAATAACGAAATAATCTATCAGGATAAGCATTCAAAAGTTATGTCCTACTTCATTCTGTAGAATACATGCTTCATTTACAGTTGTTATCACTTTCTTATGCTCAGTTTTCTTCATATCATCTATTATAAAGAAACGAAATTTATCGATAATTTCAAAATTAAACAACAATAGTCAGCTGGTTCAAGCTGTAACATTTACCATTCGCTTCAAAATAATAGGTACTGTAACCAAGTGCTGGCAATGATGCTTGAAAAAGATACTGATTTTGAGCAGAACTCATTCGACCAGGAATATTTTTTGTTGTATCTGGAATCGGAAGATACTGTAAGAAAGAAAGAAAAATCATGTTCTTTTTTCGTCGTGCATCTTTAATTGTATACTTCAGCTTTAACAAGATTTCCTATTGGATCACGAATTAAGTATTCACGAGTAACAGGTACATGATGATGAATTGTTACCGGATGAATAGTTGGATTCCAGAGTGTCAATGCGAACTAGAAGAAGAATTTAAATAATCTTTCGTGTCTTCACTTGAAAAAAAATCTTGTGCAAGGATTTCACGTACTTGTTGTTGTCCTTCGATTGGAAGACATGCACTAATATTTGAATATGAACAGAGAAATTGATGAGGGATCGATGTCGTTTGACCTTTTTTAGGCAATAGTTTTGCATAGGCATCATTGATCACTTCCTAAAGAATAATCATGTCATTGCATTGCAATTGTATCTTAGAAGACATACTACGGCTCGATCGATACCATCAGAGAGTCGTTGAGCATAATCATCAGCTACATGTTGCTTCGATGTTCCACTAACTGCATCATGATGTTGAGCAAGTCCCATTGCTTCACCTGTTTAATACAATTAACAATTGATCGATTCAACAAATATATGTTTTTCTTACTCAAATCGAAAATGTTATTTCGTAAATTCGATTGTGAAAATCCATTTAATTGTCGAGTTACTTGAAGAATATTATTAGCATAACGTTCGTAACGTTTTAATGCTGGTCTTGAAGTAAAATAACCTGTCCAGTATACAAATGGAGTACTGGCATATGGAAAAAAATCATCGACTTTCGTTGACCATTCTTTTCCCGCTTTATTCAAAGCGTATAAATAGCATGATGGTGTTGAATAAAATACATTGACATCACTTCCATTCTCTTGCTGAAAATATAATCTTGGATAAAATTAACTAAAGATGTAACAATGACATACCTGAAGATTAACATAATGAATTAATTTGTCTAAATTTTTTAAGTTTTCATGAGCGTTCTGTCCATAAAAATCACCACCCATTGTCATGATGATATGATTGGTGGCGTAGAGTTCAGCCTACAATTAAAAAAACAAAACAGAATTTGCAAGAAAAATTTCTTTTTGAGTAACTTGAACTAATGCTTCCCCGATGAATGCTTCGACACGTTCCGGTACATTATAGTCGTGTAAACTTTTATCATCCTAAAATCATTGAATTCATCAAGAAAATATAGAGGTAATAAACAATGACGCACCATAATTGGCTGATCACTACAGGTGATATCATAACAAAACGTTGGCGGACTCATGTAATAAAGCGGCAGAATACCCGTAAAAAGCCAACTTTGACGACCTACAAACATCGTAGATTCACATTTTTCAGAAGCAATCTGATCGGATCAAAATAGTCGAAAATGTACTAACCTAAGTCGTCACTTGCTTGCCACACCATTTCTCTGGTCCTTTTCACAGAACGATCTATCAGATCGTGATAGTCTGCACGCCCAAAAAATAAACCATCAAAGCCCATCTATAGAGAAATAATATTTGTGTCAGGTATGAAATCTTCGAATAAATATAACCTGTGCAAAGAGCGAAGCAACTTCTCGCGAATGTCCAAATGGATCGATTTGCCAGCCAATCTTTGGTCGTGCACATTCACCAAATGTGTCGTGCAAAAATTCGGCACCTAAGCTATGTTGATCAATAATCGAATTGTAATGCGTTGCTGCTTCATCAATCATGGACCAACCACCCGAAATAAACTCCAGACGACCTATATATATTTGAATATATGTATTAAATAATATAGATTTAACTGACACAAACCTTCATTGACCAGTTGCTTGACTGTGTTACGCGTATCGTTCGATTGTTGATTCCACCAACGCCAAAAAAAGGCCATTTCGACATAAATATATCGACGATCAGGATTTTCCGCTAATGCTTGCACAACTGAATCAAGAATATATTGAACACCTCGTCTAACAATTTCTCCACGAGCTAAAAGATCAACTCATAAAATAATTTATGATTATCTTACCAATCAAGCTATAACTCACATCCATAGTAATATTGATCGACTGTTTTTAGCCAACCAACATCGTCATGTGTATGAGGGACAATATGAACATTGAGCATACCAGGTTTACCCAAATTACATGACTAAAATATATGACTATACATTTATTTGAAATACTTGATATGGATGTGTGTTTTCTCACATCATAACCAAAACCGTTTGATAATCTGTATGGTGCTGCAAGACTTTGTGCCACAATAAAAAGGAGAATCGCACAAAACTTTATCTCGTACATGGTCTATAAATGGTAGTCATATCATTCGAATATAAATGATGGTAACAAGCTTCTTACTTTCAGATAACCCTCTGTACAGAAGAAATAGACGTTGTATGTGCCTTAGTTTGAAATACCAAGATAAGAATATTATTTATCAACAACTCATCTATGCTACTAAAGGCATGCAGAGAGAGAGAGATGATAAGAAATACCTTTCTTCGATTCTGTCAACACGGTAGGCTCTATCTACTAATATGTTTAACTTTCCAATAGTCTAAACTAGGCCATTAAAAACTCTAAAGACTGATATTTTTTGAATAATTTTTGATAGGAACAAACTAGAGAGCTGCAATTTTCATTGTTGGAAAGAGGCTTATCCAGCGCATCGCATGTTTTTAATTTTGAGGAGTGGACTGGAATCACTAATTGAGGAGCTACAAATCTATGAAAGCCTGAAGCTTTGATCTCAATCCGCTTAAAAGTTATGAATCAAACAAGAATGATAATTGACCAAGTTTTTTATCCATTTTATCTTACGCAAAATATTTCTCAATTATTATTAATGATGTGTTTGATCATGGCGAGTCGATTGGTAATATCTATTTTGCTATGAATCAAGTCATAGTACATTATTTTATTTGTTCGTATTATATCCATACTAGAATATCTTAGAAAGAATAGTTATAAACTTCAAAATTTATCATGCAATCCATTTTATAAAAACTATTGATTTTAATATTTTTTTTCATTATATATAATATCAATTTGTATTAAAAATCAAAGGATTATCAGTTTTTGCTGCTATGCATGAAAAAAGTAAAGCAGAAATAAAAGTTGCATATATGCATTGTACAAAGCATACAAATAATCTTTTGAATGCTAAATTACATTACTAATTTAAAGAAAATAATAATTAAATCGGTTATACATACAGTGACTACCAAAATTATTTGGCCAGCACGCAAAATACTATTGTTGTGTTTATATCTTATATTTTATTTCATCCGAAATAATAATTTGCAAATTGGAGCTTAAAAATAAATTCAACAAGTATCTTATATAATTGTGCTTTATAACTCGTTTGTGAATGTAAAAAGAACAGAGAGGAGAAGTCAAATAAATATTTGAGATGGTTTTTTTTAATTAAGAGAATGACTGAAAATATAAAATATTTAATTAATCTTTTTACAATTTGCATATAAACAATGCGCACCTAATAAAGATTATTTACGGCAGTAAATCTTCATTATTTCCTCTTGCTTTATAATTTATTACAATGAAAGAGAACATAAAATGAGACAAATTTTTGTTGCCTAATAGATTATTTTGCTTCATCTTTTTACTGTTAACTATGAATATACCATTTAATTTAAAGAATTATGAATATAAATATTAACTGTACCAATAAATAAGATACATTCTTACATATCATCATATTATCATTATACGTTTATACCTCTTTCATGATGTAATATTCATGTTCTCTTTGTCCATGACCTATGTAAACTTTATTTGTATTCTTTCTCTTATCTTTTTTTTTTCTATTCATCTTTCGTATAACCGATATTCTTCTTTTTGTATATTAATCTATATTCTATGCAATATGGACACAATTGATAATGAAATAGTATGTAGTTAACATTTATCTTGAGGGTGATGATAATGCTACTTCTCTAATTTTTCGTCATCTTAATAAAATAAAGCAGAGATATAGCATTATCACAATATCTTTTTGCTATTGTTTTAGGCATTGTATTAAGAATGACATCGAATAATATAATAAATGATAATGAAATGAATGAAGTGATTCCATCATCAATATTATCGCATCGAATATTATCTTCAATTCATTCTCCACAACTTGAACGTGCAACATCATTTATTAATGATGTTTATACGAAAGCTAAATCTGAAGCATTATCATCATCATCACCATCATCTAAAATATGTGATTTTACATTTGGTAATCCACATGATATGGCAGTACCTGAATTTCTATCATCATATCGTAAATATATAGAACCATTAAATCCTCAATGGTATGCTTATTGTGGTGCAGCAAATATTAATACAAAAGCTTCTCATAAAATAATTGCTACAAATTTATCGAATAGATTTTCACCATTATTATTTGAATGTGAAGATATTTATTTAGTAACAGGAGCATGGGGAGGAATTTATACATGTTTATCAATGTTATTAAATAAAGATGATCAAGTCATATTTCCTATTCCATCATGGTTTTTTTATGAATCAATGATTATATTATGTCAAGGAATATCAATTGATATTAAAATCAATATAAATACATTTGATTTAGATATTGATGAAATAATAAATAAAATAAATGATAAAACAAAAATACTTATTGTTAATTCTCCTCATAATCCAACAGGAAAAATTTATTCATTATCAACATTAAAATTATTATCAAATATATTATTAGATGAATATGATAAACGTAAAAAAAAATATGGTGATCATGCTCAACCTATATGGTTAATATCTGATGAAGCATATAAAAATATTTTATTTAATAATAATGAATTTATTTCTCCAGCTTCAGTATATCCATTTACATTTATATGTTATACTTATGCTAAAACATTATTAACTCCAGGTATTAGATTAGGATATATTGCTTTATCAAATAAAATTCCTTTAAAATATCGTTTATTATTTCGTAAATATATACCTCAAACAAAAATAATGAATGGATATATATCACCTGATTGTGTAACACAATATATGATACAAGATATAGAAACATTATCTATTAGTATTGATATAAAAAATATGGAAATGAAAATGAATATGACGATTGAGATTTTATTATCAATTGGATATAAAATACCTGTAAAACCACAAGGAACATTTTATCTTCTTGTTATATCACCATTAGAGGATGATCAAGAATTTATTCGTTTATTATATAAATATAATGTATTCTGTTTACCAGGTTCAATATTTGGTATGCCAGGATATTTTCGTTTATGTTTAACTGCAAATCAAGATATGATTGAAAAAAGTCAATATGGATTTAAACAAGCATATCAACAAGCCATTTCTTCTTCTAATAATGATGATAATAATAAATAGTACACAATTGTAACAAATAAATATACTTTCTCAATTAGTGATTATGCAAATTAATTAATTAGATTTTATTAATATTCAAAATTAAAAGTAAATATTAATTATATCCACCAATGGTATTTTAAATTTAGTCGTCATTTATGTGCATAGAGTAATTACTCTAGTGCTTTTGTATTAAATTTATTGAAAAATTTTTTTCAGACTTAATGTTTTTCTACTTTGTTGAATTTTTTGTAGCTAATAAAAGATGTTTACGATATAATATGTTTATGATGATATAGAGACTATCATTAAATACTTAGGGCATACCAAAAGTAGTGGCCCTATTTTCTTATAATAGGCTTATTGAAATTATCTTTCTATATGAGAAGATAGAAAAAGTGAAGCTCTATTTTTTTATGCTATTTGATCGCTTTTTAACTGCTAATATAATAATAAAATTTCAATAGGAATTGTTTTGTATAAAACATAACTATTAAATTTGATCATATTTTCATCTATGTGTATTTTATTTTTAGTTTTTTCTATTCACTTTACCTTCTTCTTCTTTCTTCTCGTCCTTTCTAATGCCTAGACCTCTATACATGGATACATACTTTTATATATTAAGAGATCTGTTCGGTTCATTTCGTGAGTATGTGAAATTTAGTCAAGTGTTTTCATATGCGCCACTACAATAAGGTAGAGCGTTATGTATGATCCTAACCCCTTTGTCTTTCGTTCTGTTGATATGTATGAAGAAGATACGTTACATTTCTCTCTTTTTTCTTCTTGTACGTTCAGGTTTATCATCTTCTGGAATGTTCTTGGATAACCGAGCTCATGTATATATACCGGCCACTTTAGACATGAGAGTTCAGTTTTACGTATACTGAGTCCGTAATCACTCTGCGTTAATAAACAATTTACAAGAATCCACTTGACACAGGTTAAATTTTAACAATACTGATTAGGTTTAAATGGGTAAAGAATGTTTCAGTTTTATTTTAAAACGTGTACCGCACTTATTAGCCCAACAAGAGGCACTCATAATGAATTGTATTCTGCCCATGGTGATCAAGTTCCTTCGTTTAGAACAGTTAAACGGTAGAATAAGTGGTTTCTTGAAGGTCGAGAAGAAGTTGAAGATGAAGCACGATCTGGCAACCCTATTACCGAAATAATAGATGAAAATATTGAACAAGTTCGACTTCTGATTGATGATGATCCTTATATGACAATAGAAGAAATATAGGAACAAAGTGGTCTAAGTTACGGCACTACACAGCGAATCATCTCCGATCATTTGCAGCTTACAAAGATTACTGCCCGCTATATTCCCAAGCATCTAACTGATTTCCAACGCGCTGAACGAGTTCGGATATGCAAAGAAAACTTAGAAAATTTTGAAAAAAAGATATTGCGCTTATGTGATGTAGTGACTGGTGATGAGTCGTGGTTTTATCACACTCCAAAAGCCTCATTTTGCATCTTTTTAAAGTCAACTAGTCCCATTCTTGTTCATCGTATTGAACGCGGACAAATTGTCGACGATTAGTATTATATCCATAACTGTTTAAGACCTCTCGTCAATGAAATCAAGCAGCAAATGCCTTCATTTGGTACATATGGTATTAAACTACCCCATCACAATGGAAAACTCCATGTCCATAAAGCTGTCTTCGATTGCCTTGAATCAAAAGGTGTCACAATAATACCACATCCATTCAATTCTCCAGATTTTGCACCATGTGATTTTTGGTAATTCGATTTAATCAAACAAAATATAGATGATCCAAACGATGCCGTATCATTGCATGATGCTGTAACCACACTCATGTATTCTTTCAATAGAGAAGAGTATAAAAAACGTTCGATAAATGGATGCAACGAATGCAATTGCGTGTGGACAATGGCGGAGATTATTTTGAACATTTGATGAAATAAAAACTTGTTGAACTTGTTTCCTATTTCTTTTCTTTTACTCTATTACTACTGGCTATTATAAACGACGTGTACAGTATATATAGAGGGCTAGGCATTAGAAAAGAGGTACTTGGACTATTACTTTTGATATGTCCTAAGTATTTTAGAAGAAATACTGACAAACAAGACTCTCAAAACATTCCTTATATGAAATATAGCGCTTGATAACCAAAAACATTCCATGTCTGAATGCATTCACGTGTCTATTTGAGTTGATGTGTCTGATGTGCCAAATATGGATAGAATACTAACCATTAAAAATGAAGCTGTAAAAGTCAAAACAAAAATCTTTATATCAACGAAAATGTCTAAAGCTCAAATTAAAATAGATTTTTACAGTGAAGATCGATGAAAAATCGTATTTAATAGATTGATTTTACATTTTACTTTTGAAATCTATTGTTTAAGCGGTATATGGTTGATGAACAACGGCTCCGGAAGACTTGAATTATTTATTAATAATTAACAGGAATAACGAAACTTATATCGTTCTGTTTTAGATCACGTATAATATATGTTATCACCGTGTCCAGAAAGTTCGTATAACTCATATACAGGGCTGGAAATAATATTATTCCAAAATAGATTAAATAATGGATTTTTTACTAGATGAGAGCTCGTCAATAGCGGCATTTATTGATACTAACTAGTAGGTGTTACTAAAGCGTTTTAGTGTCAAAGCGAAGAAAGTATTGGAAACTTTACATGTTTTAAAGGTAAAAAAATAACGTAACAATATTTCAACACAATTTTCTTTCAGTGTTACTGAGGTTTTCTCAAACACCAAAACTGAAGAACAAAAAAACGGTCTTCACAGTGGTTTTTAGGATAACTTCCTAACCGTGATCGTACGTTTAAACCGGAGTATGTACCTAAAAAAAACTGGAGAACGGAGATCTAAAATCGAAGTATTTCAATCATATTTTTTTCAAAAGTAGGGGGTGCTCTCTTTATCTTCCTCAGGTCACGCCGTTCCTGAATGATGATGGGATTTGAACAGATGAATCAGTGATCAGAAGTCATTCATATACACCACTGAGCTATACATACAAATTTTAGGCAAATATGGACCATTTGTTGTATGTTTAATTGAATTTTTATCTATTTTAACGTCGTCTGAACATTTTTTTTAAAAATCTAACCAAGTTTATATGAGTAAAGCATATGTAAATTGATAATTTCGATCATGCAATTAACTCTTATAAAGCAGTAATCTTTCAGTAAAATCGTAACTAATACATAAGAAATAAAGGCGTACAGACTCATTCGAAAGTTTGAGCACGACTCAATGTGACTGAACAAATATTTGAGATGCATTTAAACGTATTAAATGTTTTTGGAAATGTGTCGAGATGCAATTATTTTTTTTCCTAATTGCGTCCAGATGCATTTCGTATTGAAAATGCGTTCGAATGCATTGTGAAACCGTCTTTCAACTCATCGATTTTGCGTTTCGTGTTTACATGCGCATAAACAGGAGAAACGAATATGAATTATAGTCGAATGAAAGAAGAAAATATATGGAAGGCGGAGTCTATAATAATAATGTTGTGTGTCTATAGTTTATCATAATAAAAAGAAGTGAGTTGAAATAGCTCAGTCTCCTAACAAAGGATATTGAATTTGATAAATGCGATTATTTCCATCTTCACTAACTAAAAGACTACCATCTTTCATAACAAGTAATCCAACTGGGCGTCCAAATGTTGCAGGAACAGATGCATCTGTTAAAAATCCATCGATGAAATCTTCATAATAACCCATTGGTCGATTGGTACTACTGTCAAATGGAATAAAAATAATCTTATAACCAGTTCCGTTGTTTTTATTCCATGAACCATGAAATGCAACAAAAGCACCATTATGATATCGAATAGGAAACTGATTTCCTGTATAAAATTTTACACCAAGTGCAGATGAATGAGCTTGAAAGAGAACATCAGGTGTTTTTGTAATTGCTACTAAATCAGGTCGTTCACTTGTACCATTACTAAAAACTCTTCTTGGATCAATTAAATTTGAACTCAGATAAGCATATGGCCATCCATAAAAATCTCCCTGTTGAATACGTGTAAAATAATCAGGTACAAGATCATCACCAAGTGCATCTCGCTCTTCACATGTTACATATGCATCCTTAGTAATAGGATGAAAATCGAAACCAACAGCATTTCGAAGACCATAAGCGAATGTTATTTGATTAGCACCATTAAGATCAGCTTGTTGAACTGAAGCTCGTGGCAAGGCTTCAGGGTCGACATTTGATGCTGAACCAATATTAACAAACACTTTATCACCGTTTGGAGAAATCGTAACAGTTCGTGTCACATGTCCATTGGAACCATAAGTCATAATTATTTCTCCTGTGCCTGTTATTTGTCGACTTCCAGAAGACCATGGATAGCGTCGAGTAGTATCTTTATTCCCAACATAAAAATATCCATTAGCAAAAGCCATACCGTATGGATAATTAAGTCCATTAGATTCATTAGCAAATGTTAAACGTTCATCTGGATAACCATCATTATCATTATCAACAAGACAGGAAATTCGATTGGCTCCTGGCTCACTAACAAGTATATCATTTGTGGGTGTATAGATGAGAAAACGTGGTGTTATCAGTTCGGTCATAAATAATTTCACAATAAATCCATTAGGAACGTAAAAAGTAGGATTGTCAGGTGCTGGAATTACCGTAGAAGTTTTAGTAGCCGACGTTGTATTAAATGGTGGTGGAAGATTAGCAATTGTTAATCTAATCGGTTGTGGAACAAAATAAACATATTGTGGTTTAAAAGTAACATTTGCTCCATGGTTTTGATGGATTATAAACAGAATTGACAATAATACGAGATGTAATACAGATGATAAAAACATTTTTTCAAGGTTTTAGAATGATTATTGATGTCGTTTATTTATTTTTTCATCAATCGAATGAAACATTATTTTCCATGTCGTGAAATCGCAATGATTTCGGGAATTTCGATAAAAATTACCGTCAAATTGTAGTTAATCCTTTTTTTTCTAAATAAGTCAATGATCAAATGAAATTTAATCGTGATTATATACGAAGAAAAAGTTTTTAAAAAATCGTCGATAAATCAGAACGATATATCATGTTAATCGTAGATGTTGTTTTTTCTTATAACTGTTTTCTAAATTATCAATTAATTGGAAAAATATCTTCAGCTATTCAGAAAATTGAAATAGAGTATAAAAAAAATATTTTATTTAATTAGAAAAATTATTTCTACAGATAAACATTTCATTTCTTTGTGTTTTCCGGCTTTTTTTTTCATATAATTATAAGAAACTGTTTTGATGCATGAACTGTATATGTAGAAAGATATCATCGCTAAAGTTTTTTTTAAATAAAATATTCATTAGCCAAAACTTATAACTATTGATTCTCAATAAAATAGTGGAGCATAAGTTATACGATTAGTTCATACCAAAAGTAGTGATCCCCTTTATCTTAATTTCGTATAGACTGATTTTCTTTAGTTAATACGGTGAAAACATTTTAATATGAAGAGGAGAATAGTCGATACCGTTTTTATCATTTTATTTGAGACGTTTCGTTATATACTCATAACATTATCAGTCAATACCCAAGTAGAAGATGCAACGTGAAAAGAGAATACAATTCCTAAAAGATCGATTATTTTCTAGTTGCAATTTTTATTTTCGAAATGGACAAAACTCTGAGCGAATAAATACCAACATTGTGAATAACAAGATGCTTTTTTGGTAAAAGACGAACGCATTTTTTCTGATCTGATCTATTTTAGTAGAAAAAGCAAAATATATCACAAGATACAGTGTGTAAAATTCTACAAATTCTAATGAACAATTATAAAGACATACGATAGATAAACAAGTGAATTCATCTTTTACCATAAAATAACATCGTTTTCTCAATGTCGAAATTTGATGAATCTGAAAACAATAAGTGTAACTAGAGAACAAGCAATTCTTTCTAAATTGTATTCTTTTTTAACGTTGCATCTTGTGCTTGGCTATTTTGTTTCTTAATAAAATCTACTAAGTGAGAATAGAATGAAATGTAAGTGGCTCATTCTTTCTATCACACTCATTATGATCCAAATGGTAGCAAATAGTATGACCTATATATATAGATAAAATCAGATAGGTTATTTAGACAATGAATAATAAAAATCGCCAAAATAATCAAAAAAAAGTAGGTAATTAATCGCTGATTTTGGAAATACAGATTATATATAAAAAAAATCAAGCAATCGCATGAATGCACATACATTATAAATAACTTTTCGTGGGCTCTCTATCACAATATTATATGAGTCATCACATTTTTTTTGATTAATCCAATATATCCTTATAATATTATGATTCGATAAGCTAACTTGAAAGAATAATTACGCAAAACGGTCTTTACACTGGTTTTTATAAGGGCGAACACAGATCAGCATCAGTTATCCGAGTTATATTCAAATACCAGATTATACTCTATATATCCAGGTTAATAAGTACAAAAATATATATAAGTTATACTCGTTCGTATATATATTTTTTTATTATTCATTAACTATTTGTCAAGTAAAAACTCATTTTAATTGATTCATCAGACTAACGATATGTGAGTGTAGATATAAGATGTTGACGCTTCTGAATATTACTCTTCGATACAAAAAATACTTCTGCTCTCTCAGATTTCGTCCGAATAGAAAACCTTAGACTGCACTATTATTTCATCTGACTTCTGAGAATATATTTACAAACCAATTCTATCAATAGAAGATACACAACCGAATGAGAAAAGAAAAATTTGATGATCACAAAAACCAATAAAAATTTTATTATTACAATGATTATACAATTAAATTTTTTATTTCGTTTTTATTTTACATTACTGAGCATTTAAAGGGAAGTCCTTTTTTTATTATACTTCCACTGTAAAATAAAGTAGCATCTTTACGATTTTGAAATGAAAGATGCCTGAATGTTATATAGTTAATACTTAGAGCCATCCAAAAGTAGTAATAGTGACAATTTAGCACTGCAAATGAAGCTTTAAGAAACTCCCTATCTATATAGTCTGATAGAGAAAGAATGCGAAGATTTTTCTATGCTGTTTGATTGTACTGCAACTAATGTAATAATAACAAAGTTTTGGTTAGATCTGTTTTGTTCGCATCTGCCACAGTTACATAAATATTAGAGAATATTTTTTAAATAACTTTTGATAGGAACAAGATAGAGAATTGTGATTTTCACCTTTGAATAGACAAAATAAAGATGCATCGCATTGTGTATCATAGAATTTTCGAATATTGATTTACGAAGTATTCTTATTCAGTTTTCTAACTATCAGGAATTTGAAGTTTAATATACGGTATTAAATTGCCACTTTCATCACTTTTGGATTGTCTTTAGTAAATTCGTACGGAATTCCACGACATTAAGGAATTTTCATCACAGATTGAAGAAGTAGAATCACAAAGGTAGTAAGACATTGAAGAACACGACAATTAAGTTAGAGAAATATTCTATATATTAGTAACACTAAAAAAAAAATAATAAACTTTTCAAGAGTTTATGAAAAAAATCTACGAAATCCGCAAAGGATTTATGAAAATAATAGAATCTTTTGAATGGTTTCTTATTCTACTTGTTTCTTTTAGTATCCTCAACGCTTAGTATTTCTCTAGTTTAATTGTTCTGTGTCCTACAGTACGTTGTTACTTTTATGATTCTACTTCTTCGAACTGTGATAAAAATTCAGTAAAATTAGATATAATTTTAAAATTAATTTGAAATTTTCTTAGTTCATGGAGTTCTGCACGGATTTATTATTATCTTATCTCTTTTTCATTTTATTCCTTTTTAAGTCTGTAACAATTATCTTTCACTTGTCAACATACAAAGTGTAGCACAATACCAAGTAACACGAGTGCAACTGTCGTCATGGTTTCAACTGGAGTAATTGAGTAGTGTACTGAAAGCCGTAAATCGAGGATAACGGTAGTATTACTCCTTGAGTTTGTTATTGTGATTACAATAAGAGAAGCGTTGCAGCAGTAACGAAATAGTTGACCCTTACTTTCTATTGGAGGATCGATCAAGAAATATTCAAGATTCCACATAGTATCTTATTAATGGTCATTTCTACATTTATCATATAGACATTTTTCTAAAATTCTATTAAATCTTAGTAAGATATATTTTAATAACAAGGAAAGATCATACATGATAGTTTATATAACATTTGATAGAAAATGTTTGAAGCTTATCATTTAAATGTATGAGTAATTTTAGTATAAGACAAAATATATTGCAACGGACAAATTTGATATTAATACTTTGTGTATGCATTTTACAGACAAAAAAACAATTTTCCAGATAATAGAATACATTTTCGAGTTTGTTCTACAATGTGACATAATCGTCTCTTTTGAATTCCGAAATCAATACTGATATCTGAAGTATCCCATAAGATAGGTAAACTGGTATATAGATAACTAGATATACTTACGCTAGAAATTAATGGTGGAATGTATGAAAGTTGTTTTGATGTATGTAGATAGCAAGTTATATTACCTATTCAGATTCAGGGAAATAAGTGCGTTTCTTTTTCAAGTAATGTTTATTTACCTACCTCAATGAGCCGTGATAATCCATGCACATGGATGAAGGCCTTTCACGTATATTTTGTTTCTTCACCACGCTGTACTATACAATTTTATGTTTCTTTTTCTTTCGTTTCTCAATACACAAAAAAAAACATACGTGTATATCTAATATAGATGAATGAAGCAGTTAATTCGAGCAGGATCATCGATGATTGATCTATGAGCATTTTCAAAGACTCCTATACTTGTTCTGAATTCAACTTGATGAGTTCTATGAAATGATTCTTTTACAGTTTTGATAATTCAAACGTTATGTTCAAAAGCCTTAAAATACTATTTTTTTCATTCTGACCGCATAAGCTTGAGCTTTACCTGAGTTCAGGTTCTGAAATTGATTCGCTGTCGATTTTGACTCTGTTCAATCAGGCCAACTTTATTATAGTGCTGCCAGTAGAACTTTTTTGGGTGATTATTTCTATATTGTGATAAAAAATAAACAAGAAATGCGACGGGAATGGAGATCATTTGTAATATCGTCATTACTTAACTCTTCCTGTTATTACAGAAATTACTGAACGTGCATTTAAAACATTAAATCGATTGAAAAGCACGCTTCCAAATTCTATGACACAATCACGACTTAATCACTGTTTATTACCACATATTTATAAAGAAAGGCTTGATGAAACTGATCCATATCAAATAATGTCAACGTTTATAGTGCTAAATGATAAAAGACAAGCTTTTTTGAATTAATAGTTTGGTTTGAAATAAATAATTTTTTTGCTATGAAATTTTAAAAGAACTTGATGAAAAAGTAAAAAGAAGTCAAGGAAAGATCGGAGAAAATTGGGGCGCGCATGGAGTACAAAATTCACTCCGTTTCGTCCTCTGCTATGGAAGAACATCTGCAAAAACCATGTATAAATCCAATTCTTTTGTATTATTTGTTCAAAATATGTGAGATCGTCAAGGCCTACTGGAAAAAAAAATAATTGAAATTTTATTTTTTTTCTTGTAAAATAGTCAAATATTAAGGACGAGCTAATTGTGTAGTCTTTTTCAGTAAAGGCAATAGTATAATATGAAAATCAGGCATAAATTTAATTTTCAATACGCCATTTTAAAGTGCATAATATGCTATCCTCTTCAAATTTAATAAAAAATTCAAGTAAATTACAAAATGACGTTGCCAGACAATAAAGCTTCAAGTAGTTTTTGTTAGAGATGTCTACTTTTTTTGCTTTTTCTTTTTCTTAAAGATATTCTTAAACAATGTATGTAGTATAAAAGTTGGAAATCAGATATTATACTTCCTAACAAACACCAAATTTTGTTGATCTAAAATTCAGCACTATGATTGAATGGAATTTAATACTACTTCTATTTCTTTTATATTATATGGCAAGTGGGCAAACATCATTAAAACTATTTCCTGCTTCAATAACGTTTTCTTTTTCATTTTTTTGTCTGTTTGGACTTGTTCTTATATCTGCTTGAATAAATCATCATGCATTTGTAATTACCTTTTACTATCTTGCATAAGAATTACTTTCATTTTATAAAAAGCATATATACATAATACTGGTTTTTGTCAGGAAACCAAGTCTTTTCTGAAAAATTATTTTTTGAATTTAAATCTTTTCGAACCAGATCCAAATAGTATTGAAATAGAAGATGAACAGAAACGGCATTCAAATATAATTGCTACTCGAGTTTATCTTATTATTCTCATAGTTATTCTAATTATTCTTGCTCTTTATTTTTGGTTAAGTATTCAAACGACAATGGTGACATTTGAACATCCTAATAAAGATCAATTTGAAATTCTTCCTGTTGATGCACATTGTATATGTTCTCAAACGACCCTTTCATATGGTGAATTCACTTCTATTGAAGTAAATTTTCATCAAATTTGCTCAAGTGATTTTATTTCTGAACGATGGATCAAAGCTATTAATTATAGATCAAATTCAACCTATTTTATTTTTCTGGATTTTCGTCTTTATGGTAGTGCTCAATTTCAAGCACTAGTTGCCTTTTGTCGTTTATCAAAATCTACTATTAAACAGAATATTGCTTCGTTTAATATGAGTACATTATTAAGTCAAGAAGTACTATCTGAAAGTATTCTTCGATCAAAGAGTGAAGCAGCAATCAATCAATTCCTCGAAGCAGTACCAGCTGATTTTAAATCTCAATTACAACTAGTACGTGAAATAATAAGGGCAAATAAATTAATATCTGGACTAGTGGCGGAACCAGGGGGGAGCTAGCGGTAGCTGAGCTCCCTCTAGAAACGGTTGAGCTCCCCCTAGAAAATTTAAGCTCTATTTAGGTTGTTAAGCTTTTGTCACTAAAGAGTTGCAATGCACATATTGTATAAGTTTAAAGAGCAGGTTGTCCATTTTTTTGTCGAGCAAGAACTACTCTTTTTCTCATTGCTTCCGTTTATATGTCATGAGTGACACTTTTGTGTCATGGATGATATTAATTGTAATAAGTTAGCGGAGGATAATTTGTCTTAATTTTATTCACGTTTAAGGATAGACTAACAAAAATAAAAAGATGTTAACATTGACGAGAGAACAAATAAAGTTTTACTCTCACAAAATATATTATTGATTTTAAACGACAAATTTTTTTAAAAAATATTAAATATTAGTATGGAACATAGAAATTCTACTAAACGTAATGATGCTCTTGATAGTTTCGTTGCATCTAGTAATGAACCTCGAGATCAAAATAATAGTCCAAACTTTATTGCAAATCAATCATGTTCATCATCTGTATCAACATCATCTTCTCCAATCACAACGAATACTTTAACCTGTTCATCTCCATCTAACCACAGTTCAACTGAGGTGTGCACAATTTATGGTACAACTTCATCTTTAAACACTGAAAATTTGGCACTAAAATCAAAATCTTCATCAGAAATGAATTATGCTGGTGTGAGTCAGACAAACCAACACCCACCCTCACAACCTCGTTTAGCAGCTTATACAAAAAGAAAAGGACGATAGATGATTTTCACAGAAAGGATACATCAATCGTCCTTTGCTGGAATATTCAATAGCATTAGAGTCAATAGTTTTTTTTTATTATTATCGTCATTTTTCTTAATACAGCACATCAACACGAATTCAACGAGATTTATTACAATAGATGGTTTTAACAACTGGAAGTGTGTTTGGTACGTGATAGAGGCTTTGAGAGGCCGCTAAAAATCAAAATATTCAACATTGTCAACAAATTTATTGAATATCAATCACCTCAAAAATCGAATACGATCGTACTTCATATTCTCGAAAAATCGAGCTGATATTAAGATGGAAAGGACTACACCGAACTCTAAAGTTATCGAAAAAACCTGCACTACTGAAGACATTTTGGATAATGAATATGGAGCTCAGCTCCCCCTAGACCGAAATCCTGGTTCCGCCACTAATCTGGACTGCTTACAAGTCATAGTATGGTATACCATATTGATGATGAAGGAATAACCATGAAAGCTGCTAGCATAATATACGACAATACTCTCAATAATCGCTCCTGTGTTTGTAATGATGAAATTGACTGTCTAATCGATTCAGGTATTTTTAATTATTTCGGCGAAAGTAATAACTACAGTAACCTGCGGAAACTGATGAAAATACCTGAAATATCATCAGGTTTTCTACCAGTGAATTCAATTATTTAGTCTACACTCGAATGTTTCTACAAACAAAACTGTATCGATCAACTCATCGAATTTTTTCCAACAAGAGAAAGATTTAACTCAATGAATGAAAATGAAAAAAGTCGTTTTAGTCTTAATTCAACAGTAAAATCAATGATTGATCTTTTAATGGTAGAAAATTGGATGACAAATGTGTTTTATGAAAAATATTTTACTCAGTGTGCACCTTCTGTATGCACTTATCTCACAATAGAGCGACATAATTTATTACTTATACTAACAAAACTCATCAGTTTATTAGGTGGTTTGACGCTTATTCTCGGATTTGTGATACCAATTATTGTTCAGTTTATGCAACGGTTATGGCATCCCCAGCAAGGTCCATGCATTGCTCGTAAGTAAGCATATGTAAAAACTTTTTGTTTCTAAACGTGTCCAGACGCGTTTGGATGTGATGAACGAGACTAGGACATAAGATCTTTGATTATAAATCTACATACTGTAACCAATGAATCATATTGGCTTATCAATTGATCATACGTATAACTCTTTTTATAGAATAACGATTCATCACTTAAATGAGGTACAAGCAAATTTATAAAAATAAAAAGTACTTTTCACTATCGATCGTTCATTAATATTAACGTTATAATTTAGAAACAAGAAAAATCAAGAAATTTTTTTGAAATATCTGTAAATCAAAGCTCGATTTCTATAAAACAAGAATAAACTTTATTTATTTTTTGAAACGAAAATATTATATATATATATATACGAATGAGAAGAATTTGTTGATAAAAAATTTAAAGTAAAAAACAACAAGAATTTAATGAGTTTTAGTTTATCTTCCAGTAAATAAACTTACAAGTTTTTTTTTTCTATTTGTTTTCTTTAATAATTTTAATTTAATTTGTCGTATTCTCAATCAATTCCACCGTTTTTGTAAAAAATTCCCTTTCTATAAACCATTTGAATTTCGAAAAAGCAGAAGATTATCCAACATAGAATATGAGACCTCGCGTCATAAAGACAATTATTTCTTCTTTTTTTTTTAATAAAAGAAATACTATTGAAATAAACAATTTAAATTACTGAAAAAGTTTACGAAAGAAAAAATATTCGAGTTCTACATTGAAATATTTTTAAAATAACAACAATATCTCAAAGTAATTCGATGTCTCGACCATATACTTTATTTTGTAATATATTAATTCCTATGAGAACATAATTAACAGAAGAAATTTGTCGCAAACAAACCGTTACAAGTGATAGTTTATTCAAAAACTGAATATCTTTTTCATATTTTGAACAAAGAAGCCGATTCTTTTACCACTCGTAAAAGAATGTTCATAGCTCATATCTATAAGAGAAACAGTGATAAAAACGATTTTGAATTATCAAGCTTACATATATAAAGAATTCACGAATTGTAAAAAAAATAATATTCACATCGCCGTAAATGTGTTAAAGCGGAGTGAGAAATTATCTAGAGCTTATTACTACAGATATTTATAATTATTTTTCATATAATATTTTTTACTGTGCACCATTTTATCGAATGATTCTCATCGCGAAGGTTTTCATCTGGTAATATAGAGCCCTTTTCTTACTATAGATCATGCATATGATTTTCAAATTCTGACATGGAAAAATGTCAGTAAAAAAAATCTCATCGGGTCTGACCATAAAAACGAAGTCCATTTTGTCACGTATTGAAGTGAATACGTAATAACGTTGTTTATGGAAAAA
>JAJEKB010020467.1:737150-749460 GCA_022393335.1 Macrotrachela quadricornifera | reverse complement strand
AATGTATATGAATACATTTGGCGTATTGCCAAGACAGAACGAAAATAAAGAAACAGAAAATAACAATAGTGAATGTCAATACACTACACATTTCGAGCTCTGCCACATGCACAGAAGAATTTCGACTTTACTTTAGTATAATGGAAGTCAGATTTTCGAAAAAGGATTCGATGAAAAAACACAAAAATAACATATAAATGCATAAATAAATTTTACGAAAAGACGACTCGGAATCCACTCTTTCTAATCATGCAATCCTAAACTCGATAGCCTTCACTGATCAAAAGATATATAAATATCAAGAATGGTGTAAAGAACACATTTATTTATCTATTCAATTCTTCACGAAAAAAGATGTAAGAGGATAGAGATTTAGATTAAATTAACAAAAATATATCTTGTAAATTGTTTTATAGAATTCAATTTTTCTTTCTTCAACGATTTAGTGTCTGTACGCTTACGTCAACTAAAGATACGTGTTAAAATGATGATGATCGAGCTAAATATTTTCAAGCATTATCCGAGCACTGATCGACAGATTCGTTATCAGCGTTATGCTACTCGATTATATGTATTACTTACTGTAATTTCACTTGTTATTCTAAGTTTTTATTCATTAATGATAACTCAAGTGTTTCGTTCTACTATTCTTAATCCAACTGAATCAGAATATATAGAACTTGAAAGAATTTATCCACACAGTCTGTCATGTCCATGCACAACGATCTCAATATCTTATTCAACTTTCATCACGATTCAACCTGAGTATCATCATTTAGATTATCGAATTATTGGTCCGGTACATTTTCAATTATTAGCTATGTTTTGTCAACAAACTCGACAAACAATTGAAAGTGCTCTCGAAAATTTCTTCAAACACAATTTGTAGGTTCAAAAGTTCTTTCCAAGAGACTTATTGAGTCTGAAATGAATTCAAGTATTCAAATCTGGCGATCTATGATTGGTAATCAATTTCAAAATACAATTGATTTAATCCGGGAAATTATTCAAGGAAATCATATAATCAATGATATAAATACTATTATTGAGTTTGATTCGAGAAGCCTTAAAGCAACAATGAAATTTGTCAATGAGTCCAACTGTTTATGTGCTTTATCTCAATCATGTCAACTTCCTATACAAATCTATGGTTATGATCTATCTATTAGAAAGTTCATTCCACTTTTTCAAATACCGAACTTTTTTGTAAGCTGTTATCCTGTAGAAGCTTTGCTAATATCAACTTTGGAATGTTTTTACAATCAATCATGTATATCTGAAATTGACCGGTATATATCTAATGGAAACTCTATGAATATTCCCCTATTCTCGATATAAATCAAAACCAACCAAATGAAACGATTGGATTGATTATCAATCGATTAATGGTCGATTCTTGGCTGCAAAATATCTCTTTCACTTCATATTATCAAGCTTGTGCTCCGCTCTCATGTACATTTGAATATCAAAATAAGTATGATATTTTCTTTGTTATTACAAATATCATTGGTGTTTTCGGTGGATTATCAATTGGATTCAAAATTATAATTTTAATTGGACTTAGATTAACTGAAAAAATCATAAATGGTCTTTTTCAACATGATTTTATTCATTTTATAAAAGTTTTATTTTGTTGTACTAATGAAAAACAAATAATTCGTCGAATACATTTAATATTGGTCCTGGCAACTTTGTATATTCTTTATACATTTTCTGCTATTAGTCCACAATTAAAAACTATCGAAATTAAAAATCCATCAAATTCTGTATATCAAAATCTTCTAACACAATTTTCTGATTCTTTGCAATGTTCTTGTTCACAAATATCAATTAAACATGAATTATTCTTTAATATTACACCTCATTTTCATGAAATATGTTAGAGTAATTTTGTGAGTGAACGTTGGATTTCAAAGCTTTATGGTGATGGTGACTTTATTAATCGATATTCAGCCATTGAACAATTTCAATTACTCATTTCACTTTGTCAACTATCTGAAAGAAGAGTAAAAGATTCAATTATACAATTAGCTGCAAATAATTTGATCAACAGTCAGCTTTTATCACCACATTCACTAGATGAATACATTGAACCGGTTATAAATAAATTTCAATTGACAATGCCTTATTTATTTCTTAATACTTTTTCTTTGATTCGTGAAACGATGCAAGCAAATATGTTGATAAGTACATTATCTACTAATTGGATCTTCACTACACCAGCCGATATAATTAATCAATCACTTGCACATACAGAAGTTCTTAGTTATCAAGGATGTAGTTGTGCGTGGTCTCCCAAGTGCATTCAACCATCTGATGGTATGATGACTGGTTGTTATCCTCTTGAAGCACTCTTACAATCAAAACTTCAGTGTCTTTACAATCAGCAATGTATCGATTCAACAAACTCTTTCCGAGCATTAAATATTTCAAATCCTACTCGTTTTAAATTGAGTTCGAGTATCGAATTAGTTTTAAATGATTTAATGGTTGAACAATATTCGAATGATATATTTTACGAGAAGTATTTTGCTGTATGTGCACCATCATCATGTATCTATTCATATATTGATCAAAGCAATCTAACTGAAGCAGTGACAACTCTTATTTCACTCTATGGTGGTTTAGTAATTATCTGTCAAATTTTTGCTATAATCATTGTCAAACTATTTCGACGTTTAACAAGAAAAATTACTCCACAAACAGTCTAAATTCATCTTTGATATGGAAGGAAATTAAAAAAAACATTTAACTGTGTCATCGTTTAATCGAGCTGATTTTAATATAAATCATTTTATACACGGTGCGTTCAAAAAGTTCCCCGACTGGTTTTATTAAAAATCAACAAAACACGTTACAATTATTCATATATGTGCTTTTTCTCGAAGTATCGTCCCTCTACTGAAATGCACCTTTGCCAACGTTCTGGAAGTTCTTTTGTATAGCTGCTATGAAGTTATCTTTAGGTACACTGTTCAACTACTGATGTATTGCTGATCCCAATAAACTTCGATCATTGTAATGTCTCCCTCTGAGATGATCTTTTAAAATAGGAAATGAAAAATAATCACTGAGGCCAGATCTGGAGAATAAGGAGAATGACGAGACAATTCATATTTTAATTTATGAATGGTAGAAAAAACAAGATGTCACGTATGTGTCGGTACATTGTCATGTTGAAGGATAACACCAGTTGAAATTAAACCTCGCCGTTGTTTTTTAATTTTTGAATGAAGTTTATTTTCTAAACTATTAGCATAATATGTCTTCGTAATTGTTACACCAGCTGGTGTAGGTTCCTTGAGAACTATTCCTTTGTGATCCCAGAAAAATGAATATAAAACTTTATCAGCTGACTTTCCTTGTTTGAGTTTTGTTGGTAGTATTGAATCAGCTCGCTTTCATTGTTTTAATGATTGTTTTGATTCAGGTTGATAATAATACATCCGCGACTCATCACCAGTTATAATTCAAAAAAGAAAGTGGTTGCCTTCAATTGAATAGTGAGCTAAAGGTTCTTCACACGCTTGAACACGTTCATGCTTTTGATCAGGTGTTAGTAAATGAGGCATTCATCTTGAACAAACTTTAATCATGTGTATTTGATCGTGTAAAATATTATATACCGTGTCAGTTGAAATGCTTAAAGCGTCTGCTATTTGCTGAATGGTAATTCAACGATCTTCGGTGATTAGGCTTTCAACAGCTTTAATAGTTTGACCATGCGTTGCAGTAATTGGTCGTCCACTTCTAGGACTATCTTCAATATCTAATTTTCCATCTTTAAAACGACGAACCCATTCGAAAACCGTTGCACGCGATGGAGCGTGGTCATCATAAACTACTACCATACGTTCGTAAATATTGGATGGAGATTGATCTTCCAAAACATGAAACTTTATAATTAAGCGATGCTCAAGCTTGAGATTGTCCATCAGTGTATAAAGGGTGATTTAACAAAAAGTCGTTATATTCGTGGATAGGTATTTCATTGGTTAACGGCTATGATATCTATAGATCGAACATTGTTGCAGCTACACATAGACTAAAATCTAAGAACAATAACGCTTCTCATTGGGTCGTAATAAAACCAATCCGGGAACTTTTTGAATGCACCGTGTAAATACAGATTGCTATATTTTTAAGTGTTACATAAAATGCATGCCCTTCAATAATAGACGTAATTGGTCTTGAATGATCTAATAAAAATGTATCATTATTGTATGTCCATATATCAAGAGATTTTTATTTAATATAAATAACTTATTTGTACATGCTGTTATTGACATATATTTATTATTTTGATTAATTAATGATATTTTTGATAAAATTTCTACTAAACTATTTGATGGATAATGAACAGATATAGATTTACGACATAAAATAAAAATCTTTCCATTGTTGATGACCATATTAAATCACATAATTCACCATATATCAGTTGAGTGTAAACGTGTTACATCATACTTTGTACCATCACGATTATAAGTAACATTTTTTTAACACATTCGAACCGATGTAGCCCACCGGTGGGTTACGCAATAGTTTGATGAGAAATTGTATGGAAAAGCATTTTCTTTCGCTTTTTTCTTAAGTAGGAGGTTAAATATAAGGAGTCAATTATGTTGCCTTTAGTATTTTATTTAAGTTCTTTACTCCACAGCATCATGCTTATCATTAAAAAGCTCAGGACAAAAAAATTTATTACAGTCAGAACAGAAAGCTTTCACTTTCTTTGCTGCCGCACGGCTGACTTCTCTTGACTGTTGGGCCCGTCCCTTCGCGTAGGAGTCAGTGCACCGTCTACCGATATTGTGCGTAGGTCTTTCTTTTTCTTTGAGCTTGTGATCAGCGAGTTTGCGCTTCGAATGACTTGCTAATTGTTGTCTTGGATCAGGTTTTATCTTTTCAGTTGGCGTGCCAAGCAGTAAAGACTGGACAAGACTTTCACGAAACTGCGGAATGGTCAAATTGCTTTCCGTATAGTTTTCTTGTTATCAGTAACTTCTTCATTAGAACTGTCAGATTCAGGATGCATTCTATCAAAATCCTCATCCAAAGAACACACTTCATTAAGTGAGCTACAGTTATCTTCTGTATTGGTTTCTTTAAACGACATGTAAACTGTTCCAAAACTCCGGTCGTATTTATACACAAGACAATAGAGAGAAAAGAATAAGAGAGAAAAAGCTGGAAACTTCCTTCATTTTTTTGCGCATACTTCGTATAATATGAAAAAGAACGAAAAAGTAACTTAAGCGATTATTTAGTTAATCAGAAAAAAATGACCCATTATATGGTGATATAAAGAAGAGAACGATAGATAATCAGTAGAAGATAACGAAAACGTCATTATGTTTATTTATTAGAAGTTAATAGTCCATGAAAATGAACATCTCGAAAAAATTTTCTAAGAAAACTGAATCGGGTCGAATGTGTTAACTATACAACCAGATAAATATATTCCTAAAACCAAGTAATCCTCTTCCCTTACTCTGATGCTTAGGGCCCTATTCGACTGAGTACCAAAGTGAGGCAAAAATACAACAGATCAGACTGAAACTTATAGAAATGACAATCAATTCTGAGCCCTACAGCTTCTGAATTTTTTACGTGAAAATACCCTTGCTTTTTAATTAGGCCAAAATACTTGCAAAGCGTCATCCCTCCTTTATTTGCGAAAAATTCACTGTTTAGGTTAAAAAAATAAACAGTTAGATGACTAAAGAAAAAATGTTAAAGAGAAAATATGTGATGAATAAAAAAGATAACCCAAAATATAAAGAGCAAAAACTTGCAGCTGATGTTTCTGTTGTTACGGAGGCTGAGATATCAGTGACTGTGTTCCCTTGCGTTGTTTTAGTGCTTCCTTGTACTGTTTCAGTGCTTCCTTGCATTGTTTCAGTGTTTCCTTGCATTGTTTCAGTGTTTCCTTGCGTTGTTCCGGTGGTGAGTAGTTCAGAAGTAGTCATCTGAGCTATGATCTGATCAATGTCGACAGTTGCATTAACAATGGCTTGCTCAACTACTATGGCATTTTGTTGCGATATATTATGAAACTGATCATCGGTCAATGGTAGTGTATCCGTGCCTTCTGATACCAATAATTGCACGATACTGGAACCTGCCTAAAAGAGTATTCAAATGGCTTTTTACGTAATATAGTATTGAGTTAGGAAATTCTTACTCTTTTGTCACCAGTTGTTTGCACATCATGGATGCATGCTACTCGCATGTCATCCACCACATCAGGACGAGCTGGAATTTGAAGTATAGATGTGGCTTCAATGGCTCGTTCTAGATATTCTTCACAGATCTGAGAGGCTAGTTCACTTGTGCGACGTTGTAGAGGGCTAGGATTCAGAATAGACAGTTGGTTTCGTCTTCCTCCACTCTCATATTCACAAACTGAAAGTGGACTGACACAAAGGCCCCATGATATATGGATCAAATCAAAGGGCATGTGAATATGTATATCCCTGTATTGATTCTGTCATAATAAGATAGAATATAGAGACCTCACATAACCAAAAACAAAAGTGTAGTTAACATACTTCATTTTTAGTTATCTCCAGACGCAAATCGATACCAGTGTATGTGATGATAATTGCTCGTGGTGTTCCACTTATCTTTACCACTACACAAAGAGGCAACATTGAGACGATATATGAGAGTAAAAGAAATTTCACTCACAATTCTGACCACCGCATTGTGTATTATCATCATTAATGATACATATAGGCGCGCCATCATGTTTAAATATGAACTCAAACTACAAAGGAAGAACATAGTTTTCTGATCATATGTGTCCTCTCCTGATCTATAACCTTTTCATTCCACCAAGGATCATTTGTTACCGTAATGATACCTTTTACATATTCGTTCTCGATAACAAGGTATTGACCATCGCTTTGGCACCAAAGTTGTGGTCTCGAGTCTCCTGGTCGCTGAGGAAATATTCGAAGATGGGGATCTCCCCAGATATGACATATACCGCTAACTGGTCCATGCTGAGCTAAAATCAGATTTCTTTGTTATGGCCAAAGAAAAATACAGTTCAGTGACTGAACATACCTTCGGCTGTAGAAAAAGTTGCGGCAAAGCCGAGAACTAACAGTGTAAAAGCAATCATACCTTAACGTTTGTTATTCGTCTCGTATAGAATGTAAAGATAAAATGCGAGACTATGAATGTTTATTTATACCCATTCTTATCTTATTAGATCATATGATATACTTTTCATTTTTCCTCAAAGCATTGTGAAAATGCTTAATCAAGCTGGGGGTGAGGGTTAAGATGTTAGGGTGAATGTATATGATGAGGACATAGAGTGGGTGAGAGTGAAGGTAAATAATCATTTTGACTTTTTATCGCTCCTTTTTTTTCCAAGCATGTAATGTCGTAGTCTGTTTCGAATATCCGTGTCTTGAAAAACTCATGACGTTTATGATAAAAAGGGAAAGTTGGTAATCGGCGAAAACATTTTCAGCGAATGAAAACAGCTAAAAGAAGATTGAGCGAAGAAATTTTCAGCGAAAGCACTATTACGCGAATAAGTAAAGTAGCGAAAAGCAGAGTAAGCAAATTTTTTTTGTCATAAAAAAATTCAATAGAAGAAATTTCATGCATCGAGGTCGAAGATTACGGCCACCGGATTCTGCAGGAAAGCACCGAAAATCTCTGGAAGTGGAAGCAGTATTCCGGCCAGAAATTTGATGGATTTTTTCCGGCAGGAACCGGTCGGAAATCATTGGAAAAAATTTCTGTGGGGATACTGCTTCCATTCTTCGAGCCGGTTGCGGTCGGAAAGTACTAGAAATTCATGGATCCGGCCGTTTCCTGCTGTACATCGTTGACCTAGGCATAATTAAATAGAAAATAAAATGCAATGAATATAACAAACTAAAAAAATATAATGCATCAATATCAAATAATAATAAAATAACAATGAAGAAATTGACTGTAAGAACAAATAGTTCAAAGTATTTATTTAGAATTTTTAGCCACAAGTGTAGATAATCCATATAGGAAAATTGATCAAGTCAATTTGTTTTTGTTCATATCGTTCATTTAATACATCGATTTGTGCTTGAATACTACAGGTGCTGCTGCTTGATCTGATTTGAAAACCCACTATTAACTTTTGATAATTGTTGACGAAACGATAATTTTTCTTGTTATAAGCACTTGAATAAATTTCAAACATTGGGATGATGTTTTTCAATTCGATTGTTAAATTTATTATGCTAGGCTATAGATAAAAGAAAAAAAAATTTTTTTGACAGCAAAAAAAGTGCTACTTTCACAAATATTGTTTGCACGAAATTCGAGACTTGATATATTCCAAATATGTTTTTGGTACACGTTTTAACTATTGATTTTGAAAATATTTAAAAAAGTCAATGAATTCTTCAGATGGATCATTTTTAGGAAGTTCGAAAGCCTCTTCTATATGATCTGAGGAAGAAGGGCAAATGCCATTGTACTTCGACAAGCTAAACGTAGATCTTCATTCTCAAGATAAGTTATAGAAAGACCAAGTAAATTTATGTGTTTATAGAGAGATTGAGTAAAATGGAAAAAGCATTCATGATGTATTGCACTTGAAAGTTAGTAAATAAAAATTAAATTAAATTATGATTCAGAAGATACAAACTTTTTCTTTAATGACTTTACTTAAAGACATCTCAAAATCTGCCACGATATATTTCGGTTCAAACTTCATTTTCAATCGAGTAGCATGATCATGAAGTTCAAGAAACAGTCGTTTATAAATGTCAGGTGTGTTTCTGGATAAAGACAAATCACATAATGAATATCTAATAGACAAAATCGAAACAGTAGATATTTCAAACAAATATATGATCTTACTTTGCTGAAATTTTAAACTATGAATTTTATAAATTTGTTAAAATTGTTTAGGACATTTATCAAATGTACCATCAAGAAACATCCATTCAGATGAGAATAGGGAGATACGGTGACGGTTTACTGAACACCGACAGTGAGCTCAGTACATACCGATAGGTCACCGTCGGTGTTTCACTGGTTTCAGTGACCACTGATACCGATGGCAGTAGAACACTGATCATCATTCAACAGTGTCCACTGATGCACTGATGATGTCAGGGACACCGAGCTCACTGACATCATGTGATTGATTGTTACATTTTATGGCGAGACATGTGCTTAGAATAAATAGAAAATGTTCACAAGATGGATGCATGGGATTTTCAATGTAAATAAAAGTTTTTATTAGTTAGGTCTAGACATGCACTAAATTCAAACCTCTTGGTTTTGAGGTATTGGTTTTGATATGGTTTTAGATTCGATGGTATTGGTTTTTGATCGAGTTTTGGTTTTGAGATATTGGTAACGAAGCTGACTTTGAAACATTATTCCTAAAATGCCTTCCGATAAACTCTTCATATTTCTTACTTTGAAATGAGCTTCTCGTATAATAGTATACAATGATGAAAAGCAGATGTGTTCTAAAAATGATATGTTTATAATGATGAAAATGTTGCGTGAAGAACGAACTACATATTAATCTTGAAAATGTGGCCTAAGAATATATTTCTTATGAACTAAGTAAGAAGATCGCGTTTTATTTATGGCATAATCTTCAGAAAGTTCGGAAAATTTATTTTACAGTGTAAATATTTATTTTTCGTTTTGAATAGATGATTTCATATAACTAATAGTGTCATGTAAACTCATTATAAAATCTACACATTTTACGATATTCGATAGTAGATGCTTGGATCTATCTAACACATTACCAATTACAAAGTTCAATGAAAAATGACTTTTCCGAGTGAAGAACGTTGATTATGAGAATGAATTTATTACATACAATGTTATATGAGAAATTTTTTTAAAGTAACAAATATAAGAATGATTGTAGGAAGGCATTTTAGACTTATCATTTCCAAATGAGTTACTTCATCTGTACCTCAAAACCAAAACTCTATCAAAAACCAATACCGTCAAAACCAAAACCACATCAAAACCAATATCTCGAAACCAAAACCATGCCAAAACTCATAAATAGTAAATCTTTTATTTACCATTTACTTTTGTAAAGTAAATATCGGTATTTTGATGAAATATGAATATTTGGATGTAAATAACTATATTTACTTTTTTAGGGTAAATAAATTTTAATTACTTTACAAAAGTAAATGGTAAATGATTTATTTGCTTTACAAAAGTAAATGGTAAATAAAAGATTTACTTTACCTATTTACTTTTTCAAAAAGTAAAAGTAAAGTGTCACCCCTAAGTAAAACATCCATGCCATCAAAGTTAATCAGCAGTTTTAATGATAGAAGTGGCCACAACTCAGCTGTAAACACGCCCATGGACACTAATCCTTCTAAGTTTCTACTAGTTCTATTGAGATCTATGCAGGGTCAATATATGAACTACAAGTTGATGGGACACTTCGGGAACTTTCTTTGTTAGTGTTACCTGAAATGAAAAGATTTTTAGTTTGTATATTTAAAAAAATGCTTTTATTTCTCAGTCTTTTTCTTTCTCAATTCTCACATTGTGAAGAAAAGAATTGATATTATTCAAAGGCAATGTTAAAAAACTAGGAAGACTGAAAAGAAAAAGAAGTTTTGTAGATATATAATCTAGAAATTTTTTGATTTACTTAGAGTATACCACAAGTAGTGGCAATGACTCTTTTTTTCTCTATATTAGGGTTCCAGAAATTTTTTTTTCTATACAGTCTGATAGAGAAAAAGAAGCTCTATCTTTGCATGCGATTTGATCATACTTCAATCAATATTAAGATATTAAACAATTGAGAAAACTTTTTTCCTTCTCTTCTGTGATACATACTTATCGATACACGTATACATCAACATTCTTCATCTTTGCTTAAGATGAGTAAAGAAAATTTTCGATTTTACATCAAAATGCGTACTGCACGTGATATTCAACCAACAATTATTCATGATGAATTACGTACTGTTTTCGGCGTTGGAGCTCCTTCTTTTCGGACTGTTGCCAGATGGTGTAAATGGTTTCGTCAGGGTCGAGAAGAAATTGAAGATGAGGTACGAGTTGGAAGACTTATTATAGAGACCACGTCCGACAATATTGAACAGTTCCAAAGTATTATCAATGATGATCCGTATATCTTAGAAAAATTACCGCTCGTTATGCGCCAAAGTATCTGACTGATTGTCAAAGAACTAATCGAGTTCTAATAGGTAAAGAAAATTTAGCAAAATTCGGATCAGGCGTGTGGCGACTATTTGATGTCGTAGCAGATGACGAGTCCTGGTTCAATCACACACAGATTGGGCGAAAATCATCAAATTCTGTGTGAGTTGTAAGGGGTGATTCGTCACCTACGGTAATTCGACATAGTCATTTTTCGCCAAAAATCTTATTTAGCATCTTCTTTAAATTGACTAGTTCTGTTTTAATTCATTATGTGGAGCGAGGAAAAACTATCAGCGATAAATATTACATTAATTATTGTTTAAAATCACTCATTAACGACATCAGAAAGCAGATGCCTTCATGCGGTGTTCAAGATATTAAATTTCCTCATGATGATGGACGACCACATGTTCATCAAGATATGTCGAAATATTTCGAATCTGAAGGATTCACAATAATTCCACATCCATCTAATTCTTCTGATTTATCATCATATTTCAAAATGACTGTATCATGCTGTATCCGACTTCATGAATCCTGTAGACAGGGCAGAATATACAAAAATATTTGATTATTAGTTGAAGTATGATCAAATAGCATGGAAAGATAGAGCTTCTTTTTCTTTATCAGACTGTATAGAAAGAAAAGTTTCTGGAACCCTAATATAGAGAAAAAAAAGAGTCACTGTCACTACTTTTGGTATGCCCTAAGTATAAAGAAGAATGTTTGTTTGTTTTTCTATTTACTATGTGCTCAACTGTCGCAAAAGCTTGAAGTTAGTCTCAAACAAAAGAGCTTGGTTTGGTACATTTGGATCTATCTAAGATATCATAAGTTATATCATTGAAAAAGTGTTAACGAGGGAACATTCCCAAGTGCCCCCTCGCTTTTGAGTTCGGACTCTATGCATAAGGTAGACCCCAGTGAGGTATGAAAAACCCCAAAAGGATAAGTGCTGCTAGGTCTTCTGTCCAGAGTTATAGGCATTTTACTGAAATTTTAGCCTCTGGCATGGTATATACCAACAAATCGAATGACGGTATTTTGAGCTGAGATTTTGCCCACAGATAGATCTATTTGTGAGTAGAATACCCTGAAAATTTCAGCTCAAAAGAATGTTTCCTTCCTG
>JAJEKB010020467.1:675146-702150 GCA_022393335.1 Macrotrachela quadricornifera | reverse complement strand
CACTTTTCATGTAAAAAGGAACACAAAACCAGAGTTGGGCAACTCAATTCAAAAGTGCGTCCAATTCAATTCAATTCATTGAACAAAAAGATCAACGCAATTCAACTCAACTATATGATCTTTCACAACTTTTCCAACTCAATTCAATTCAATTCGTCTATATTAAGAGTTTTCTCAACTCAATCCTATACGACTCAAATACTTTAAAACTATTAAGAATTCAATTCAATTCGTATTTGCTGAAAAGCTTTTAAAACTCAATTCAACTCAATTCATTCACCGAGTTTAATTCAAAGCAACTCAAAAGTCAACTCAATCTTATTAAAAATTTTTTTCAAAATAAGTTTTGCGCTGGTTTATTAATGTTAACTAAACGCATGGAAAAGACTTTTGCTGTTCGCCCCATAAAATAACGATTATTTTGCAAGGAAATACAACTGGGTAACCAACGACTGTCAATCAAGTAATGCATATGCATGAATAAATCAAATGATAAAAAAAAGTAGAAAAAGACATTTGAGAAAATAAACATAATGTTCAAAAGCAGGTAGTTAATATAGATATATGTGTATACATATACATTGCAGTGCAAATTAAATCGATCATGTACATGAAAAAAAGACTTGCTATCGAAATACTTTGCTAATTTACGACCACGCCGTGACCATTTTGAATTTGATCATGTTAGTCAATCACAACAAAATTTTGCGTGATTTTTCTGAGTTGAATTCAATTCACTTCAACGCAAAACTTGAGTCGAATTGAGTTGAGTTGACCGTTTTTTGAATTGAATTGCCCAGCTCAGCACAGAACGAAATAAAGAACGGAAGAAGAAAAGCAACATGATTCAATGGGCATCGCATGCATAACATTCAGCTCATTAAATATATATGTAGAAAGATAGTTTTGAGAAAAGAGATTGAAGGATTCATTAAAGAACAGTGAAGGATGTAATCTGAAGTTCATTAAGTTCAAATATATCGAAGAGTGACTTCGATAACTCTTTTTTTGCTGTTGAAAATTATGTTTCTTGTTAAGATCTCAGTGAGAATGGCTTAGAGTGAGTTGGCGTGGGCTTGAGGTGGTGAGGGTGGCTTAGAGTGGATCTCTCGAAATGATATTTGCTTTTTTTTATCAAAGGTTTTTAAAGATATTGGCTTGGTGTAGGACTGGTGAATGGAGAACCAAAAGCGCTATTGGTTGATGACAACGTTGGCTTAAACAGCGGTGAGGGTGGGATAGGGCGTTTTTTTACTAATATTCTCTTTTCAAAGATTGTATTAATTGAAAGGAAAGGTGAAGCGGATTTTTGTGGAACACATATATTTTTTCGAAGAAAAATAGTGAATGAAATTTTTAAGTTGAGGTTTTTAGGTCTCCCCCTTACAGACACATCTCTCTTACAGACCCTAGCAACCAAAGTCAAAGAGCATGGCGTGTGCTTTGAAATTGATGAGGAGAGACAAAGAGGGAAAATAAATAAAATGAAGATCTTTACATAAGTTTTCCTAGATAGTGAGGGGACAAAAGAAAGCAGCGAACAAGAACTAATGATTGTTTAGTATATTTCTTCTGAAAGTATTTTGAGTTCCACATTTTGGTCCCAAAGGCACTGCTCTGACAAGCTTTTTTCTTTTCTTTTGATTCAAAACGAAAGTACAGTCAATTCAAAATGAAAAAAACATTTCTCTGAAATGATGCAGAGAATTACTTTTATTGTTTTTAATAAGAGGCATCTCAAGTGGTTTTTTTTTAGTTCGAATCAGTGGGAAAGTTTATAAAGTCTAAATTGAATAAAAATTTGTCAGTTAGAAGCAGAAAATTTTTTCCCAGTAAAAGCAATATAAAAGCGAGTGTTCAGATTTACAATCATTCTCTCATTTCATTCTGTATCGATCGATAAAGCTCAAAGGTAAGGAGCGAAACAACATCTTTTTTACTTTTGAATTTGAAAAATATTTCTTTAATTCCAGAATTTTAGCAGCAAAGTAGCTCTTTTAACTGGCAGTTCTCATCTGCAAAGACAGATATTTTCGGGTGTTTATTCTTGCATGATATATTACCGAGGAATACCTAAGTAATTTTAATCAGATGCTTAAATTTTCGCATCATGATTCAGATGATAGTTTCTATTATCTTGAAAAGTTTCAAAATGCTTCTTCTTGAACAGTTCTATGCAGGATCCTGAAACAGTCTAGGAAAAACTTTCATAAAAACAATAAATAGCAAATGAAACAAGATTTTGATCTAAGCTTGATAAGATCTATCAGTTTAGACTTCTGACTACTCTGATTTGTTTTGGTGGTAAGATTCATCTCTGATAAGACTAGAATTCCTCAAAGTGTTCTCATGCGAGCATGTAAAACATTTTTTTACTGGAGTTAGATAAAATCTTGGCCAAATTCTTTGTATTATTCTTGTCAAAATCTCGAGTACAATAGACAGTGAATTCTAATAGTAGCTTACATTCACAATTCAGAAAAATATCTGAGAAAGAACTTGAGAAGATCCTTTTGACTTATTCTTTATAGCTTTCTAAAGATATGAACGCAATTGAATAGAATAAACAATGATCTACGAAGAGCATATCGAAATTCCTACATTTTGCTGCCAAAATTTGGTTTTTGATTGTATTGTCTCGTCAGGATTTGAATCACATTTCCTTACAAAATCTCGAAGGGAATCCTGACAAATTTAGAAAAATGATTCTTACTGTAGAAATACATAAAAATTGAAACGGTATCATGATTGACGCTTTGCTAGGATTTGTCAGTTTCGGATTCCAATTGATCTAATTATCTTTTTGCAAAAATCTCTATTTAAAGTAACTATGAATTCTAAAAGAACCTTTGTGCATAATCTAGGATAGAGTTTGACAAAGTTCACATAAAGTATTCGCAGAATCCTGTCCGCTATTCCTATTAAGATTTCGACTGGGCTTGAAAGTAAATCCTGGTAGGATTCTTCATTTTCAGTTCAGAAAAATATCTAAACATAAACTTCAAGAAATCCTGAAAAAGGTTGCTCATAGGATTTACGGTGAGCCGCGACGAGATTCTATATGAAACTTAACAAAACCATTGACATTTAGGATCCTCGATGATGCTTCCAGCTTTTTTCAAGAAATGAGCAGAGTTCAAACTGGAGCCCTATCTTTGGATATATCAACGTATAATGGTTTTTAACTTTGCTAGTGTTGCTTGGTCATTATATTTATCAGCTTCGGAGCCTGATCTAACGAAAGTACACATAGAACTGTTTAGTCGCTTTTGAATCTGAGTTATGTTCATTATGTAAGTCCTAGTGAGCTATGAATACCCTAAAAAGAGTTCTAGCTAATCGCTTATTACTGCGAAGATATTGCATTTTTAGAGTATTTTGTCTGTGAATTTCGAGACAGGTCAGAGTGAGTATAGTTTATTGCAAAAGTTTCAGAACTTTTTGTTGATTCTATCCTAAAATACAGTTAGGATAATAACATGTTGTTCATATTCCAAATATATTCACAGCTTCCGTTGTTCTTATATCAACAAAGCATCAAGAAAAAGATCTGACACTTTCCTAATAAACTATTCTCTCTAGGACCTGTCTATGTGGAAAGTTTCAAGTCAAAATTCGAAACTCTGTTTTTGTGATGTTTCTGATGGGGACCACGCAATCCAGAGAAAAAATACTTTGAAAATGCAATATCTCCAGAGTAACAAGCTTTTAGCTCGAACTCTTTTTTAGAGTATTCATAGCTCACTAGGACCTAGACGATGTGCATAGTCCCCGACTTAAAAGCGATTGAATAGTTCAGTGTATTTCCGCGTTATGACAACTCAAAAGTTCTGTCGGGGATAGCCTATTTCGGAATAGTAAGCTAAAAGAAGTTTTCTTTTTTATAAAGTGGCAGAGAAAACAATGCTCTACTTTTTCTGTGCTGTTCGATCATTTTTCAACTAATATCATAAAAATAATATTTCGATAGGGACTGTTTTTTGTAAAACTTAATCAACGGATGAGTGAGATAAAAACGCTCTTCATTATAATTTTCAATCACTGAATATGTTGTATTAAAAAATGTACCACAAGATGCAGCGTGAAAAGCTCTACAATTTCTAATGAACAGTTTATTTTGTATATAAAATAGAAAAAGCGGAATTTCTCTTCACGTGATTTTTTGGACAAGTGAAAATTGACGGTACAGAGTTTTTATTTTCTTCGACAAGATATACATAATTAAAATATGCTTTACTTTATAGATTATAGAGCTTTTCATGCTGCATCTTGCAACGTATCTTGCTTTGTTTTTAATAAAAGATGTAACTATACAATAAGTGATCTTATGTAAATTGTAGAGTTTCGTGTGCTGCATCTTGTAATATAGTTTGTTTTTAGAACAAGGTGATCAGTGATTGAAATATTTTATCTGGCTCACCCGTTAGTTAATATTTGCACAAAAAACAGTTCTTATTGATATGTTATTATTATGATATTAGTTGAAAAATGGTCAGATGATGTGGGAAAATAGAGCATTGTTTTCTTTCTCACTACATAAATAAGCAAATTTCTTTGAACTTAATATTAAGAAATAAGATATCTCTGACAGAACTTTTGGATTGTTCTAAGTACACCTCTATGACTTATATATATATAATTCATGAGCTACTAATGATTGAATAGGATACTAGAACGAAAAGAACTGTATCTGATTTCAAAGCATACAAAAATAATCTTGCACAACTGCAGACAGACTTTGAATAATGATCATAGACCTCAATTCTCTCTAAACTAAAGTCCTGAATCTGCCGCTATGCTCCATGTAGAAAATTTTTTATATTTGATGGAATATCATTGATTTTCAAGAATATGTTTTTGTTATATAAGACGAATTTTACATTATCAACTAGCGCTACCTGATGACTGGCAACGCAAAAGTTACTAGTTCTGTTTTTAACGTAACGTTAACTTAACCAATGATGCAAAAAAATTTGCATTAATTTTATTTTTTGGTTTAACTCTACGATGCAATGCCGTAAAGGCGTAATTCTTTTCGTAAGAAAGAATAAAGCATCTAATGTAAAAATATATAAAATAGTTTAATTAGAGATGTTTTACCAGATCCTAGAAAAATTTTGGAACGGAAGGTGCCGAAAAACTCTTCTGCAACTATTTTGAACTTAGAAAAATTTCATAGAATGAGACTGATTATTTGATTATTCATCTAATCTAAGTTTTATAATGTGAGGGTCAGAGATTATTACAGGCCACCAGACGTGCTCTGCAAGGTAGTCATTTTCTTGTGCGTTATTCGTCCTGCACAGGCAGTAGCACGACCCCTGCAGGAGAGAGTCATAAAAATTATCATGCTGGAACGATTAAGTACACAAATAACTTAGAACCTCTGGCAAGGTCAATTTATTGTGTATTAATGAATTTTGGACAAAGAAATAGTTATAGAGATAGTATTTTATCGATTGCGAATCGCTTAGAAGTGATATATGTAATCTTTTACTATAAAATATTGTCAATATCATCACAAATCTTCTAAACACTGATGAGAAAATATCCTACAGATTTTTCTTATCTATTCTGGTTAATGCATGTTTATCACAAAGGATTAAAAAAAGAATTATTCAGTAATACTGTATTTGTTTGCGAAAAATTGAAAAACCATCAGTGAAAAAGCATCCTTTCTGTTATAACAATCTATGTATATACAATGTTAGTATGTCTGTATCGAGTCAAACTTGAAACGTCAAATAAGAATATAAGCAAAAAATGCCAAGAACTTTTATATGGTGGTACTCTCAAATCCTCATGATCAATAATATAGAGATATCTTTACGACCTCCAGTACTGCAGTGTAGAGGTACCTTTAGCTGCTAAAATACTATACTGTAGAAGTATCCTTGAATCCTCAACTGCTATACTAAGGGGAAGAGAGTACCCTTGGATCCACAACTGGTATACCAGAGGGGTGCCTTACAATCCTTAAGTGGTGATTAGTTCACTGTAGTCAAATTCTTAATTTCGAGACTGATCAAGTGATTGTGTGTTTTTTCGTAGGATAGCAGCTCGATTCTACGGCGAAGCGATTTAGCGTATCGCTTCGATCGATGCTGCGTATTCATATTTACTGGAGGGGGCGGAATCTACAGTCTATACACCAAGGCTAGAATATCCCCCTAAACTCTTATTCGTCCTGGCAAAATACCTTTGATCAGAGTCCGTGAAGCCTTTATATTTTTGCACAGTTGGGCTTGCTACGTGTTCCAGTCAAAAGTAAATTTCGAAAAGTTTCAGTAAAAGGCTCCTAAATTGTTACGGCTTCTACGGAAGAAGTTGTGGTTAAATTTTAAAATATCATTGTTTTGTCGAAACAGAAAGTATAGAGAGAGTTGATCCAATAGATCTTTTTACTGTGTAGTCGAACAAATATCCGGCGAAGACACATAATCACACAGTCCTTTTGGGTATTGAAATCCTGATTACACCGAACAAAAAAACAGTTTAGGACCCATGAGCACTCCTATAATATAGCACTTGAAGATTCAAGGGTATATGTATAGTATAACAGCTCAGGATCTAAGGGTGTCCCCATAATACAGGACTTGAAGGTCCAAGAATATTCCTCTTGTGTAGAACATGAGAACACCAACATACTCCTATTATATAGCACTTGACCATCAAAGGTACAGGAATCTCTAAAACTGAAAATGCCTGAACCTAAGTAGTTCGTGCTCAGTACATCCCTTATCCGATACTGGTCAAATCTGCGGATCCTAAACACAGGATATCTGATCTAGTACCAATTTCCATACATATCAACTGAATACTATCATCAGCTAGTCCATAGAAGGTAACAGGTATGATATTCTGATAGCACTTCAAAAGTTATTAATATTATGCTGAGATAGCTCTCAAAAAGTTTTCGCCAGTGTCCACAGATACGCTTTAAGAGATTACAAATATGATTTTCTCACAGCGCTTAAAAAGACACTGACACTAAATCCAGGTGGGTCTTAAAAAATTACAGGTGTGTGATTCAGGTACACCTATAATAGGTAGGAGAAGATGAGACGAAGCTTCTTCAAAACATCGCAGATAGTTCACACCACCAATTCGTACTTTCTGTGATGTATGAATATAATGGTAAAATATGGATCCATGAACTCTTGTTTGATTCACTTCACATAGCCAGTGATTCTTAGAAAGATTCTGAAATTAAACTTATTGTATGAATATGCATAAGAATTTGATGAAGTCTTGATAACGTATATATTCGGTGCTCCTGGCAAGAGCCGAGACAGATAAATAAGTAAACCGTGACAGAATCCTAATTGATTAGTTTGTAGAGTGACCTGGACAAGTATTAGACAAAATCTTGATGAGGATCCTGTTATGAGAACATTATAAAGATTCAAAACAGGATCATGAATAAAACTTGACAGAATTCTGTAACTAGGACAATATTCACATTCAAAACAAGATCCTAAGTCATACGTGCAAAGAACCTGTGCATTTAGGATCCTGGAGTTTCTTTCTAGGAATTCGCTAGGAGTGAACATGATTGAAACTATGGAATGGTTTAAGTGGTGTTAGTAGTTATATATAACACACATACACTTCTACAGAAGCAACTTCGCTATACCACTAATACTACTGTATTTACTAATAGGTTCAGTTTATTATTCCTGTTTCTTGAGCAAATGCTATTTTGTTTGGACTTGTCTCAAAACTCTATTCTGTATTAACTCATACTTGTCTTGTTAATCAGATAGATGACGCAATTTATTGCCCTTATTTTGAAGGTATAATCTGTGTTTCTTTTAGATTTCATCAGGAAATCGTATTTATTGGTTGTAATAAGAGAGACATTTTTATCATAAACACGCTTCTCCAACCGTAAAAGACTCCGCAACCTCTTCAATGGTGAAAAACTTTAATTTTCTGGAGAGCTTTTTAATATGGCCAATGTTTTTTCACAGGTTTTAACTAGAAAAGTTTCCTCTAAATCCAGAGAAGATTTTTAGAGATTTTGATCGCTTTCAACATTAAACAAAGCTGCTTTAGTTCAAGTCATTTTTAATCAAAAGTAGTTTGAAGAATAATTATATTATAATTCAATATTAATGAAAATTAGTGGCCTTCTAATAGAGATTTCATATCGTATTCTCTATGATGCCTTCTTATTAGGTAGCGTTTAGATTAAGAAGACTAGACACCATTTGACTAAAGGAAGCCTCTCAGTAATTTTTTAATCGTATCTATTCTCTTAGGTCTATTAACTTGCATGACTCATGTGAACACTTATTCTTAAAGTAGTATATAGTAACAAGCGAAAATTACCAAGCCTTAGAAAAGTTCTGTTATTATCAAAATATAGCCCACCATTGATAGCAAATATGATAAAAACAATCTCATTGTAGTCCCTGTGGTTGTTGAGGTAACAGGAATTTACTCTCATATACTGTACGAAAACGTATCGTAAATATAAACCACCTCCGTATATTCGTAATCGATTGAGTGAAGAAGAGCAGAAAGAGTTATGGCGTCTCTGTAATGACTTTAAGAAGACACATCTTTTGAGAAAGAAACTATATTATAGATACTGCTTCTTAATCTTTTATGTGAATTTCGATTTCAACTGGTGTTTTTCGGGAAAAATAGTAAGGCGATATTGAACACATTTCAAACTTTATTCATGTTCTCAATTTAACCACGAATTGTACTACGGAAATAAATGACACGAAACTTTTCACAAGACATAGAGCAGTGTATGATAATGATCTTCACATTCTTCGATTTTTTTCAGATTTCTACTACCGTTTTTCAAATGACTTGGGGCTATTGGGATTGGGTTGGATGCAGTGTTGGCATTAGTGTTGGTATTGTGCTCTTGACATTTGTTGGTTTGTTATTACTATTACTGGAAAACGATACTGTATTCTATGGCCTTGTCGCTCATCTTCTGAACATAGAACGTTGTTTCCTTGACGCCCATCATAAAATCGTTCGTAAAGACGAAAAACTTAATTTTTCTTTGGACGCGCTTAAAAATTTGGGGCAACAAGCATTTTTATCGAACAAATTTCCCAACATGTTATCGAAGAATAAAAAGTTTGATTCAGTGGAGTTTCAAAATTTTTTAGAGAAATTCATTGTCGAGGATTCTTCGACTTCAAGCTCAGGAAATTCGAATATTTCACAGAAGATATCAGAAAATGCTTCTAATGATGATAAGAGTGATGCGAGCAAAAATGTAGCAGAGGGACAGCGCAAGGAATTCCCAGTGGCTGAATCGAATCCTGATTGTGTGCGAGAAGTTTTGAATATTTATGGAAGATATGTTTCTTTACACAGAAGAGGGACCATAATTTTCCTGATGATCTTAACAACAATTATCATCTCTGGTGCTCTCATAGCTGCTTTCAATTCTCTCTTTTTAAATACATCAAGTGTTTATCAATATAGTCCGTGTCCATCTATTGGTCCAATGGAATGTTTTTGTGGTGGCAATCATACATATTTTACATGTGATACAGGGAAAACTATGTCTTGTCCATTGGATGTTCATGCTGGAGCATGTTTTCGTTGGACTGGGCGTGATATAACAACATCGGATGTTACGACGCAACTAGGTATCACAGCAGGTTTATTGATTGCTTTAGGGAATATTGCTCAAGCTATAATACGAATATACCTGTTTGCATTCAACAAGCGCTTGAGTATTGCTACTGGCATACATCGTATAGCTGCTAAGACGATCGGTATCAATGCATACACTGCTCCAACCAGATGCTGTTGCTGTAATTTATGCTGTCATTGTAGTGTTTGTAATTTGCGTCTTTTCAAACACCCTTCGGCTGTGATATTAATGACTGGTATTTATATTGCAATACCGTTTCTAATGATTCCAGGTGTAATTTTGCTATACTATTATGAAATAAGTGTCACCGCGCTCACATTCATCGTTCTCATCGTTTTCGCAATAATTTGTGTACTCTCAATAGTTTGGATAATGGTGCAAGAGAGTGAAGAACTTTCTAATATACCAGGTGGATGGGAAAATATAAAACAATATGCTAACTCTGGTATTAGCAATGCTGGCACTGTGTTAAACAGTAAAGGTCCCACCAAAAAAGGTTGATTTTTGTTGACAAGTAAGCAGTATCATAGTACAAGACTATTCAGCAAAATATGAACGAACAGATTGCGTATGAAACTATTTTTGATAGTCTCTGATTGTATATGGGTGTATGTAAGCTTCTGTGCGCTTCTATTTTTTTTATGGTTTATTTTAAAATCTCTTTTTTCATAGCTTTTTTATTTTACATTATTTTTGTAAGATATCGCATTCTGAGAGACACAAATAATAGACCTTACAAAGACAAACATATCTGAATGCCAGATGATGAAGTTAGAATTAAGTATCAATATCATCGATCTATGCTTGGAAAGGGTTAAGCTCTATATTAAAATAGAACATGTAACATCAAATTAGCTCGATGTTTTTTATATACACTTGTTAGTAGAAATCTCTTTTTTTAGATAGCTTACATCATCATTATTATTCATTATTTATTGGACCTAATCAATTATCACTCAATATGGGTAGCAAAACATCGCTAATAGCCCCGTTGGATAACAAATGTAAGTGGCTTAAAGTATTTCTCACCTAAATTGTATACTATATTTCATACATTTTTAGTGGTTGAAGAGTACCAACAACTAACAGATCTATCAAAGGATGGTAATTTCTCCATTTTAAATTCTTCACATCCATTTAGTAAACTTCATTTTTAGAAATACGAGAATGGTATCAGGTCAGTTAAATCGATTGTGGTCTTCCGAGATTTCATAGACATTTCTCAATGATAATAGGAGTTCTCTAAAGAATGTCACAATGGAAAATTGGAAAAGCAACAGTTTAGACGTATTTTCGTCAAATATTTTCGTGGACGTCATGCAACGCAGTTTGCTGAGTATGATCAAATTACAAGATGTATTGAAGAATGAAACTATACAATTATTTTTAGATTTGTTTTTAAACAGTTTAACGAAAAAGACTCTGACCCTTCATTGAGTTTCAAAGAATTTCTTATAGCTGTTTCACCCACAAGTCAAATGGACTTCAAAGATCATCTTGATCTCCTATTTGATGTGTAAATCAATTGTTAATTTGGATTGAATATATGATTTCTTTTTTCAAAGGTATGATAAGTCGGGAAATGGATTATTAGATAAAAAAGAATTAAAAAAAATGATCAAAGTTATGGTATTTTTCTAACGAAAATCTTTTCGACTAAAGCTTTTTGTTTTCTGCTACCTTAGTTTGATCTTGTCGATCCAATAGAGCCTGTCCATAGAGAATATATAGAAATGATTGCTTATGATATAATGTCAGATCCAAAAACCAAGATCGAAGCCACAGAACTGGATAGAAAAACAATAGTTGACCGGTAACAGTTTCATTTACTTCTCTCTGTTAAAACTCGTATTCATTTCGCATTGTAATTCTATTTGAAATGGTGGCCAGATGCTTCAAGAATGCTGAAATTCAAGCATTGCTTGCTCCTAATATGAAGAAGACTAACGCAGATCAAGCAAACAACAATGGCTCACATACGGTAGATTCTTCATCAGGAAAACATCTGTATAAAAGTCCACCGAAGGAAAAGAGTGCAGACAGATGGAGTAGTCCTGTTGAGACTTATCCTAAAATGGACAGTGCAACTAGCCAGAGTAAAATGCTTAACTCTGTTCTGCAAAGAGCTGCAACCAACACCCAACTGCGTACTGGACGAGAAAACAAGAAAGGACTCTTGACATGATATATGTGTTATGGCAGAAATTAACTTTAGAGTTTCGATGTTTCAATTCAATTATTACTAACACGAATGATTACATTAACAATAACAGCTTTTTATTTCATTTACTGAATCTTTATTCATTAAGTCATAATAAACTAACTTAACAGGCGATAGAAATAAAAGAAAAGACAATCGTAAGTAGAATTATTGTTGAAAAATCTATAGTGGTTTGGCATGAAGTTCAGGGTGAAATCTTGATTTTTTTCAGTTTCGGTTGTTTTTACTCTCTCTCATTCTTTTCTGGGCTTTAGAAAGTATTTATTATATTATATGTTTATGGTCATATAGGAGGCACCACTAGCTACAACTAGTTCTACTTTCAAAAGAGCTGGTTGTTATTAAATATAAATAAATATTATATTTTTGTGTACCCATATATTGTCTCATCTTGATTTTTTTATATGTTTAGCAAGTATTTATTTCAGTTTCATATATCTGTCGCATACTCACATACATTGGATATCATTTGCCAATAGCGTTTTGCTGAATTCCTGCTATTCATTTGTTTATAAAAGAAATGGATATTGATCCATATCCTAACACTGGTGGTGATAATCATGGTCATGTGGTTTTCGACCAGGTAGTGGTTGAAAACGAAAGAAGACAGCAACATCAATTCAAGTCATGGCAAATAAACGAAGAGAACAAGCTGCACATAGACAAAGAATATTCAGATATCAAGCTAAATTAACACAATGGATAGATAAAATGAAATGGTCACACCAAGGTGTTAAATCAACCTATCATGACAATGTAACTGTTTTGTTAGTTATCTTGAACTTGATGTTAGAAAATGCTAATCTTACACAAACAGAAGCAATTGCTAAAGCTAGTCTCTATTTATCTGTGCGTAATAAAATAGTTTTAAAACTTAACAAAATTTATGTCACGCTTTTTTACACATACATTTTTCTTTAAACTATTTACAAAGCTAGTTCACTGAACTGTTAATATTATTGTACTATCAGGTAGTATTTAGTGTCCTCTAGCAAACACCTAAGTATCATCAGAAAATAATAAAAAGCCATCGCAGGATAAGTGATTAAACAAAAAGTCTCTTACCCTGAACTTCACGTCAAACTACTATAATTACGTAATACTGGTGAAGTGAGAATGATTAAATCACATACATGTATAATAGTTAATGAGAGAAGATAAAGAGAATTTATTTTGTGATGAGTAAATATAAATACACCTGGGTTGGTAGTTTGAAAAACAAGCAATTCAAGATAATTAAAGAGCAAATTACTAGAAAATAACGAGCAAAAAACAACTGTTTTATGATAGTTTTCAACGAAAATTATGATTGGAAAATTCATTATAGGTTGTATAAGTATCAAGATAATCAAATATTTCATAAAAGAATTTCGATAGACGTTACTGATCGATAAAATCAAAAATTGATTAACATTCAATGTTCGTTTAATCTAATTCATATCTCTATTTAGCAAACTGAAGCTGATGTAAGAAAAAAGTATTGAATGTAAGTTTACGATTGAGGAGATATATAACTGGATGTTTATGTGCATTAAAGAAAGAGTGCATAGGATTTGTGACTATTTCATAATCTTTTATGTATGAATTAACTATTTTCTCGAGAGAACTGATTGGAACATAAGGCAGTCAATAGAAAATGGAACATTTTTTCATTTTTCGGTAGTCGAGTGTTATTGTACACGGTTGGAAAAAATATTATTTTAGGGGAGTAATACTGTAATTTCAAAAAATAGAAGACATAATGAATTTTATATCAAATGAAAACTCGTCAAAAATGGGATTTATTGGTATTGAACAGAAAGGGTTATGAAAACCTTACAATGTCGAGCTTAATAAATTCTCAGAAATTTTATACTTTTTTTGGAGTAAAAAATTGAAGTACGAGTGACTCAAGAATGAAGTAAAACGTTTTTCTTAAATATTCTTACACGGTTCGATAGAGTTCGTTGAGCTCTACAAAGCTATACACATTAAAAAACTTTGAAGTGACTTTTATGGGATAAAAAATTCAAAAACTGAGTGGAAAAGCTTTAATAACACTAAAAAAAAACTCATGTTTTTCATGTGGAAGAAAAATACTCAATTTTTCAATAAAGTGAGCTTTTTCCATTGTTTTTACTCCGTCAGACGTTTCGAAATATACTGCTTGAAAGTAATTTTTCACGCTGCCTCCAATGGGTATATTTTCAAATATCTTTAATAAGAATACTAATAAAAAAAAGCTCACTTTATTGAAAAATTGAGTATTTTTCTTCCACATGAAAAACATGAGTTTTTTTTTTAGTGTTATTAAAGCTTTTCCAATCAGTTTTTGAATTTTTTATCCCATAAAAGTCACTTCAAAGTTTTTTAATGTGTATAGTTTTGTAGAGCTCAACGAACTCTATCGAACCGTGTAAGAATATTTAAGAAAAACATTTTACTTCATTCTTGAGTCCCTCGTACTTCAATTTTTTACTCCAAAAAAAGTATAAAATTTCTGAGAATTTATTAAGCTCGACATTGGAAGGTTTTCATAACCCTTTCTGTTCAATACCAATAAATCCCATTTTTGACGAGTTTTCATTTGATATAAAATTCATTATGTCTTCTATTTTTTGAAATTACAGCATTACTCCCTTAAAATAATATTTTTTCCAACCGTGTATATAATTTTCTTCTGTTCTCTGTTCTTTGCACTGAATTATGCATCTTACACGCTTTGAAAATTTTTCTATAGCTGCTACCTATGCTCGGTTTTTCCTTTTTACTAAATTCTTGTGAAATTGAAATGTACCATGCTCTATATCATGTCTAAGACATGCATGCAGTTCTCTTCTGTGAATGCATTTGACAAATAAAAAAACAGAACAGTAAGAAAACAATGGTTTTCCTTTCATTAATTGTGTAAGAATATTAACAGTTTTTTCTTCGTTATTTTAAATTTTAGACGCAGAAAACGCGCTCAAAACCTCGCTCAGAACCTTGAAAAATTGTTTTCTATGGATTTGATGACGTACTCTTTCATTTGGACAGATCAAGAAAATGTTTTAATGAAATTGGTTTTTCAACTGAAAAACCAAGATCTTTAAAAAATGAGTGCTTAAATCGAAAGTGGGCAAAAACTATTGTGACATTTGGAATCAGCACACTCGATTATCTATTGTCAACTGAGTTTCAGGTACAAACAGGATGACAGTTGGTAGTCTTTCCTTGTGAGTCTATCAATTTATCTAACATTGTCAAACTTTTGTTGAAAACATTGGAAATCTACACTGCGGATGCCTTTGCTAACAGTTTTCAATATTGTTAAAGTGATAAACAAGGTCATATAGTGAACATTATTCTATGCTTTTTTGTAAAGTAGCATTGAAAAATGTCTTCAAATATTTGATCCTCGATGCATAATCATTCTGTATGATGGTTTGTCTCTATTACAAATGATATATTCTAAGTGTTGAAAGAATCTTGAATCAATTACTTGATGGTAATGATTCTGAACATGGTTATTATTGATGTGTCTACAATAAATATATTGTCTTTGATAAATCTTACATAGTATTCGCCTATCTTGTTCGGTGTCAACAATAAGACCTCTTGTTCTTTTGACATATTCATACAAAATAAATCAATAACTAACTAATTGACTGACATGAGCCTCTTGTTTTTTATTAATACAGACAATATCATAACCAATCAGTTGTCATTGTTGTCAGTAAAAGAAGATATGAGTAAATGATGGTCGCTAGTGCACTCTTCCATTTAAACCGAATTATAGATTAATGTCATATCAAAAAAAATGTGTTCTTATAAGACGATGGATTTAGATTTCAAAAGCGGCGTAGTGAAAGCTGTGGGTAAATTTTATCTTCACAGTCATCTATATCAATGTCGGTTATCTGTCTACAAAATATCAAAGTGTCAAATGAAATTAATAAATGTGATCGGTTATTAATAAACATATCATTTGCCTATTCAATTTAGATAGACAGCAAACAAATCCAGATGGCATGTTCAATGAAATATAAAAACAAGCCTGCAACAGAGACATAATTTCATACCTGTAAAGACTTGCATTTCTTAACGTTCACCATAAAATCCAAAAATGTTACAAAACAAGACTGAAACACTGAAGTTCGCAACGAAACAAATATGGCTTTACGGTTCATTTCTATTGCTTATTCTCGGTCTGATCGGCAATTCGATTAACATTCTAATCTTTCGAACAAAACTCAAGGCTAATCCTTGTTCATTCTATCTATTAACCGGCGATATTGCTAATTCATTTATACTGTTAACCAACCTTCTACCTATTATCATCGATGTTTTCTATGATCAATATCTAACTAGATCAGTTCAGGTTTCATGTAAACTTTTGAGTTATTTCCCGACTGTCTTTACTACAATGTCAATATTAATGTTATGTTTAGCATCTGTTGATCGTTTTTGTTCGACCAGTCGAGATGTATACCAACGACAATTTAGTTCAATAAAAGTGGCGAAAATTTCAATTATAGTCGCCCTTATCGTATCATTTTTACTTCCAGTACCTGATCTAATTTATATAGAACTTAAACGAAAAAAATGTGTTCTTACATCGACAAACTATGGTAAATATTTCACCTATTTTATGGTTCCAGTTTTGTTAACAACACTTCCCGTCTCTATTCTATCAATCTTCGGTTGTTTAACTCACCGAAATCTTAGAAAATGTACTACATCTGTACAACAAACAGAAGCACAACGTATTAACCATCAATTAACGCGTATGTTATTTATACAAATTGTGTGGTTTTCAATCTCAACTCTAACTCTATTCGGAGTTAGAATGTATTCTACAATAACATTGAATACACGACATACTGATGATAAAATGAGTTTTGAATCTTTAATCAATTCTATTGCATTTCTTATCTATAGTTCTTACCAATGTGGAAGCTTCTATATTTATTATTTAACATCAGCAACGTATCGTAATGGACTTCAGAAAATTCTTCAAGAAATCTATCAAAAGATAAGGAGAAGCGAATTTGTATGAAAGAAAAAACTGACTTAAAAGTAAATTTAGCAAATACTAACATTATTATTCTACAGTAGTTATTGTCCATTTCAAAAAAAAATGCAGTCGGTTGTTTATTAAATAACTCGGCAACGATGATAGCTATCGAGCTCGGGTTTTCGCCATCATAAAGATCATGAGTGAAGGTACAAGTTTACCTGAGAATTGAAATTCTTGAGAACTTTTCTAGAAATTATTTGAAAAATCACTGGCTGTTTTGTTTGATTCGGTATATTTTCAATTGCAGTTCAGTCATATTGTAGCCCAACATCTACTTTATAAATCCCAAAATGTTTAAGAGTTTTCGACCTTTTCTGAGAAACTTATGATCATTTTACTGAATTTTTGACCCTACTTTACGTATTGACCAAACAATGAAATTACGGAATTTCGACTTGAAAATTTTCCATTTCAGTTGAAGATATCCGCAATCAAGCAAATTAGAGACCAATTTTCCAAAAACATTGTAAAAACTTCTAGAAAAGTTTGTAAGTATTTTGGTTCTCAGATAAACTTGTACCCCCCACTCATGGTCTTTCTAGTGGCGAAAAGTCGTGCTCGATAGTTATCATCGTTGCCGAGTTATTCAATAAACAACCAACTGTATTTTATTTTGAAATGAATAATAGTTATTCCTGGATCAATCGATGAAATAGAATCAATACTTTCGAGTAAGACATTTATTTAAGTATCGTATATGTTTCAATGTTTGTGATTGTATATTTGTCTCCGATGTGCAACTATCCTTAAGATTATTTTAAAAACAATCTTTAATTTATGATTGATAAGAAAAAATCAAGGAATTTGTTTTCAATAAACTATACAGAGAAAACAACAAGAATTGAGGGTGTGAATGTGAGTGAAGTGAATATCTTTATCTCACACAGGTACAAATTAAAATTCTGTCGTTTTATCTTTGTATTGATGAATAGTTTAATAACTAACGAATAAATTAATAATATTGAAGAACGATTTTAAAACATGGAAGGATATATTAGTTTCTTTATTTATAATTTCAACTCATATAGAATTTGATTATTTCTATGATATTGTCATAATCAGGAATTCTTAATATATTCTCATAATAATTATATGAATTTAACGTTCTGAATAGTTTTCATAAAGATAAAAAAAATTGATTTTTAAATTAATTAAAGTTTCATTAAACGTATAATAGCTTGAGTTAAATAATAATCACCAAATGATAATGAAACATCATAGGGATTTTTTGGATAAGGACCAATTGTTCCATTAGCAAGTAAAGCATTTAATTTATATTGTTTATTTCCATAAATCATATATTTCGGAGTAGATAATTGATTAATAATTAATTTTGCAGTAACTAAATAACGATTTTTAAGTTCAGGTATTGAAACATATTGAGATAATTCAATAAGTGCACTTGCAAATATCGCTGCAGCTGATGTATCTCTTGGTTGATATGATAATGTTGAATAATATGGTGCATCATAATCCCAATAAGGAATTGAATCATTTATATTTGATAAATGAGATAAAACATAATTAGTTGCACCAATAGCTTTATCAAGAAATGGTTCATATCGTGTATAACGATAAGCAATTATATATCCATGAATAGCCCATGATTGTCCACGTGACCAAGTTGACCAATCAGCATAACCTATAAAAAGAATTCTATTATTTAAATATAATTCTTCTTAATAATAAACCTTGAACAGTATATTTTCTAATAACATCTCCATTTGTTTCATTATATTCAATAACATGATAAGTACTATTATCATCACGAAATTGTTCATACATTGTTCTATTAGCATGTTGCCAAGCAATATCATACAAGTATTGGTCTTTTGTTTGATTACTTACTTCAAATAATAATTCTAAATTCATCATATTATCAATATAAACTAAATAACCTTGTTGACTATCAACTGAACGTAAACAACGAACAATTGAAGAATATTGAGTTGCAAGTGAATGTGCACCAGTTATAACAATATCTAAATATTCTTTTAATTTTAATAAGCGATATGCATTACCAAAACCAGACATGATAATAAACCCAGCATTGTATGGACTTGTACTATTTGCAAATGCACCTGTTGGTTTTGTTACATCAAGTGCGTGTTGTAAAGTTTGTCGAGTTGAATTATATTCAAAAATATTCCAAAAAACACCAGGAAAAAATCCCGATGTCCATCCAGTAATAGCAGTTGTTGATGTCCATTCTTCTTCTAATGGATAACCATAATAGGGATAAAAATCTTTTTCTAAATCAATAAATTTATTATAAAGAATCGAATATTGAACAGATGCATATTGCATTACATCGATTGTATTTAAAACATTTAAGATTGAAAAGAAAAGTGTAAAATATAGAAGAATAGACATTTGATAATGATAAAGAATAAGAATATGTTGTGAAAGATATCTTTTATATATACAGAAGAACAAAATTCTCTTATTTGTTTTTGTATTCTTTAACAAAGACGACTATGGCTTACAGCTGAATTTTTGACTAGATAAATGAATATGTGTAGGTTTAAAGAAGAAGACTTCCTCTATTTAATGGTGTATGAATTTTCTTATGGTACGCAATAGAACTGAATAATATATATATATATTGTCGGGTAGAGAAAGTCTTCCTCTATAAACCTACATACATCTCGTTATCTGGTCAAAAGGTCATAGTTGTCTTTACATACCGCTCTTATCTTCAACCTCACCTGTATTGTTAACTTAATAATATCACGAGAACGAGTAGAAGATAAGAGTTACATTTATTTCAAGCGCACAGAGGTGTATGTTTGGAGCAGTAAAGGCCATAATATGCAGCAAATCTATTTTAAGTTTGATTATAGGATAGGATAGACTACTTTTTTCAAGATATTCAAAAGTAATTTGCTATTAGGTTACGGCATCATTTGATTTTTTCATAGAATGTCTTTTAACGATATAAAGTAATTACATTTAAAAAACGCTTCACAGCATCAAATGTTTTATCTTATTTGTTACCAATCTAATGTGAATATATGATATCGTTGCCTTATTTTGTTCTTACCTGTAGCTATTTCGTATATAAGTCATTATTCTTACCTCTACAAGATATTTTTTATTCTAAGGTGATATAATGTGGTCACTATCCGTTTGGTCCTTTGTATACATAATAATAGTTGGTGGTCTATTTTTCACAAAACATAAATCTCTAGCTGATACTCATCTGAAACTTCCGACAACTATCCCAGATATCGAATATGAACAGGTCATTGCTAAACGTTACCTATTTGCACCATTTGCCAATGAATCTACTGTTTGGCCAGTACTCACTAATATTCACAATGTATATCAAGTTGTTTCATTACCACAATATTATGTTCAAGCTGCTGAAGAGTTTTGGTTATTGACTCAAAGTACTAATTTAACAGTTGAAACATTGCAAATGTCTTGGATGTCTTTATCTGACAACAATACTTCTATAGTTTTATCCATGATTGACACTAAAAGCTTTTTGGTTGTTTCGCACAATAAAACTACTGCTATGGTTTATACAGCTGTTCTCATCTCCTTAGAACGTATACAAGTCATTTTATGCAATCAATCGGATGCAACTTCTTGTAGAATTATAAAAAGCATCGTGTTTCCTTCTATCTTAACGAATATTTCAAACATTAAAGCTGGTTTATTTATAGATGATATGGGAATAGCAGGATGGTTATATATTGCTACTAATACAGGATTGCATGGATTGGATCTTTCAACATACATTATTCATCCTTACATTAATGAAATTAATGAATCTGTTTCTTCTTTAGCATGGAGTTCACAACATAAGACAGTTTTTATTGGCACAGCAACCAAATTCTGGATTTATTCATATGGTAATGAACAATGGCGTTTGGAGCACATCAGTGGACTCATTGATGCACCTATCACTTCGTTAGTATATAATAATTGGCAGCATAAGTTATGGATAGGACAAGAGACTGGCATTACTCTTCTTTCACCAATTATCATGTCGACAGGACGCGTACATTGGTTTTTTTCTAGATTGGCAGGACAAATTTCCAGCCCCGGATCAGACATTGGTGGTTTACCATTTGGTAATATTACTACTTTGAGTGTGAGCCATTCGACACCATCTGACAGTCGAGTTTGGTTAGGTAGTATTCGTGGAATGATGCGCTTTGATGCCAACGATACTGACATAAATGCTTGGCGTGTATTTAATAGTGCCCGATATATGCCTAATCGCGATTCATTAGTTAATGTAGTTTCATTGGCTGTACTGAGTCGTGCTAGTAAGGCATCTACCGCTATGGGCAGTGCTGCAATAGCAGTCACCAGTAAAGGCTTAGCTGTTCTTGACTTTGAGATGTGGACGTTGGCGCAAAAAGCAAAACATTTTCAAGAATTCTTTAACCAACCAGGTAGACATGACAAATATAATTTGGTATCGGATTGTAATATGTCAACATGGGGAGATAGTCGTACTTGTGTCAAAAGATCAGATGACAATGATGGTCTTTCGACTTCAGTATATTTAAGTAGTCAAATCTTTCGCTATAAAGTAACTCAAGATGAAACAGTCAAAGCATCTGCTTGGACTCATTTTGAAGCATTGGAACTTCTTAATAAAGTTACAGGTATTCCTGGTTACCCTGCTCGTTCATTTGCGAAACGCACTGATTTTCCTCCTAGTCCTGATTGGTATTTATCTCCTGTTTATTCAACACTTCAATTCAAGGATGATACCTCATCTGATGAGGTTTGTGGACATGAATATGTTTATCCATTAGTACATGATTTATTGGCTAATAATACGGATGAACGCCAAAGAGCTTACACATTGCTCTTCAATATCACTAATTTTATTATAACTCATGACTGGTATTTGGTAGGCATGAATGGTAGTCATAGGGGTCTCTGGAATCCAATAATGATAACTTATGGTACTCTCCATATAGCCGAGCGGGGCCTTGGCAGTCTCGAAATATTGGCTTTTTTACTTGAAACTTATGCTTACAGTGGTGATGAACGTTTTCTTAATGGTACTAAATTTCTTATTGAATCCTATCAGTATGATATTAATCTCATTAATGAAAGAATGCTTGCAATTTGCAATGTTAAATTTTATGCTGATGAGACGGCTTATTTGTCCTTTTTTAATTTAGTCCGTGCAATTAACAGACTTATTTCTACGTCTATTCTATCTACAACACAGAAGGAACGTGCACTATTAGTTATCGATAACTTATTGGAATATATGATGATTGGATTAGATCTAGCGCATAAGTTCAAACAAATGGAGAAATCACCATTCTATAACTTGTTCTATTGTTATGCTAGTGGCCAGGTTAATCAAACTCAACATCTATTCAATAAAAGTCGTATACCTTCTCCTAAATTCGACTGCAATTCATTGTCGAAGGATGGGATATGGTATATGCAACGTTGGCCATTGGAACATATCAACTGGCCACAATTCAATAGTGATCGATTGGATGTATTGCTTAACGTACCTGCTGAATGTGATATAGAGAAAGCACATCGCTCGTTAAAAGTGTTACCTCCTGACGAACGAACCGTTAGTAATTGGGGCTATAATCCCTATGACTTGGATGGTGGTGATGGATTTTTGGAAACAGATCCAACTACTTTCTTAATAAGTTATTGGGGAATGCGTTATTTTAATTTGCTAGGAGAATGATAAATTTTCTAGTATGTATCAGCTAATACTATTGATGATGACTAATTTACATCAATTTTTTGTTTGTAAGTACTTTTTTTACAATTGATTGCTAATGATTCATCGATATAAAATACATAATGGGTGAATCCATCGAGACCTATCGACTTGTTCGAAAGGTTTTTTTTCGATTTTTTTTCTGTCAAAATTTCTGGTACGCTTTAGAAAACACTTTTGGTGAAAAAAACTGACCCTTCTAGAAATTTCTGTATTTTTTGCAGGAATTTTTCATATACAAGCTGTGCAGCATCGTAATCCATATTTGAATGTGATATGATTATAGTCGTAATAGACATAACAGAAATATTGAAAACACTAATTGCATCTATTTACGTACCGATGTCTCGTTGCAAACAAACTTCCATCAAATCGCTTTTGCTAAGGTTGCGTTGTATTTCGTGGTACACGTGCATATAACATGAATTATCAAAATGTATATTAATAAAGTTTCGTGTAATTGCAAATTTACACCATTCTTGTGTCAAATCAAATAAATGGCCCTGTTCACCAATACGGATAGTTTTTTGACAACAAGCACAACGTTTGTAATTAGGTTTTGTAGATGACATTGTATTAATTTAATAAAAATTGACGATCAATTAAGTACGTGAAGCAAGAAAGAACCAATGAAATTTAAATTTCAATAGCAACTGTTAGTTTTTTTTATAAATGATTGTAACGAAGTCACTATTTAAAAACTAAGTGGAAAACTTCTCGTTCGTTAATTTTCATTCATCGTGAATCTATCCGAAAATGAGAGAAATAGTAGCCCTATCAATTATCATTGGTTAAATCTCCCCTGAGTGCATGGACAGCTGAAAAAGATACAAACTTGAAAAAAAACTTTGTAACGATCACAGCATTTTTTCTTGTGATTATTTATGAACGCTTTGATTCACGGTTCCAACAACATACACGTGTCTGAGATTCACATTATTTCACTAAAACTATTACAGTCCACATGAAACTGCAATAAATACATAAAAAAAGGAATGACTGAAGTTCATAGACGATGAGAATAGGTCTAGGACAGTTCCATATTAGTTTCGATCTTAGGAACTATGCAACAGTTCTTTTAATCGGAACTGATCTATGTAGAACAGTTCTTCAGCGTGAGTAGGATGAAACTCCAGCTTTGTTTCGCATTTTTCTGCATGTTATATACCATTCATGTTTAACATATGTATTTCCTTTTCTATGTTCTTATTTATTCATTGAAACAAACTGTTTTCCTATTGACAACATGTCTCCAACTCATGCAGCTGAATATATTGTCTTTACAGAATTCAAAATGATTCAAGAGCATTCATAATTAAGTTGAAACAGTGCGAGTGGACCATGCTCATAATATAAGATGGCACAAAAGACTTACCTATATAATATATAAACATATCACAGTTGTCTGTAGTACATTACTTTCCTGCTTAATGATAATCAAAAATGTAAAATCTAACAATGGAGTATATTGATTTTGCGGCAAAATCAGATAAGTTCTTATACTGATCGAATAATTCAACAGCTACGACAAATATCATCGATATCAATAATATACAAATATGGAGGTGCTTAACTAGACTGATACCCCATAGAACATAGTATTAGTTTAGAGAGAAGTATATAATGAATTCTATATCAAATGAAAGCTCGTCAAAAATGAAATTTATTGATAGTAAATAGTAAGGGTTTTGTAAAGTTTATAATGTCGAACTTACAAAATTTCGCGAAATTTAATACACTAAAAATGTTAAAAAAACTCACAGTTTCTATATGGATGAAAAATATTAGATTTTTCTATGAAATTAACTTTTTTCCATTGTTTCTACTACCTCAGATGTTCCGAAATACACTTATTCGATTCAGTTTTCCATGTTGCATCTATTGAATATATTTCAAAACATGTGATGTAGTAGAAATAATGGAAAAAAGCTAATTTCATAGAAAAATCTAATATTTTTCATCCATATAGAAACTGAGTTTTTTTAACATTTTTAGTGTATTAAATTTCGCGAAATTTTTTAAGCTCGACATTACAAACTTTACAAAACCCTTACTATTTACTATCCATAAATTCCATTTTTGACGAGCTTTTATTTGATATAGAATTCATTATGTACTTCTCTCTAAACTAATACTATGTTCTATGGGGTATCAGTCTAGTTAAGCATCCCCATATTAATGACATAACAGTATCAAAATTTGAATTTTCTTCGAAATAGTATTTATGCATTCGATTAATATAAAAACAATTTGAATTTTCTTTCGAAAAAATGTATCACGTAACAGTATCAGAGAAGAATTGTGACATTCAGATCAAATGCAACGATTATTATTCATGCTAATTGACCAGTTAAATATCAATTTGATCTTTCTCCAATGCCCTCACTATTTATAGATGTTATTCGTTTTAAATATTTGCAATTAAGAATTGTTAGTAACTTCCATCTATATGGAAAAAAAATGTATTTGAAAGTTAAAATTGCTGTTCTACAAATGACAACTGAGTTCACTATTAAAATGGATAAATCAAAATAAATTTTTAAATAATTATTAATTTTATAGAGAGACATACAATCTTTTATTGTTCATTGTGTTATTAATTAATCAATCACTAATGATGGAAATGTTTCATTGAATCAAACGTTATACTTGAATCGGAGGCTTTAAAATATGATGAAGGAGAAACTCAAAAATATGCAATATTAGAATTAGGTCAAACAATACTTATTTTACTTAATTGATTAACCAAAAAGTAGAAGACATAGTCCTGACATTCATGTTCTTAAGTTTAAAGTGTATTTTAATAATAGCTTTTCAAAAAAAGATAAATTTGAACGATAATAAAGGATTTTCACAGAATAACGTGGTTGCTATAGATTCCCTTTTAGAGCTACCTCGATAAATATATTGACATCCTGATTTTTACTAAATCACACGTACTGCAAACAGCTACTTCTCTCTTTTGGAGCAGTAGTGTCAAACTTCAAACTTGAGTTCAAGTATTCAAACATTCAACTAATAAACTATTCAATTAGTTTCCTTTTTCAACGTTGCACCCTCACCCTCACCCTCAGATTGGAAATGCTGCTAATGCTTCACCTTTTTGATTTTGCTACAAATTACTTTTGCCTTCGAGATAATGATTTTCTCGTAAAATCAAATTCCCCCATCAGATGTATTAGTAATATTCGAAGTCAAAGGAGACGTATCACACGAGTAAATTCTTGACGTCATGCACAAGGTCAAATGGCTCGAATGTTATACTGATTCAAATAGGAGTATATGTCGTCATTTCTTTATGAATAGATTTCGAATGATTACTTGTACCTATATAGCAACAAGATACTTATTTGTCCATATTATTTCTTTATATTGTCTCGACAAAAGTTTACAGAGAAGAACATGAGAATCTAAAAATGTATTTCAATGTTAATCAAATAATTAATAAAAAAATTGAAAATATGCTACACAAAAACTATCTTAAAAGTGCATTTATTTATTGTTGAGATTTTAGTTTCTGTTTTTCCCAAAACCATTGTGAAGTATATTCAATATAAAAAGGTTTTAGACTAAAAATACATTTTCCGAGTAGATTAGCAATATAAAGAATAGAATAAGTAACATATCGTTTTCCAATTTCATTCCAAAAAATCGGATAATTATCTAATGATCGAAATATGACAAATAATTGTAAAATATCTCGAATTGCTAAACGTCGACGAACACTTTCAGATGAAAATGGATTTCCAAGTGATGAATCAAGTAAAGATGAAATCAAATTTCGAAAAAAGATTTTTTTTAAGCCATCAACGGGTTCAGTTCTTTCCCAAATAATTAATTCATCATCATTATTATTTTCTTCTGCTACACCCCATTCATGTACAACACCAATTGAAACACATATTTCACCAGAACTCGAATCCACTATAAAAGTTTTTCCATCAATGGTAACAAATGCTTTACCAGATGATACCCGTAAATATTCAGTATGTATTTCATGCCAATGAAGACCAGTTCGGTTTACAATACTATAATTCAATCAAATTATGCTCTCGAAAGAATACGTTTTTTTTACTCACCCTGGACCAGATTTTGAAACAAATCTAACAAGAAATGAACTATATGGAATCTTTTCACCATCGATTTTGTCGGAGAAAATTGTTACACTTCCACGATCACCTTCTGCTACTACTTCTAAATCACGTGTTACAGTTCGAATACTCATTCGAGTTAAAAAAAATGAATTCACATTACATTACAACGGTAGCGATGATATAATCGTTTAGAATAGCGAATGAAAGAATGCAATCAAAGATGGTGACACCAACCAAATATACGCATATTAACCCTTTCATTACTGAAATTTCCTTTCGTTCTTTACGAAGT
>JAJEKB010020467.1:640439-660146 GCA_022393335.1 Macrotrachela quadricornifera | reverse complement strand
CTCTTCTCTACGAGAAAGAGAATATAGATAAGAGAAATTACACCATCAGTGAAAATAGTTGTGCAAGAACTGATTAAAAAAGAACTCATAAATAGTAGGTTAAATGTGTGAAAGATTCTTGAAATGGCTTCTAAAATAATTCATTGTGAACAGATTGGAAGTGATTTAGATAAAATATCAACCATACAATTAGATGAAGAACGTCATGGAATTTATGGATTAGCTAATGATCGTTTAATTCATATTGATTTGAATAATAACAAGAATGATGCTAAAATCGTCTATCAACATAAGAGAACGACTATGAATGATGATGATGATGATGAAGAATATTCTCAAGGTGAATCAGATGATGAAAGCATAGCTCGTCGTGTATCCGATCCATTTGAAGATAGTGAACCATCAACAGATGATGATGAAGATACGATTAATAATCGAAGAAATTGGAGAAGATATGGATGGAGAATATATCAATTAGATAATCCTTGTTCAATTTTATTTTTATCAGAAGAAAATCAATTAATTGTTCTAAATGAAGGTGTTATCCAAATACTGAAAATTCAACTTGAACAGGATCGTCTATTTGCTCAAGGACCATCAAAAAATATTTTTTGTTATGATTTCAATGTTTTTCAAAAGGAAGGACAACGACGAAGTATTCAGCCATGGTCCATTGCACCAACATCGACAAAGAATATTTTTATTTTCAGTCTTCTAGATGGTTCAGAACTTTATTCATTAGATATACGAAATGAAAATACTGTTATAGAGAAACTGATTAGCACAACGATCGATCAATGTCCATATTTAGTTTTTCATTCTTCATCAAATCAAATTTTTGTTTACAATTCAACACAAATTATCGTTCTATCACTTAACGATAAAACAATTATGAAAATTGAGTTACCATTTATTGGAGAAGGAAAAACAATTTCAGCAATGACTATCGATAAAACCGGATATATTTATATTTTATCCGATTGCATCATTTATAAATGTATCTGGCAATCACAACTTCAATTAGTTGAATCTTTAGGAAAAATTGATGTGATATTTAATGAACCACAGATGATTGTCACAAGTCAAGGAAATCAATTTTATTTTTCTGATATGGCAGATGGTTCTTTGTATCGATCAATCGATATCATTGCATGATTATGAACACTATTTTCAATTTTATTTTTTGCAAACATGAAATTTTTCACAGATAAAATGACTATAGATTGTTTTGAAAAAGATTATTAGTATTTTTCCTAATACATGACATCATTCTTATCTCAAAAAGAAATTATAATCAACAATGTGTCACTGTCTACTTTGATAGGATGTGAGAAAAAAACCCACATTTTTGTTGGAAAAGAATATATTATATAATACATGTAAGAATTACTTTTATCTTTAGTATTACATTCGACACAAAATGGGTTCGATAGCTAAACGAGCACGAGAATTAGTCAATGCAAATGCATCTTATTCCGATTATCCATGTAATTATTTTGTACATTATACATTAACTGGTAGGCATATCTAATTCGAAGATTACAATAAAGAAAAATATTAAAGTCTGATTTGAATTTGTTTGATTGCAATTGGATGCATATATTGTTTTTGATTTTCAAAAAATATTTTTATTTTTGTCATCATTTCTGGCCAAGAAGATTTAAATTCACTGTACATTACTTTCAGATATTTCATTCGATTTGTTCGACTAAGAAATTGAAAAATTTCATTTAAACATTCATCATATTTTACTCGAATACATAATTGATACCAACGATAACAAATTTCACAATTATAATATTGATTCATACGACAATTCTCATTCATTTGTTTGATTTTATCATAAGTTATAATTGTTGATGATTGATTAAGAAGAAGATTTAATAAATAAGCAATTTTATTTGCTGTTAATGAATGTAATTGTTCATCAGTAATTCGAAAATATTCATTTGCTAATTCTCGACATTGTCGTTCGAGTTTTGTAGAAAAATCTATGATCATTGGCGGCATTCCAGGTGTATATAACCAAGAATTCCAATCAACTTTCATAACCTTTGGAAAATAACTTTGAAAATATTGAATAAAATCATCCGTATTCAAAATTTGATAACTAAATTTGTCGATATATGAACGAAGAAAAGCATTAAAATCCGATTCTGAACGAACAATATCTTTTTCAAGATGCCAAAGTAGAGCAGCACCTTTAAAATATTGCACTAAATCAAAACTTTTCTTTCTTTTCTTCTGTAAATACGAAGAAATTCTTTACCAGAACTATATGCATCATCAGGATCGATATTTTTCAATCGATAAACCAAACAAGTATACGGATGATTTACTCCTAAATCATGAATATCCGTTTCCATTTCTTCCCATTGTTGTGCTGCATAAAATCGTCTTGTTTCTTCATTATCATCATCTCCCGCTAATATTCCTAATAATTTTGTTTCAATAAACGATGTTATACCTTCATTCAACCAAAAATGTTCCCAATTTTCATTTGTTACCAAATTTCCTGTAGACAATGATTATATTTTCATTCAATTTTTAAATTAAGATGATAATGTTACCTGTCCAAGAATGAATTAATTCATGAACAATTAAACTCACTAATGATCGATCACCAGCTAAGATCGTTGGAGAAATAAAATTCATGCAAGGATTTTCCATACCTCCATCTGAAAGATATACCAATGAAAATCTTTTAATTAAACAATCACCTTACATGGTAATGAAGGTGGGAGAATAATAAAATCATATCGTTTCCATTGATATTTTCCGAGAAGATTTTCAGCTGTGTTTAAAATTCGTTGTATATCTTCAAATTCATATTTACATTGATCAAGTAAACTTGATTCACTCCATACACGAATACAATCACTTAAATCATACGAAACTAAATAACCAATTACAATAGCAATTGAATATGATGAAACAGGAATCATTTGTTCGAAAGAAAATGTATTTTTAGATAGATCATGATTGATTTGTATTGCACTCATTAACTAAATCGAGAGAAATTAACGAAAAATAGAATTTCTTTTATCTTACGACAGTTAATGGTTTTGGACAAGTCACTTTAGCTTGATAAGTACTTTTCACACCAGGACTATCTTGACATGGATATAATGTTCGAGCAAGAATAGTTTGACATTGACTGAAAAGATATTGATGTTGACGATCAGCAGTTTGTTCAGGAGTTAACCATTGTAAAGCTCGACATTGATCAGGAGATGTTGAATAATAAATAATAATTGATATTAAAGAAGATTCTTTAGGAATTGATTTCAAATCAATAGTTAAAGAATCTTTTTCATTATTCATTTCATATGAAAGAGATAATTGACTTTCATTTGATTGATAGAAAATCTTTTCAATATTTAGTTGATGTGCATCAAGAATGAGTTTATTATCGACAAGATAATGTGGTATCTCATCATCACTATCGTTTAAAAGAGTAGATGATCGATGACAAAGTGCTGGATTAATTTTCACTATATCCAATTGAACATAACCATGGAGAATTTGACGATTGAAATCAATATTCCATTCAAATATCGTATGAACAATACGATATTGATTGAAATTTGAGACAGAATTAGGATCATAATATAGAAGAGTTGCATTTGACTAATGAAGATAAATGAAATTTTATTTTTATATACATGTTTTAACTCACTTGGATCATGATTATTTAAAACATCAACAACAACTATCGCAAAAGAATTGAAAAAAACAATAGAAAGTGTCAGGAGTGTTGACTATCAACCTTGTGAGATAAAAGAGAAGGTAACATAATATTGTGATAAAGAGTCACGTTACAAAAGAAATAACTAATATAGAACATCTATCTTTCAACCTATTTCTTATCATTGAGAATATATCTTTATCAAAGTAATGGGATATTTAAAATATTTAGTTTTCAAGCATTTTACTGATTCTATTTATCTAATAATTAGTCAGTTAAATTCAACTCAATTTAATTATCCATTTTATAATTCGACAGCTTATACAAGTAGTGCAGATCGTTTCAATCTACTCATAGTTCCTTGACTGTAGAAAGTCTTCTGTCATTGGTATATTCGTTCGTCTTCTCTTCTATTCCTCATGCTCCTTAATTTTGTTCCTTTCTTCCAATACGTTGATATGTGCACATATAACTATTATATTCATTACCTTCTGTTCATCGAAATGTTTTTACTTATTCACATATAGAAAGTACTGATATTGTTCTATTGGAAAATAATACATGTTCATTATCTCATATTCAGGTAGAATCATATATTCACGATCAAACATTTAGTTAAAAATATTAACATGCGTAACTCACCATGACCATTTCGAATCTATGAAACACCATTCTTCGTGACTGATTTGGGTACCAGCTATGAAACAAAATCAGACAAGATTGAATCAATCGATGCAACAACTGTAAAGTTATTTCAGTTTTATTTTCCAATCAACCCTTTCCTATCATCTGTGCTTGTTTATCTGATCGCATAACGCCCAGCGTTAATTAATACAACACTTTTCGTTACCAGAGAACTAAGTAGTTAACTCTATTTCAGTAATCTCTTTCAGATAACTCCTGAGTCGTTAAACTAAAACAAAACGATGTTCGAATTTTCACTTGTTTCCATCAATCTTTATAGTACAAGTGTCCTGCCTCTCCGACTGGAAGACTTTCTTTTTAACTATGAATAAAACAAAAGTTCAGAAAACTGCTTAGAACACATCATGCCATAAACTATAAGTAGTACAGATGCTGAACATATAGAACTGCAGAAAAAATAAAACGGCACAACAAATGTAAACAAGAAAAGTAGAACGTATGTCAATGCTTTCATCATTGTTTCACGGATATATTTTTCTTTTGACGCTTGGGGTGATACTTTCCAAAAACTTTTCTTCTTCACCGATGTGATTATTTCTAAGATTCAGCGTGGTGAGTGTCTGTATTCAATCAACAAAATGAGATATGAAGAGCGTGGGTTTCAAAGTTATTTGTCTTACGATATTAGTTTGTAATGCGATTACTAGATACCTCGCTCCTTCACCACCGATTTCGTTGTTTCTAAGATGCACTGTTGTGGGTGTCTGTGTTGAATGAAGCAATCGATTATGACGAGTTCGAGTTTAAAAGTTATTTGTATTACAGTATTGATTTGCAGTGCATTTCCTAAATATTTTGCTCCTTCATCACCTATATTATTTCCTTGAAGATCCAGCATGATGAGTGCCTACATTCAATAGATAGAACAGATATGTAGAGTTCGTATTTATAAGTTATCTTTCTTACAAAATTGGTTTGCAGTGAACTTCCTATATATTTCGCTCCTTCATCACCGATATTATTTCCTTGAAGATCCAGCATGGTGAGTGTCTGCGTTGAATAGAGAAAACAGATCAGAAATGTTCAAGTGTGAAACTTAACTTTCGCACTGTATTAGTTTGCAGTGCAATCCTTAGATACCCCGCTCCTTCAGCATTGATGCTGTTGAATGGAAGGACCAGTGTTGTGAGTTTCTGTGTTGCATGGAAAAACAGATATGCAGAGCTCGAGTTTGAAAGCTCTTTGACTTACTCTATTGGTTTGCAATGCAATGCCTAGATATTCCCCTCCTTTAGCACCAATATCGTTTCGTGTAAGATCCAGAATGGTGAGGGCCTGCGTTGAATGAAGCCATCGAATATGCAGACTCTGAGTTTGAAAGTTATTTTTCTTACAGTATTCGTTCGCAGTGCGCCTCCTAGATATATGGTTCCGTCATCACCGATGTGATTTTCTTTAAGATTCAGTGTTGTGAGTGTCTGCATTGATTGGAGAAAACAGATATGCAGTGTAAGTATGGAAGTTATTTGTCTTACGGTAATGGTTTGCAGTGCAATCCCTAGATATTTCGCTCCTTCGGCACCAATTTCGTTTTCTACAAGATCCATTTCTGTGAGTGTCTGCATTGAATGAAAAAATCAAATTTGCAGCGTGTGAGTTTAGAAGTTTTCTTCCTTACAGCATTTGTTTCCAATGCATGTCCTAGATATTTTACTCCTTCATCACAGATATATTTTTCTTCAAGACCCAACATGGTGAGTGTCTGCGTTGAACGAAGAAATCGAACATACCGCGTTGTTTATTTAGGAACTATCTTGCTCACGCTATTGGTTTGAAGTGCCATAACTAAATATTTCGCTCCATTAGGAAGGATATTGTTGAATCGAAGATTCAGTGTTATCAGTGTCTATATTCATTGTAGAAACAAACATGAACAGTTCGAGGCTGGGAGTTATCTGTCTTACGGTATTCGTTTGCAGTGCAATTGCTAGATATTTCGATCCTTCATCACCGATAGAGTTTCGTGTAAGATTTAGTGTTGTGAGTGCCTGCGTTCAATGAAGCAATCATATATAGAGAGTGTGAGTTTGACAGTTCTCTTTTTTACGGTATTGACTTGCAATGCATTCCCTAGATATTTCGCACCATCTGCAAGGATTTTGTTATAACTAAGATACAGTATTGTGAGTGTCTGCGTTGAATAGATATAACATATATGCAGAGTTCGACTTTGGAAGTTATTTGTCTTACAGTATTGATTTTCAATGCAGCTCCTAGATAATTCGCTCCTTCATCATCAATATCGTTTGACGTAAGTTTTAGCATAGTCAGTGCCTGCATTGAATGAAGCAACTGAACGTACAGAGAGTGAATCTGGAAGTCATCTTTCTTACGGTATTGGTTTGTAGTGCAGTTCCCAGATATTTCGCTCCTTCATTATCGATATTGTTAGCTCGAAGATATAGTGTTGTGAGTGTCTGCATTGATTGGAGAAAACAGATATTCAGAGTTTGATTTGCGAAATTGTTTGTGTTACGGTATTGGTTAGTAATGCAATTTCTAGACATTTCGCTCCTTCATGACCGATTTTATTTGCTTCAAGAGCCAATGCTGTGAGTGTCTGCGTTGAATAATGCAACCGAATATGCAGAGGATGAGTTTGGAAGTTGTTCGTCTTACGGTATTGGTTTGCAGTACGATCCATAAATACTCTGTGCCTTCATCATCGATATCATTAACTCTGAGGATCAGTGTTTTGAGTGTCTGCATTGATTGGAGAACACAGATATGCAGAGTTTAAGTTTGGAAGTTATTTGTCTTACACTATTAGTTTGCAGTGCAGTTCCTAGATATTTAGCTCCTTCATCACTGATATTATTTCTTTGGAGATCCAGCATGATGAGCGTCTGCGAAGAATAAAAACTCCGCCTATGTAGAGTGCAAGTTTGAAAGTTGCTTCTCCTACGTTGTTGGTTTGCAGTGCATTTCCTAGATATTTTGCCCCTTCGGCAACGATTTGGCTGAACGTAATCTCCAGCGTGGTGAGTGTCTGTATTGAATAAAGAAACAAGATATGAAGAATATGTGTCTGTAGAAGTTATCTCTCTCACCGTATTGCCTTCTAATGCATTTGCTAGACACTTTGTTGTTTCAGTATCGATGTCGTTCCCAGAAAGATGGAGTGCTGTGATGGTCTACGTTTAATGAAGAAATTGTATTTGTTGAAATTAGCTGAAAAATTGATGCAGTTATTAAATGTCATCTTGACTCTGATTTAACATTCATGTAAAGAAAATTATAAAGCTCGAATCGTTAAAAAGAAGTAGAAATGTGTATTATTCAATGAACTCAATACAGAAGCGAAACAATTTTTCTGGTTAAAACTCGATTTGTCTTAAACAACTTTAGCTCTACTCAGGTGTAAACGATATTCGAATACAAATATCTCCATAGTAACAGTTCTTTGTTTTGTTATGAATGATGACATCACATCAATGTGATTCATAACTTCCCCCCGAAATCGATTTTCGTTGTAATTCAAGGGATCTCACTGAAACTTTTCACATGTGTTGGACTCATGAAAGTACACTTACAATATTTTTTCCAGCTCTCCAAACCCTAGCGGTCAGGAGTTTTCCATTGACCAAGACTCCAAATAGATCCTTAGCCCATACAATTTTTTTTTCTCGATACTTCTAGGTAGAAAACTGGAGTTTGTTTTATCTGAGAGAGAAATGTTTTCTCTTTCAGATGAGGGGAAGGAAATTTTTTATTAATGCTTTCTTGAGTTTTGAGAGACGTCAAAACCACTAAAATCTGAAAAAGCCATCACTGGTTTTCCAGTCATATCGAATTTTCTACAGGTTTAAAGCCTAACTTAAAAATTCGTTCCCCTCATCCGAAGGAGAATCTAGTGCCCTAATTAATGAAGAATGCCGCAGTTCTTTAGAAGGAATGATACTGAAAAAAAGTTTGCGCGGAGATTCATCACTGACACAAAAACTGGTTTTTCAGAGAACGCAAAAACTTTTTTTCTGCATTATATTGATCGATCCTTGATGGTTAACATAAAATATAGTAATATCATATATCAATTGTTAGAAACAATCAAGATGTACATGTCCATGCTTTTAATACCGCGCGCTCTCAAAAATCATTTTTTTGCCGAAAAATGACTTTTCGGAGAGGGGTGGCCTTAAAACAGGGAATTGGAAAAATGTGTCAGTGTAAGAGGCAAATAAATTAAACTACATAGAAACCACTGATCATCGAAAACTAGTACCAGTTCACTCATGGTGAACAAATAACATGCTGAAAAACAAGATGCTTTTTTGAATTTGTATTCCAGCAATACCATTTCTGGTATTGTGTAGGACATTTTTTATCTTATTTTATTATTAAGTCTATGAACAAGCAGAGCAGTTTTTTTTAATTGTGTACCTTTTTAAGAAAGTCAAGGACTGAGAAACAAAAAGAAAAGTAGCCGTTCCATTGAAGATCAGTCTGTCTTTTCGATTGGATTACATTGCCAAAAAATGGTAGAAATTACTTCCGAACAAACTTCAGATTTAACATTTCTTTTCTGGTAAAGAGCCATATCATGACTACGCAAGAAACTGCGTCGATCAGTAAATTAAATCACGTCATGAGAATGAAGGATGTCTTATTTGCGTATAAGAAGAAATAAAAAATATTTACTGCGTATCGATGATATGAATCGAGAATCAAATTGAGTCGTTCACATACATTTCGAACAGATATGAACAGATTTAGTTCGTCTAGATTGTCCAGAATACGATAGACAAGTTCCACAGGCAGTGTAAGGAATGATATCATTGTTAATTTTTTCCGCAGCAGTGTGCGTGTATTATTAAAATAAAATAAACTGATGTGAATGTTTGTTTTTGCAGAACAAGTAACAATCTACAGGTTACTGCAATGCCATAAGAACTAACCACTCAACAACAACAATAACAGATGGCAGTCTATGTCGAAATTGTAGAATAAAAGATAGAAGCATCTAATATTCAAAAATATATACCTCAATACCGCATTCATAAATATTTTGATTCCATGTATTCGATGAATCAATGAAGAGAATAGCTTTGTTAGTTAATTCTTCACAATCAAAGGTGACTAGCCTGAACCAATAGCGAAAGAAACCACCGGAGATTCGACTACATTATCGATCGTATACTTGGCAACAGAGATTAGAACCATCGAGAGCTTTTGCTCTGTAATTTCCAACACCACACCTAGAAAATTTCAAATCCAGTAAAACCTCCCTAAAGTGAACACTAATGGGACTAGTTAAAACATGTTCACTATAGGAGGTGTTCACTATATAGAGGTGTCATAATGAATAAACTATTACATGTATACTGTGTATGATGAGTGTTACATGTTGATGAGTACGCACGTTTTTTGTTAGAATTTCCTCTGACTACTTAGTGCATAGAATAAAAAAATCATTTCTTCAATTTATGACATATATTTATTTCAAATTTTATAAAACAAAATAACAAAAAACATATTTCTTTTATAGATTATACATTTTTATTTAATTTTTACAAAAGAAATCATCAATCTTAGTTTGTTTCGCACCTTTGGAATCGATAAAGAGTTGAGTCAGTTGTGAATCTAATTGAGAAATAAGTGAATGTAATTCTGGATATTGAGTAGAAGCCAGAAGGTGTAACTTTTTAGCCATTTCCATTGCATCGATGAGTTTTGGTGGTGCTTCAGTTGGTATATCATCATCCTGATCATTATTATTATGTTTTTTATTGACATATTCTTCATCGACGATGATTACATTATTGTCAGATTCATTCCATTCATTGAAAGTTGGTGTATCTAAATCCATTTCGACGAATTCACTTGCTGAAAGACTTTGTCCATCAATATGAATATGAGCAAGAAGAGTATCAAGATCCTTTAATGCTGTTGTAATATCATCAATAATAATTTCTTCATTTGTATCATTTTCATTGTCGATTGTACCACTAATAGTACCTGGAGTATTTGGATGAACGAAGCCTGCCATACGAAATGTGTTGCGGATTGTTAATTGAGTGACACTTTCCCAAGCTTTTTTTGTCCAAGTTACGGCATCAAGAGCAGTAATAATAATGTCATCCGGTGATGTAGCAAGGGCACAACGTGATATTACATGCTTCACAAGATGTTGACCTAAATGAAGTCAGTTATATTTTTCAAAATGTCGAAAAACAGAATACTTACGATAATAACACTTGAAATTCTTGATTATACCTTGGTCAAGTGGTTGTAGCTTCAATGTTGTGTTTGGAGGAAAGAATTTAACATATATGTTGGAATATTCAACGTCGGGATTATGACATGGTGCATGGTCCATAAACAATAAAATTTTACGCTTTTGTTTAATCATACTTTTGTTCACGGTAATCAGCCAGTCTTCAAAGAGGCTGGCTGTCATCCAGCTGCTACGATTTGATCGCCAGGTAATAGGTAAGTTTTTCACATTTAAATTCTTGAAGCACCGTGGATTAGCAGATTTACCTAAAACGGAAACATTAACATTTATTATAAGGAAAAACTAAACAGAAAATGCAGAACTGACCGATCATAAGCGGTTTTAATTTGTCTGTACCTGTCATATTGGTACACAGCAAAACGTTCTTTGGACCGTTTCCCGCCTTTGCAAGAATCTTTGGCCGTAACAAGCGAACGATTTGGTAGTGCTTTGAAGAATAATCCATTTTCGTCTGCATTATAAATATCATTGGGATTATATTTGTCAATCATTATCACCAGGCGTTTTTTCCACTCGTCAACAGTTGCAGGATCGACTGATGCTGATTCACCATTGATAGTTCGATATTGTATACCATGACGTTTGCGAAACTTTTCTAGCCAACCATTGCTTGCTTTGAAATCATCAGCATGTGAACCACCTAGTTGTTGACGAATTTGTCTTGCTTGCTCTTGCAAAAGAGGACCCGAGATAGGAATATTCTTACTGCGTTGTTGTACAAACCATTCATATACTTTCTGATCTAGTTGTTGACTGAATTCATCACGTAGATTACGCTTCTTGTTTGAGTTTTCATTTTGTTCATAATTCTCAATGTACTCAACTTTGCGCTTAACAATATTTGAAACACTTCCGATCGAGATTTTGTAGTCATCAGCCAATTTACGGTACGGTACATTTTGTTCGTTTTTACGAATCAACTCTACTTTTTCAGCAAGTGTTAAATCGCGTCTTGCTGCCATCTTACAAGTGTGAATAGACAGGAGTGATATTCTTACAGACACAGACGACCAATTCTTTATTGCCTATTCATTCTTATTGTTCTTTTTGTTCTATACATGCGACATATCAATTAGAGATGAACTTTTGACTATCATTAGTCTTTTATTTTATGCATGCGACCATTTTTTTTATAATAAGTTGACCGTCAATAAATTTAGCGGTCGTTGCTTCGAAATATACAATATTTGTCCTCGATTTTTATCTTCTCAAGCGCATATTTTCTTGTACATATGTTCACTATATAGAGGTTTTTTTACTATTGGGACCAAAAAAAAGTGTTCACTGTTCAGAGTTGGGAGGTGTTCACTATACAGAGGTCTATTTACAGCAAAAATCGATCGGGCGGTTCATATTATCCGTTCAGACGAGAGGTGTTCACTATGGGAGGTTTTACTGTATTCTATTTATTTTTTTTTTTAAAGATTTATTATTATGAACAGCATATCCGTTGTTATCTAACATTATAAAACCTTTATGTGTAAGCGACAAACTGAATTGGAAATGATTACAGGGTGATAGTATGAACGGTGCAATCAGAGTACAATACTGGAATGCTACAGCAAGAACAACTTGTAAAATATTCGTTTCCATTTTCTCAGTAAACGCAGTATGTTTCAGATTCAAGAAAAGAAAACGATCACGTGTCCCAAAAACAGAGGTGCAGAATCTTCCGTTTGCGCACCCGCCGGGTGAGGAAATGTTTTGGGTGAGGGTGAGAGAAGCGAAAAACATTTCCCCGGGCGGGGGAATTTTTGATTTTGTGGAAAAGTCTGCGGCTCTGGTTGAAAATTCGATAAACTTGTAAGCAATATAATTTTGACGTGGCGAAAATAAAATTTTTTTGATAAAAAGCTAGTTCGTTTTTTTTTTATTTGGGCTTTAATTTACCTGATATCTTCTATTAAACAAAAAACAAAATATACCAGAAGATACAGCATGAAAAACTCTACAAATTACAAAAGACAGCTTATCTTACAGTTGCGTTTATTTATTTTGAAAACCGACAAAATTCTGAAAGATCGAAATTCGATGTTGCAAAAAAGTATTTTTTTTGTATGTGATCAACGTGATTTTTTCTTGTTTATCACCTAATACGTTTTATTTTTAAAAAATGGAATACACCACAAGATGCAGCACGAAAAACTCTACGAGTTACAAAGAACAGTTCATATTATACATGTAACTTTTGTTCTTAAGAAAAAACAAAATTATGAAAGAAAAATTTTCTAGGATGCAAAAATTCTACACAAACGAAGACTTCCTTTTTTCGTATTCTATCATTTTGTCACCCAATACGTTTTCTTTTAAAAAAACAGAACATGACGAAAGATGCAGCGTGAAAAGCTCTCCAATTGGCAAATAACAGTTTTACTTTAATTGTGTACTTTTTATTTTGAAAATAAAATCAAAATTCTCCGAAATATCTATCGCAGCGTCGATAATTAGTCACTCAAAATACTGCTTATTTTGAAAGAAAAAGTACACAATTAACATAAACTTTATATTGTAGATTGTAGAGCTTTTCATACTGTATCTTCTGCTATATTTTGTTTTTATTCTCTTTCTCGTAGAGAAGAGTCTTAGAAACATAAATTGTTTGCTTGCTTGATTGCTTGTGTGTCCGTACAAGGTCAAAAAAACATTTTATTAATATTTTCTATAAAACTTAACCGAAGGGTAAGCAGGGTCGAGGAACTCGAATCTGATGTTAGTTTTTAAAAAGTTTTTTTGAGACTCATTTTTTCACACAAAGAACCACCTTTTTTACAAAAAAAAATTTTTTATAAGGGTTGACCGAAGGGTAATGGAGGACGAGGAATTCAAATCGGAAGCCAGTTTTCTAAAAATTTTTTGCAGCTCAATTTTTTAAATAAACGAGAAGTTTTTAACAAAAAATATTTGTTTTTTATGAGGTTTGGTCAAAGGCAATTAACATCCAGGAACTTGAATCTGACTTCGGTGTTTCTAATTTTATAAATGAATGGCTTGATGGTAGTTTAGAAACACGATTTCTACGAGAAAGAGCTGAGTGAGCCTTTAGACGAGCGCTACTTGTTTTCATAAAATGTTTTTAAGGATCAAAATATGAAATTCAAAGTTCTGTCATTTGTTATAAGTCATCCGTTATGTAGCGTATAGAAAATGGCATGTTACTCAAGTCAAAGAAATGATAGATTACAGCAAAGTATAAGACTTAGAAGTCTGAAATTTTGCACATAATCCTAAATATGTCTAAGCATCATAGCAAGATACTTGAATGCAAACTGAGACTTTTAGAAAAACTGGGCGAAGAAACTTTTCTGGTGCCCTACGTAGTTAGAGCGAACGAACAAAAAATAACTCGTCGGAAAGAAAAGTTTTCGAAGAAACAATTATATTCATTGTTCGTCTATCCAACTGCCTTGATTTACATTAGAGAAAATTCTATTTCAATTTCGACGATACACGTTGAACGCTTTGTTTGATTTGAATTACACTAGAATGATCGAGATCGAATACTGATTGATAGATGATATTTGCTTGATTATAATAGGACAATGCTTTTTCCCAATTGCGTTGTTCCTCATAAACGATGCCCATATTTTCTAGAGTAATGGCAATATCCGAATGTTCAGAAGGAAGTGTCGCTTTGTAGATTTCGAGCGCGATTTTGTAATGTTTCAATGCTTCATCAGGATAACCAAGACACCGATGTACAATTCCAACATTATTATGAGATGCACCCAATTCTGGATCATTGTCAGGAAGATGCTTCTCACGAATGACCAATGCATCTTTATAATAGCCGAGTGCTTCCTTATATGTTCCTTGCTTCTGATAGACAGCACCGATGTTATTCAAACACATGGCGACATGTAGATTACTTTCACCATAGGCATGTCGGAGTATGATCAGTGACTTATCATAGAATTCTAAGGCTTGTTTATAATCACCCTGTGCTTGATAAACATTGCCAATAATATTGTAAGTATTTGCAATATTTGGATCATCCAATTTTAAGGATTTTATATCGATTTCTAGCGATTGAAACAGTAATTGGAGACTCAACTCATATTTACCTTGAATTTCGGCTAAACGTCCGAGTTCGTAGTAGTATAAAGAAATGTTTTGATCATCTTTGGATGACAGATTAGATAGACCACGACGATAATATGTCTCGGCCTCATTGTATTTACCCATTCGTTGCAGAATACTACCTAATACTATCAGATCCGGTTCGCTTTTGCATGCATGAGACTTCATACGAACGAGAATTGACTTTAAATCATTGTCTTGATCACCGCATAAAGTTAATCGCACTGTCCACACTCCATTTCGACTAGGAGTGTTCTCCCCAACCCGAAAGATAGAACCTAACATGAATAAAACTTCTTTTTCTTTAGGATAATAGCTTAGTGCAGAAATGTCGGCAAACGGTTTAATAGCAGGAAGTGGAGGATCAGCATCGATTACAAATAATACGCGCTCAAGATTAGATGATTGATGAAGAAGAAAATTATAGGCCAAATCACGATTGAGACTTGTTGAAAGGAATGAATTAATGGAAATTAATTGATTTTTCAATCTTATCAAGCTATCGAGTTCTTCTTTTAACATCAGTTGACCTCGATATACAGTCACATGAGAGAAACGTTGATGCTTTTTCAATTGTTTTTCCAGATCACGGATAAGAAAACGAAATAGAAAGAGTAAATGAATATCTTGTGAACGAAGTGCTTTGTTTAACATTCTGTAGAGAAAACAATCCCTCGTGTACCATCGCACCGCTGTATCATGCGCATATTCCTTTTCGAAGCTTCGAATAAGAGTTAATTGCTCTTCATCATATTGATATTCCTGTGTACAGAGTGAAATTAGTTCATTCATATCAGCAGCAGTTGATTCCATTTGAAGAAGACAATTAATTAGCAGTTGACAATGAACAAATTGTCCATTCAGTCCAACAGTTAATTTTTGTTTAGCGACATGAGGGTCGAAACTGGTGAAGGTAAGTGCTTCGTTGTCCTTATTGAGCTGCTGTTTCGTTTGATCCGATCGAATCTGTTTAAGAAGTTCATGCAACTGTACAAATACACCTCGAACCTGAAATATAAAATTATTTAGTAGAATTATCTCTTGAATTCCATCGATTCTCAAATAAGACGAATGGGATATTACTCATCTCATATTGAATCGACATTTACCTTAGGAAATTTTTTAGCCCATGATTCGTTTTTTGTTTTGTCTGCACAATAGACATAAATGGAAATAATTTGTTGACAATCTTGAACTTCACGGACAATCTTTTGACCGAATTCGCCACTGACGATAAGAACAACCTTATCCAATTTGGACAGAGTTTGAATGTGATTTTTACAAAGATCTGTGCTTTCAAATACATTCAGATCATTAATTAATAATCGAAGATGTTTTTGAGCATCAAGACTATCTTGCAAAGTGTTTGCCAAACGATCAAGCCAAATAAGAGAATTTGCTTCCAGGTTATTTTCACTGGGTGTAAGCCTTCGAAACGCTTGTCCCATTATCAAAATTAGACTGAATTCGTCAACTGTATATTGAATACTACCAAAATAAAACGCTTATTCACTAGTTTTTTCTCTGCAAAGAAAGCAATTCACCTGGCTGATTTGTATTCCGCGAAAATTCGATTGTATTTACAAACAAAATTTATTGAATCAACTACCAGATTGTATGAATGTGCCCTTGCCGAGAGAAAAAAAACAAAGCGAGATGGGATGATGTGGTGTGATGGAAACGAATAAAACATGAAAAGAAAGAAAAAGAAATATAACACTTTCAAACAAAAAAAAACCGTCAATTCTGAAAATTGAAAGAAAACGATGAAGAATGAATGCAATGCATCGAAATCAGAGGCTTTGTTCGTATGATTTTTGGTTAGCCGAGCCCATCTGTGAATATCGCACTAATGATCAGCAGAAAAAAAAATTGAAATTATTTCATAAAACTTCAATTTGTGCTCGGGTTCTTATCTTACCGTTTTTCTGGCATAGTCAAAGATATCAGTTTACTTTCTATTGTCTAAATATTGAATTTGAGATACATGAACAAAGAAAAAGAACTCATTTCATATAAACCAGAGAAAGAAATTTATCTTTTAGATCGAAAACTTTTAGTTTTCAAAACCCTGACAGCTTATTCAGACGTAAAACGAGTTTCAATCTGTCAGCATTATTCTTAAAAACATCTCCAATGACGCTCGATTTATGAATGTTGCAAAGATACAGCTGTCAATAACTTCGGCCGCCTTCTGAGAATACGTGAACTAAACGACGATACTACTACGAAGCCTAAGCTGTCTTCTATGAGGGAACTCACGTGAAACTGCGTATCCGTATTTTGTCAACTTAATACTCACATGAAAAAAGCTCGGGTGAACGATAATATACTTTTTATTTCATTGAAATAAACCAAACGATCAATATTCAGAACCAAGGAAAATACCTGAAGAAGAGCCACAGACAAAAAGATGTTTATCAGGCAAAAAGAAAAATCACGAAGAAAAGAGATTATTTCACAAAAATGATCTCAAATGGAAAAGTGAAAAACCAACGATACAATAAGCAAAAAGCAAGGATAGAAATGGAATACGGTAATGATCACTTAACAGACATGAAAACCAAGAATACCAAACATGAATAAAGAAAACCTTAATGTAATAGGTACAAGTGAACTTCACAGAATGACGTCTATTGACGCTAACAAGAACCAAACAATGCGACTGAAATTTACCAAACATCGTTTAGTTTCTTTTGTCATTGATTACAAAGCATTGTGAAAGAAAAGTGAGAAATGAAAGTTAGGAATCAACGATCGACTAAAAAGTATAACTTACGTACAAATAGTAACAGCGGGTGAATTTAGATCAGCAATGGTAAACAAGTTAGCATCATTGCTGTTAGTTTAGTATCTCGTTGTGAAGAAAATCGTGCCTCAAAATACAGTCGACTCTTAATTTTGACCTGACACACGCATCAATGTTTCATTAAAGTACTTACATGATCGAAAAAATTTCTATTTTAGAACAGAATAGATGAATTCTCAACCCGACAAATTACACCAAATGGGATTGTCAAAGTGAATCGAACATAAGACATATTCATTCATTCATAGTTTTCTGCACTATAATAGTACCTTTGATGTTCTCTTGCATTAGTTAAAAATGGATCACGAATACAAAGAAAATCTTGGATTTATGAGATTTGTCTTTTTAAAACGAATGGAAAAGGAACTATAACACAATAAACCACCTGGTGATAATACCCATATGACCAGAATTTTCTCTTTAATACAGAGAATACCTTAAATATTCGCACGAGATATTAGAGAATTGGATGTCTGACAGGTATTTCTTCGAAAGTATTTTTCTAATGATAATATCATGGAACGTCATCTAGTATACTTGTCAAATTCTTTAAAAATGTGCCGTCCCTAGTCTCGATTCCTGAAAAATTCTGAATAAATCTCTTAGACTCCTGAGTTTCACGGATCTTGCTAAGGTCTAAAGATCACTCACGATACGAAACTAAGAAAACATGTCAAACTTCCTGAGCAAAACTGTTCAAGAGCAAGCATTATACATTCACTTTATAAGGGAAAAATAAAGACAACATTTTTTGGACCTCTTTTTACAAGTTTTGCAAAAAATAGAGTGTTGATTTATGATGTTAAGATTAGTTTAGACCAGTAGAAAAGACTTTGCTCTGTCTAGTTACAGATGAAAAAAATTACTAAAAATTATTATACTAAATGTTTATAAATTAGATTTTAATAATTATATAAAAAATAGTTCAAATTCTACATTCATTCCATTTGGGATGAACGTAAAATCGAAAATTAATGCTGAAAGAACACCTTGCAGATAGGTATGCTCACAAGATATTGCGAAAAAATTTACCAATCGATAGAGAACAGATTCAGCTAGGTGTTGTGTGAAAAAATATTTTTTCAAAAAAATCAAAAATCAAAATGTTATAGACAAAAAATAAGAGCTCACTCATTTTTTGTCTACATTTACTTCCACTTACTCTACATATACATACCATGACCATAGATAATCAAAGGAGACAAGCGCAATGTCACAACACAACATATACGAATAATGTATAGTATGGAGTAGACACAAACACCAAACTCAAACTCTTTGGGTCTGTATAAGTTTGAGTTTACATTCTTTTATGTTTTAGAGGACGAAAGCTTCGATATTGAATCCAGACGATCTCCATTCAATATCTCAAGTTGAATAAATCGCAAGGATTTACGGTCAAACTTTGTCCAATTCCAGCATTCGACTCAAACTTATACCTAAATTCAAACTTCGAAATAGTTTGGGTTTGTGTTTACTTTTGCTACATATGTAGTGTAGAAGAAACTAACTTGGGGATGTGAATGTATGTGAGAGATGAATCAGATACTTACAGTTCAATTCAAACTGACATCTACAATCATCCGTGTAATTTACAAAACTTTTATGTATCTGTGAAGTCTGCGTTTATTACCTCAATATAGAAAATAAAAGAATCATTATGAAAGTATTTCAATCTCACCAATCAGAAAACAGCTAGTGAGTGTTACTTTGATACTAAAATTCTTTGAAAAATTTCATAAATGACCAAGTATCGCATTTCTCTTGCTTGTTCTGTTATCTAAAGCATATTCATATTACTGTTATCAGTTATTAAACACAACACCATATTTCGTTTTCATTATTATACTAAATTTAGTTGAGAACATAAAAAGGTTTAAATTGAGTTTCTTCATAAATGCACCAAACATCTTTTTGTTAAGGAATCAATTTGTTCTCAAGTCCACTATTCTATGTAAAACATAGAATTTTCTTCTTGCAATCAATCTGTATTGTTATGTTGAGTTTTAGATCAATGATTCCTTTACAGTATTTATTCCTTTACTTTTACGTCATATTCAATGCTATCAATTCGATACAAACAATTCCAAAAGGATATTTAGTAGCAGCATCGTATGATCCTGCAGCAACATCGAATACATTATTTAAAATTGATCCATTAACCGGAAAATTTACAGTTCTCACACCTTTAAC
>JAJEKB010020467.1:594440-637439 GCA_022393335.1 Macrotrachela quadricornifera | reverse complement strand
GTGAGAACTGTAAATTTTCCGGTTAATGGATCAATTTTGAATAATGTATTCGATGTTGCTGCAGGATCATACGATGCTCCTACTAAATACCCTTTTGGAATTGTTTGTATGGAATTTATAGCATTGAATATTACGTAAAAGTATAGGAATAAATATTGTAAAGGAATCATTGATCTAAAACTCAACATAACAATACAGATTGATTGCAAGAAGAAAATTCTATGTTTTACATAGAATAGTGGACTTGAGAACAAACTGATTCCTTAACAAAAAGATGTTTGGTGCATTTATGAAGAAACTCGATTTAAACCTTTTTATGTTCTCAACTAAATTTAATGTAATAATGAAAAAGAAAGATAATGTTGTGTTTAATAATTGATAACAGTAATATGAATATGCTTTAGATAACAGAACAAGCAAGAGAAACGCGATACTTGGTCATTTATGACATTTTTGAAAGAACTTTAGTATCAAAGTAACACTCATTAGCTGTTTTCTGATTGGTGAGATTGAAATTCTTTCATAATGAGTCTTTTTAATCCCTTTATTTCCTATATTGTAGTAGTTGAACACAGACTTCACAGATACATAAAAGTTTTGTAGATTACTTGAATGTTTGTAGATGTCAGTTAGAAATGAACTGTAAGTATCTGATTTGTCTCTCACATACATTTACATCCCCAAGTTGATTTCTTCTACACTACATATGTAGCAAAGGTGTACACAACCCCAAACTATTTCGAAGTTTGAATTTAACTTTGAGTTGAATGCTGGAATTAGGCATAGGTTTGACGTAAATCCTTGCTATTTATTCAACCTAATATATTGAATGGGGATCGTTTAGGTCCGATATCGAAGCTTTGGTTTTCTAAAACACAAAAGAACACAAACTCAAACTAATACAGACAAGGAATTTGAGTTTAGCGTGTGTGTCTATTCCATACTATACATTATTCGTACATATTGTGTTATGAAATTGTGTTTCTCTCCTTCAATGATTTATGGTCACGATATTTATATATATAAAGTAAGTGGAAGTAAATGTAGATAAAAAAATGAGTGAGCTCTTGTATTTTGTCTATAACTTTTTTATTTTTGATTTTTTCAAAAAATTTTCTTTCACACAACACTTAGCTGAATCTCTCCTCGATCAATTGGTCAATTTTTTCTCAATATCTTGTGAGTACACCTATCTACAAGATGTTCTTTCAGCATTAATTTTTGATTTTACGTTCATCCCAAATGGAATGAATGTAAAATTTCAACTATTTTCTATATAATTATTAAAATCTAATTTATAAACATTTAATACAATATTTTTTAGTAAATTTTTCATCTGTAACTAGACAGAGCAAAGTCTTTTCTACTGGTCTAAACTAATCTTAACATTATGAATCAGGGCTCTATTTTTTGAAAAACTTTTTAAAAGAGATCCAAAAAAGAATGTTTTATTCATTTACCCCTTATGAAGTGAATGTATAATGCTTCTATTTTTTACACCATTCGGAATTTTTGTTCTTGAACAGTTTTGCTCAGGAAGTTTAGCATGATTTCTTAGTTTCGTATCATGAGTGATCTTTAGACCTTGACAAGATTCGTGAGACTCACAAGTCTAAGAGATTTATCCAGGATTTTTCAGGGATTGAGACTAGGAACGTCACACTTTTAAAGAATTTGACAAGTATACTAGATGACGTTCTATGATAAGATCATTTGAAAAACAGTTTCCAAGAAATACCTATCAGACATCCAATTCTCTAATACCTCGTGCGAATATTTAATAATACAAGAGAATATCAATGGTACTATTGCATGGCAGAAAACTATGGATGAATATGTCTTATGTTCGATTCACTTTGACAATCCCACTTGGGCTAATTTTTCGGATTGAGAATTCATCTATTCTGTTCTAAAATAGAAATTTTTTCGATCACGTAAATATTTTAATAAAACATTGGCACGTGGATCAGCTCGAAATTAAGAGTCAACTGTGTTTTGAGGCACGATTTTCTTCACAACGAGATACTAAATCAACAGCAAAGATGCTAACTTGTTTACCATTGCTGATCTAAATTCATCCGCTGTTACTATTTGTACGTAAGTTATACTTTTTAGTCGATCATTGATTCCTAACTTTCATTTCTCAGTTTTCTTTCACAATGCTTTGTAATCAATGACAAAAGAAACTAAACGATGTTTGGTAAATTTCAATCGCATTGTTTGGTTGTTGTTAGCGTCAATAGACGTCATTCTATGAAGTTCACTTGTATCTATCACATTGAGGTTTTCTTCATTCATGTTTGGTATTCATGGTTTTCATGTCTGTTAAATGGTCATACCGTATTCCATTTCTATCCTTGCTTTTTGCTTATTGTGTCGTTGGCTTTTCACTTTTCCACTTGAGATCATTTTTGTGAAATAATCTCTTTTCTTCGTGATTTTTCTTTTCGTCTGTCGCTCTTCGTCACGTATTTTTGTTGGATTTGAATATTGATTGTTTGTTTTATTTCAACGAAATAAAAAGTATATTATCGTTCACCCGAGCTTTTTTCATTTGAGTATTAAGTTGACAAAATAGGGATAGGCAGTTTCACATGAGTTCTCTCATAGAAGACAGCTTAGGCTTCGTAGTAGTATCGTCGTTTAGTTCACGTATTCTCAGAAGGCGACTGAAGCCATTAGCACATCTCCAATGAGACGCTTACAGCTGTATCTTTGCAACATTCATAAGCCGAGCGTCATGGGAGATGTTTTTAAGAATAATACTGACAGATTGAAACTTGTTTTACGCCTGAATAAGCTGTCAGAGTTTTAAAAACTAAAAGCTTTGAATCTAAAAGATGAATTTCTTTCTCTGGTTTATATGAAATGAGTTCCTTTTCTTCGTTCATGTATTTCAATTTTAATATTTAGTCAACAGAAAGTAAACTGATATCTTTGATCATGCCAGAAAATCGGTAACATGAGATCTCAAGCAAAAGATGAAGTTTTATGAAATAATTTCAATGTTTTTTCTGCTGATCATTGGTGCAATATTCTCAGATGGACTCGACTAACCAAAAATCATACGAACAAAGCCTGTGATTTCGATGCATTTCATTCATTCTTCATCGTTTTCTTTCAATTTTCAGTATTGACTGTTTTTTATTGTTTGAAAGTGTTATATTTCTTTTTCGTTCTTTTCATGAGTTTTATTCGTCTTCACTTCACCACATCATCTCATCTCACCTTGTCTTTTTCCTTTTGGCAAGCGCACATTCGTACATTCTGGTTATTGATGCAATAAATTTCGTTTTGCAAATACAACCGAATTTTCGCGGAATACAAATCAGCCAAGTGAATTGCTTTCATTGCAGAGAAAAAACAAGTGAATAAGCATTTTATTTTGATAGTATTCAGTGTACAGTTGACGAATTCAATCTAATTTTGATAATGGGACAAGCGTTTCGAAGGCTTACGCCGAGTGAAAACAACCTGGAAGCAAATTCTCTTATCTGGCTTGATCGTTTAGCAAACACTTTGCAAGATAGTCTTGATGCTCAAAAACATCTTCAGTTATTAATTAATGATTTGCATGTATTTGAAAGCATAGATCTTTGTAAGAATCACATTCAAACTCTGTCTAAATCGGATAAGGTTGTTCTTATCGTCAGCGGCGAATTCGGTCAAAAGATTGTTCATGAGGTTCAAGATTGTCAACAAATTATTTCCATTTATGTTTATTGTGCAGACAAAACAAAGAACGAATTATGGGCTAAAAAATTTCCTAAGGTAAATGTCGATTCAATGTGAGATGAGTAATATCTCATTCCTCTTTTTTGAGAATCAATGGAATTCAAGAGATAATTCTACTAAAAGAATTTATATTCTAGGTTCGAGGTATATTTGTACAATTGCATGAACTTCTTAAACAGATTCGATCGGATCAAACGAAGCAGCAGGTGAACAAAGACAACGAAGCACTCACCTTCACCAGTTTCGACCCTCATGTCGCTAAACAAAAATTAACTGTTGGACTGAATGGACAATTTATTCATTCTCAATTGCTAATGGATTGCCTTCTTCAAATAGAATCAACTGCTGCCGATATGAATGAACTAATTTCACTCTGTACACAGAAATATCAATATGATGAAAAGCAACTAACTCTTATTCGAAGGTTTGAAAAGGAATATACGCATGATACAGCGGTACAATGGTACACAGGAGATTGCTTTCTCTACCGAATGTTAAACAAAGCGCTTCGTGCACAAAATATTGATTTACTCTTTCTATTTCGTTTTCTTATCTGTGATCTGGAAAAACAATTGAAAAAACTTCAACGTTTCTCTCATTTGACTGTATACCGAGGTCAACTGATGTTTAAAGAAGAACTTGATGGCTTGATAAGATTGAAAAATCAATTAATTTCTATTAATTCATTCCTTTCAACAAGTCTCGATCGCGATTCAGCCTATAATTTTCTTCTTCATCAATCATCTAATCTTGAACGTGTATTATTTGTAATCGATGCTGATCCTCGACTTCCTGCTATTAAACCGTTTGCCGACATTTCTGCACTCAGCGATTATCCTGAAGAAAAAGAAGTTTTATTCATGTTAGGTTCTATCTTTCGGATTGGAGAGAACAGACCCAGTCGAAATGGGGTGTGGACAGTTAGATTAACATTATGCGGTGATGAGGACCATGATTTAAAGCCAATTCTCGATCGTATGAAGTCTCATACATGCAAAAGCGAACCGGATATGATAGTATTAGGTAGTGTTCTGCAACGAATGGGTAAATACAATGAGGCCGAGACATATTATCGTCGTGGTCTATCTAATCTGTCACCCAAAGATGAACAAAAAATTTCTTTATACTATTACGAACTCGGACGTTTAGCCGAAATTCAAGGTAAATATGAGTCGAGTCTCCAACTACTGTTTCAATCGCTAGAAATCGATAGAAAATTCTTAAAATCGGATGATCCGAACATTGCAAATACTTACAATACTATTGGCAATGTTTATCAAGTACAGGGTGATTATAAACAAGCCTTAGAATTCTATGATAAGGCACTGATCATACTCCGACGTGCATATGGTGAAAGTAATCTACATGTCGCCATGTGTTTGAATAACATCGGTGCTATCTATCAGAAGCAAGGAAAATATAAGGAAGCACTCGGCTACTATCAAGATGCATTGGCCATTCGTGAGAAGCATCTTTCTCGTAATGATTCAGAGTTGGGTGCATCACATAATAATGTTGGAATTGTACATCGGTGTCTTGGTTATCCTGATGAAGCATTGAAACATTACAAAATCGCGCTCGAAATCTACAAAGCGACACTTCCTTCTGAACATTCGGATATTGCCATGACTCTAGAAAATATGGGCATCGTTTATGAGGAACAACGCAATTGGGAAAAAGCATTGTCCTATTATAACCAAGCAAATACCATCTATCAATCGGTATTCGATCTCGATCATTCTAGTGTAATTCAAATCAAACAAAGCGTCCAACGTGTATCGTCGAAATTGAAATAGAATTTTCTCTAATGTAAATCAAGGAGGGTGGATACACGAACAATGGATATAATTGTTTCTTCGAAAACTTTTCTTTCCGACGAGTTATTTTTTGTTCGTACGCTCTAATTACGTAGGGCACTAGAAAAGTTTCTTCGCCCAGTTTTTCTAAAAGTCTCAGTTTGCATTCAAGTATCTTGTTATGATGCTTAGACATATTTAGGATTATGTACAAAATTTCAGACTTCTAAGTCTTATACTTTGCTGTAATCTATTATTTCTTTGACTTGAATAATATGCCATTTTCTATACGCTACATAACGGATGACTTATAACAAATGACAGAACTTTGAATTTCATATTTCGATCCTTAAAAACATTTTATGAAAATAAAAACAAAATATAGCAGAAGATACAGCATGAAAAACTCTACAATCTACAATATAAAGTTTATGTTAATTGTGTACTTTTTCTTTCAAAATAAACAGTATTTTAAGTGACTAATTATCGACGCTGCGATAGATATTTCGGAGAATTTTGATTTTATTTTCAAAATAAAAAGTACGCAATTAAAGTAAAACTGTTATTTGCCAGTTGGAGAGCTTTTCACGCTGCATCTTTCGTCATGCTCTGTTTTTCTAAAAGAAAACGTATTGGATGACAAAATGATAGAATACGAAAAAAGGAAGTCTTCGTTTGTGTAGAATTTTTGCATCCTAGAAATTTTTTCTTTCACAATTTTGTTTTTTCTTAAGAACAAAAGTTACATGTATAATATAAACTGTTCTTTGTAATTCGTAGAGTTTTTCGTGCTGCATCTTGTGGTGTATTCCATTTTTTAAAAATAAAACGTATCAGGTGATAAACAAGAAAAAATCACGTTGGTCACATACAAAAAGAAATACTTTTTTGCAACATCGAATTTTGATCTTTCAGAATTTTGTCGATTTTCAAAATAAATAAACGCAACTGTAAGATAAGCTGTCTTTTGTAATTTGTAGAGTTTTTCATGCCTCATCTTTTGGTATATTTTGATATTTTAATAAAACGTATTTAGAAATCATAAAATGAAATATAAAGTTCTCCTATTAATGACGGGTTACTCGTTAGCAGATTATGTGCACCTACCATAAAAGCGATGACGGATCACAGCGAGGTACAAGACTTAAAAGTCTGAAACTGTGCACATAATCCTAAATATACCTAAGCATTATAACAAAATAATTAAACTCAAACTGCGGCTTTTAGAAGAGCCAAGCGAAGAAACTTTCCTAGTGCCCCATGTATATGGATTATTTTCTCAATTTGATATTAGAAAAAATTCTCTTTCCAGCACTTAGTCATCGACTTCAAACTCATGTACTTGCCTTTGAATATTGCTCTTATGGTTTATTGAAGGGAATAACATCATCACCCAGTGAAACATCAATTAATAATCATTTGTTCGTGACATTCTCAAATGACCAACGAATCGAATAGTTATCGATGGACATTCAATAGGTAGTGGTGCTGCATGTTATCTTAGTGCGCAACTCAACTAGTCGATGGACTCATACTTCAATCTTCTTTTACATCTATTGGAAATTTAATTCAAGAAAAAATCAAGTTTTTAACGAATACAATCACCAGCTCATATTGAGATAATTATAAAGCAATGGAATATATCTCATGACCGACACTTTCTATACATGGACACCGTGACAATTTAATACCATCACAACATTCTGAAACATTGTATAATTCATTCAAATATACAGATAACAAAGAACTTGAGGGTGAGGGGTGAGAGTGTTCGGAAAACGAGACCAGTAGGCAAAGTAGTGATCGGGTTTGCTTAACGATGAGGGCGAGTGACGGTGTAGTGAGGTAACGAGTTGGTTACACCAAATCAACTCATATTCCTCAACTTTTTGGATGTAGTCAGGGATAGTGGGGAAGCGGTTGTCCAAATAGAGTAACGTGATATCTAGTATGTTTTTAGGAGGATACCGGGTGTAACGGTATTATGATACCACTCGAAATTAGCTATTCTACGAAAAAGTTGTTCATAAAATTATTATCAATTTTTGGGACACGTGATCGTTTTCTTTTATTGAATCTGAAACATACTGCATTTACTGAGAAAATGGAAACGAATATTTTACAAGTTGTTCTTGCTGTAGCATTCCAGTAGTGTACTCTGATTGTACCGCCCATACTATCACCCTATAATCATTTCCAATTCAGTTTGTTGCTTACTCATAGAGGTTTTAGAATGTTAGATAACAACGGATAAGCTGTTCATAATAATAAATCTTTAAAAAAAAAAATTAAATAGACTATTTGGAATTTTCTAGGTGTGGTGTTGGAAATTACAGAGCAAAAGCTCTCGATGGTTCTAATCTCTGTCGCCAAGTATACGATCGATAGTATAGTCGAATCTCCGATGGTTTCTTTCGCTATTGGCTCAGGCTGGTCACCTTTGATCGGGAAGAATTAACTAACAAAGCTATTCTCTCCATTGATTCATCGAATACATGGAATCAAAATATTTGTGAATGCAGTATTGAGGTATATGTTTTTGAATATTAGATGCTTCTACCTTCTATTCTACAATTTCGACATAGACTGCCATCTGTTATTGTTGTTGTTGAGTGGTTAGTTCTTATGGCATTGCAGTAACCTGTAGATTGTTACTTGTTCTGCAAAAACAAACATTCACATAAGTTTATTTTTTATTTTAATAATACGCGCACACTGCTGGGAAAAAAACCAACAATGATATCCTTCGTTACACTGCCTGTGGAACTTGTCTATCGTATTCTGGACAATCTAGACGAACTAAATCTGTTCATATCTGTTCGAAATGTATGTGAACGACTCAATTTGATTCTCGATTCATATCATCGATACACAGTAAATATTTTTATTTCTTCTTATATGCAAGTAAGACGTCCTTCACTCTCATGACGTGATTTAATTTACTGATCGACGCAGTTTCTTGCGTAGTCATGATATGGCCCTTTACCAGAAAAGTGTTAAATCTGAAATTCGTTCGGAAGTAATTTTTACCATTTTTTGGCAATGTAATCCAATCGAAAGGACAGACTGATCTTCGATAGAACGGCTACTTTTATTTTTGTTTCTCAGTCCTTAACTTTCTCAAAAAAGGTACACAATTAAAAATAAACTGCTCTGCTTGTTCATAGACTTAATAATAAAATAAGATCAAAAATGTCCTACAATACCAGAAATGGTATTGCTCGAATACAAATTCAAAAAAGCATCTTGTTTTTCAGCATGTTATTTGTTTACCACGATTGCATTGATACTAGTTTTCGATGATCAATGGTTTCCATGTAGTTTAATTTATTTGCCTCTTACACTGACACATTTTTCCAATTCCTGTTTTAAGGCCACCCCTCTCCGAAAAGTCATTTTTCGGCAAAAAAATGATTTTTGAGAGCGCGCGGTATTAAAAGCATGGACATGTACATCTTGATTGTTTCTAACAATTGATATATGATATTACTATTATTTTATGTTAACCATCAAGGATCGATCAATATAATGCAGAAAAAAAGTTTTTGCGTTCTCTGAAAAACCAGTTTTTGTGTCAGTGATGAATCTCCGTGCAAACGTTTTTTCAATATAATTCCCTCTAGAGAACTGCGGTTTTTTTCATTAATTAGGGCACTAGATTCTTCTTCGGATGAGGGGAATGAATTTTTAAGTTAGGCTTTAAACCAGTAGAAAATTCGATATGACTGGAAAACCAGTGATGGCTTTTCCAGATTTTAGAGGTTTTGACGTCTTTCAAAACTCAAGAAAGCATTAATTACAAATTTCTTTCCCCCCATCTGAAAGAGAAAACATTTCTCTCTCAGATAAAACAAACTCCAGTTTTCTACCCTGAAGTATATCGAGAAAAAAACTTGTATTGGCTAAGGATCTATTTGGAGTCTTGGTCAATGGAAAACTCCTGACCACTAGGGTTTGGAGAGCTGAAAAAATATTGTAAATGTACTTTCATGAGTCCAACACATGTGAAAAGTTTCAGTGAGATCCCTTGAATTGCAATGAAAATAGATTTCGGGGGGAAGTTATGAATCACATTGATGTGATGTCATCATTCATAACAAAACAAAGAACTGTTACTATGGAGATATTTGTATTCGAATATCGTTTACACCTGAGTAGAGCTAAAGTCGTTTAAGACAAATCGAGTTTCAACCAGAAAAATTGTTTCGCTTCTGTATTGAGTTCATTGAATAGTACACATTTCTACTTCTTTTTAACGATTCGAGCTGTATAATTTTCTTTACATGAATGTTAAACCAGAGTCAAGATGACGTTTAATAACTGCATCAATTTTTCAGCTAATTTCAACAAATACAATTTCTTCATTAAACGTAGACCATCACAACACTCCATCTTTCTGGGAACGACATCGATACTGAAATAACAAAGTGTCTAGCAAATGCATTCGAAGGCAATACGGTGAGAGAGATAACTTCTACAAACACACATTCTCCATATCTTGTTTCTTCATTCAACACAGACACTCACCACGCTGGAGATTACGTTCAGCCAAATCTTTGCCGACGAGGCGAAATATCTAGGAAATGCATTGCAAACCAACAACGTAGGAGAAGCAACTTTCAAACTTGTACTCTACATAGTGGGAGTTTTTATTCTTCGCAGACCCTCACCATACTGGATCTCCAAGGGAATAATATCGGTGATGAAGGAGCTAAACATCTAGGAACTGCACTGCAAACTAATAGTGTGAGACAAATAACTTCCAAACTTAAACTCTGCATATCTGTGTTTTCTAATCAATGCAGACACTCAAAACACTGATCCTCAGCGTTAATGATATATCGATAATGAAGGCGCAGAGTATTTAGGGATTGCACTGCAAACCAATACCGTAAGACGAATAACTTCCAAACTCATCCTCTGCATATTCGGTTGCATTATTCAACGCAGACACTTACCATGCTGAATCTTCTGTCAAATGATATCGGTCCTGGAGGAGCGAAATGTCTAGGAATTGCATTACAAACCAAAACCGTAAGACAAACAATTTCGCAATTCAAACTCTGAATATCTGTTTTCTCCAATCAATGCAGACACTCACAACACTATATCTTCGAGCTAACAATATCGGTAATGAAGGAGCGAAATATCTGGGAACTGCACTACAAACCAATACCGTAAGAAATATGACTTCCAGATTCACTCTCCGTACGTTCAGTTGCTTCATTCAATACAGGCACTGACTATACTAGAACTTACGTCAAACGATATTGATGCTGAAGGAGCGAATTATCTAGGAGCTGCATTGAAAATCAATACCGTAAGACAAATAACTTCCAAAGTCGAACTCTGCATATATGTTATATCTATTCAACGCAGACACTCACAATACTGCATCTTAGTGATAACAGAATCCTTGCAGATGGAGCGAAATATCTAGGAAATGCATTGCAAGCCAATACCGTAGAAAAGAGAACTGTCAAATTCACACTCTGCATATCTAATTGCTTCATTGAATGTAGGCACTCAAAACACTGAGTCTTATACGAAACTCTATCGGTGATGAAGGATCGAAATATCTAGCAAATGCACTGCAAACGAATACCGTAAGACAGATAACTCCCAGCCTCGAACTTTTCATGTTTGTTTTTACAATGAATATAGACACTGATAACACTGAATCTTCGATTCAATAATATCCTTCCTGATGGAGCGAAATGTTTAGGAATGGCACTTCAAACCAATAGCGTGAGCAAGATAGTTCCTAAATAAACAACGCGGTATGTTCGATTTCTTCGTTCAACGCAGACACTCACCATGTTGGGTCTTGAAGAAAACTATATCTGTGATGAAGGAGCAAAATATCTAGGACATGCATTGGAAACAAATACTGTAAGAAAGAAAACTTCTAAACTCACACTTTGCAAATTTGATTTCTTCATTCAATGCAGACACTCACAGAAATGGATCTTGTAGAAAACGAAATTGGTGCCGAAGGAGCGAAATATCTAGGGATTGCACTGCAAACCAATACCGTAAGACAAATAACTTCCAAACTTACACTGCATATCTGTTTTCTCCAATCAATGCAGACACTCACAACATTGAATCTTAGAGAAAACCACATCGGTGATGACGGAGCCATGTATCTAGGAGGCGCACTGCGAACGAATACCGTAAGAAAAATAACTTTCAAACTCAGAGTCTGCATATTCGGTGGCTTCATTCAACGCAGGCCCTCACCATTCTGGATCTTACACTAAACAATATTGGTGCTAAAGGAGGGGAATATCTAGGCATTGCATTGCAAACCAATAGTGTAAGTCAAAGAGCTTTCAAACTCGAGCTCTGCATATCTGTTTTTACATGCAACGCAGACACTCACAGCACTGAATCTTCCAGCCAACACGATCGGCAATGAAGGTGCAAAATATTTAGGCATTGCATTGCAAACCAATCGTGTAAGTCAAAGAGCTTTCAAACTCGAGCTCTGTATATCTGTTTTTCCATGCAATACAGAAAATCACAACACTGATCCTTCTATTGAACAGCATCAATGCTGAAGGAGCGGAGTATCTAGGGATTGTACTGCAAACTAATACAGGGCAAAATTTAAATTTCACACTTGAACATTCCTGATCTGTGTCCTCTATTCAACGCAGACACTCACCATGCTGGATCTTCAAGGAAATAATATCGGTAATGAAGGAGCGGAATATTAAGGAAATGCACTGCAAACCAATTCTGTAATACAAATAACTTTCAAACTCGCACATTTCCGATCTGTTTTCTCTATCAAATGCAGACACTGACAACATTGAATCTTGAAAGAAACTCTATCGGCGATGAAGGAGCGAAATATATAGGAAGTTCACTGCAAACCAATTTTGTAAGAAAGATAACTTATAAATACGAACTCTGCATATCTGTTCTATCTATTCAATGCAGGCACTCACCATGCTAGAGCTTCAAGGAAATAATATTGGTGATGAAGGAGCGAAATATTTAGGAAATGCACTGCAAATCAATACTGTAATACAAATAACTTTTAAATTCGAACTCTTCATAATCGATTGCTTCATTCAACACAGACACTCACAACAGTGGATCTTAGAAACAACGAAATCGGTGGTGAAGGAGCGAGGTATCTAGTAATCGCATTGCAAACTAATATCGTAAGACAAATAACTTTGAAACCCACGCTCTTCATATCTCATTTTGTTGATTGAATACAGACACTCACCACGCTGAATCTTAGAAATAATCACATCCGTGAAGAAGAAAAGTTTTTGAAAAGTATCCCCCCAAGCATCAAAAGAAAAATATATCCATGAAACAGTGATGAAAGCATTGACATACGTTCTACTTTTTTTGTTTACATTTGTTGTACCGTTTTATTTTTTCTGCAGTTCTATATGTTCAGCATCTGTATTATTTATAGTTCATGGCATGATGTGTTCTAAGCAGTTTTCTGAACTTTTGTTTTATTCATAGTTAAAAAGAAAGTCTTCCAGTCGGAGTGGTAGGACACTTGCACTGTAAAGGTTGATGGAAACAAGTGAAAATTCGAACATCGTTTTGTTTTAGTTTAACGACTTACGAGTTATCTGAAAGAGATCACTGAAATAGAGTTAACTGTGTAGTTCTCTGGTAACGAAAAGTGTTGTATTAATTAACGCTGGGCGTCATGCGATCAGATAAAGATAAACAAGCACAGGTGATAGGGAAGGATTGATTGGAAAATAAAACTGAAATAACTTTATAGTTGTTGCATCGATTGATTCAATCTTGTCTGATTTTGTTTCATAGTTGGTACCCAAATCAGTCAAGAAGAATGGTGTTTCATAGATTCGAAAGGGTCATGATGAATTATGAATGTTAATATTTTTCACTAAATGTTTGATCGTGAATATACGGTTCTACCTGAAGATGAGATAATGAACATGTATTATTTTCCAATAGAACAATATCAGTACTTTCTATATGTGAATAAGTAAGAACATTTCGATGAACAGAAGGTAATGAATATAATAGTTCTATGTGCACATATGAACGTATTGGAAGAAAGGAATAAAATTAAGGAGTATGAGAAATAGAAGAGAATACGAACGAATATACCAATGACAGAAGACTTTCTACAGTCAAGGAACTATGAGTGAATTGAAGCAATCTACATTACTTGTTTTAGCTGTCAAATTATAAATTGGATAATTAAATATTTTAAATATCCCATTACTTTAATAAAGATATATTCTCAATGATAAGAAATAAGTTGAAAGATAGATATTCTATATTAGCTATTTTTTTGTAACATGACTCTTTATCACAATATTATGTTACCTTCTCTTTTATCTCACAAGGTTGATAGTCAACACTCCTGACACTTTCTATTTTTTTTTTAAATTCTTTTGCGATAGTTGTTGTTGGTGTTTTAAATAATCATGATCCAAGTGAGTTAAAATATATGTATATAAAGATATAATTTCATTTATCTTCATTAGTCAAATCCAACTCGTCTATATTATGATCCTAATTCTATCTCAAATTTCAATCAATATCGTATTGTTCATACGATATTTGAATGGAATATTGATTTCAATCGTCAAATTCTCCATGGTTATGTTCAATTGGATATAATGAAAATTAATCCAATACTTTGTCATCGATCATCTACTCTTTTAAACGATAGTGATGATGAAATACCACATTATCTTGTCGATAATAAACTGATTCTTGATGCACATCAACTAAATATTGAAAAGATTTTCTATCAATCAAATGAAAGTCAATTATCTCTTTCATATGAAATGAATAATGAAAAAGATTCTTTAACTATTGATTTGAAATCAGTTCCTAAAGAATCTTGTTTAATATCAATTGTTATTTATTATTCAACATCTGCTGATCAATGTCGAGCTTTACAATGGTTAACTCCTGAACAAACTGCTGATCGTCAACATCCGTACCTGTTCAGTCAATGTCAAACTATTCTTGCTCGAACATTATATCCATGTCAAGATAGTCCTGGTGTGAAAAGTACTTATCAAGCTAAAGTGACTTGTCCAAAACCATTAACTGTCGTAAGATAATCGAAATTCTATTTTTCGTTAATTTCTCTCCATTTAGTTAATGAGTGCAATACAAATCAATCATGATCCATCTACAAATACATTTTCTTTCGAACAGATGATTCCTGTTTCATCATATTTAATTGCTATTGTAGTTGGTTATTTAGTTTCGTATGATTTAAGTGATTGTATTCGTGTATGGAGTGAATCGAGTTTACTTGATCAATGTAAATATGAATTTGAAGATACACAACGAATTTCAAACACAGCTGAAAATCTTCTCGGAAAATATCAATGGAAACGATATGATTTTATTATTCTCCCACCTTCATTACCATGTAAGGTGATTATTTAATTAAAAGATTTTCATCGATATTTCTTTCAGATGGAGGTATGGAAAATCCTTGCATGAATTTTATTTCTCCAACGATCTTAGCTGGTGATCGATCATTAGTAAGTTTAATTGTTCATGAATTAATTCATTCTTGGACAGGTAACACTATCATCTTAATTTAAAAATTGAATAGAAATATGATCATTATCTACAGGAAATTTGGTAACAAATGAAAATTGGGAACATTTTTGGTTGAATGAAGGTATAACATCGTTTATTGAAACAAAATTATTAGGAATATTAGCGGGAGATGATGATGATAATGAAGAAACAAGACGATTTTATGCAGCACAACAATGGGAAGAAATGGAAACGGATATTCATGATTTGGGAGTAAATCATCCGTATACTTGTTTGGTTTATCGATTAAAAAATATCGATCCTGATGATGCATATAGTTCTGGTAAAGAATTTCTTTGTATTTACAGAAGAAATGAAAAAAAGTTTTTGATTTAGTGCAATATTTTAAAGGTGCTGCTCTACTTTGGCATCTTGAAAAAGATATTGTTCGTTCAGAATTAGATTTTAATGCTTTTCTTCGTTCATATATCGACAAATTTAGTTATCAAATTTTGAATACGGATGATTTTATTCAATATTTTCAAAGTTATTTTCCAAAGGTTATGAAAGTTGATTGGAATTCTTGGTTATATACACCTGGAATGCCGCCAATGATCATAGATTTTTCTACAAAACTCGAACAACAATGTCGAAAATTAGCAAATGAATATTTTCGAATTACTAATGAACAATTACATTCATTAACAGCAAATCAAATTGCTTATTTATTAAATCTTCTTCTTAATCAATCATCAACAATTATAACTTATGATAAAATCAAACAAATGAATGAGAATTGTCATATGAATCAATATTATAATTGTGAAATTTGTTATCGTTGGTATCAATTATGTATTCGAGTAAAATATGATGAATGTTTAAATGAAATTTTTCAATTTCTTAGTCGAACAAATCGAATGAAATATCTGAAAGTAATGTACAGTGAATTTAAATCTTCTTGGCCAGAAATGATGAGAAAAATAAAAATATTTTTTGAAAATCAAAAACAATATATGCATCCAATTACAATCAAACAAATTCAAATCAGACTTTAATGTTTTTCTTTATTGTAATCTTCGAATTTGATATGCCTACCAGTTAATGTATAATATACCAAATAATTACATGGATAATCGGAATAAGATGCATTTGCATTGACTAATTCTCGTGCTCGTTTAGCTATCGAACTCATTTTGTGTCGAACGTAATACTAAAGACAAAAGTAATTCTTAGATGTATTATATAATAAATTCTTTTTCAACAAAAATGTGGGCTTTTTTTCTCACATCTTATCAAAGTAGACAGTGACACATTGTTGATTGTAATTTCTTTTTGAGATAAAAATGATGTCATTTATTAGGAAAAATACTACTAGTCTTTTTCAAAACAATCTATAGTCATTTTATCTGTGAAAAATTTCATGTTTGCAAAAAATAAAATTGAAAATAGTGTTCATAATCAGGCAATGATTTCGATTGATCGATATAAAGAACCATCTGCCATATCAGAAAAATAAAATTGATTTCCTTGACTTGTGACAATCATCTGTGGTTCATTAAATATCACATCAATTTTTCCTAAAGATTCAACTAATTGAAGTTGTGATTTCCAGATACATTTATAAATGATGCAATCGGATAAAATATAAATATATCCTGTTTTATCGATAGTCATTGCTGAAATTGTTTTTCCTTCTCCAATAAATGGTAACTCAATTTTCATAGTTGTTTTATCGTTAAGTGATAGAACGATAATTTGTGTTGAATTGTAAACAAAAATTTGATTTGATGGAGAATGAAAAACTAAATATTGACATTGATCGATCGTTGTGCTAATCAGTTTCTCTATAACAGTATTTTCATTTCGTATATCTAATGAATAAAGTTCTGAACCATCTAGAAGACTAAAAATAAAAATATTCTTTGTCGATGTTGGTGCAATGGACCATGGCTGAATACTTCGTCGTTGTCCTTCCTTTTGAAAAACATTGAAATCATAACAAAAAATATTTTTTGATGGTCCTTGAGCAAATAGACGATCCTGTTCAAGTTGAATTTTCAGTATTTGGATAACACCTTCATTTAGAACAATTAATTGATTTTCTTCTGATAAAAATAAAATTGAACAAGGATTATCTAATTGATATATTCTCCATCCATATCTTCTCCAATTTCTTCGATTATTAATCGTATCTTCATCATCATCTGTTGATGGTTCACTATCTTCAAATGGATCGGATACACGACGAGCAATGTTTTCATCATCTGATTCACCTTGAGAATATTCTTCATCATCATCATCATCATTCATAGTCGTTCTCTTATGTTGATAGACGATTTTAGCATCATTCTTGTTATTATTCAAATCAATATGAATTAAACGATCATTAGCTAATCCATAAATTCCATGACGTTCTTCATCTAATTGTACGGTTGATATTTTATTTAAATCATTTACTATCTGTTCACAATGAATTATTTTTGAAGCCATTTCAAGAATCTTTCACACATTTAACCTACTATTTATAAGTTCTTTTTTAATCAGTTCTTGCACAACTATTTTCACTGATGGTGTAATTTCTCTTATCTATATTCTTTTTCTCGTAGAGAAGAGTCTTGCAAACATAAATTATCTGCTTACTTGCTTGATTGCTTGCATGGCCAAAAAAACATCGATTCAGGGTGATTTTTTATAAGACTTGACCGACGAGTAATCGGGTTCGAGGAATCTTGAGGGTGAGGGTGCAACGCTGAAAAAGAAAAATAATTGAATAGTTTATTAGTTGAATGTTTGAATACTTGAACTCAAGTTTGACGGGCTCAATCTCATTTCAGGTACTTTTTCGTTCATGTTATATGAAAAACCAATAAATATTCATTTGTTTTTCTTTAATATAATTTATTTTCGAATGAAAATCGTTAAATATCCATTAGAGAATTTGTTTATTGATGATATGATTTAATTGTGTTATCTAGTTTATTTTACGACAGAGATGTATTTAGAATTATTGTTATTCATCAACATTAATAAGATAGATGTTTTATTTTGTTTAATCGAGCATATTTGGTTAAATTTTTTTAATTGAGGAGACATAAGGATATTGAAAAGCTGATAAAATCTTAAAAAAATATTTTCTTAATCTGAATGATTTTTTTTTATGTCGGGACATGGGGACGTTAAACGATTGATAAAATCTTTAAAAATTTTTTTTTTCGCAATCTCAGTATTTTTCTTCAACATTGGGACATACAAGACATTGAATGAGTGATAAAGTATGAAAAATAAGTATAGTTTTTTCCGTATGAATAAGATATTTTTGCGACGTATTTATTTTTGACGATAGAGATTTAAAAATGTATCGTTGATTAGTAGTGTTTTATTTTTCATTCGCACCTATTATATGAATAATATACTATGTACAATATATAGAAGATGATACTATAGTAAAAGAAAAGGTCTTAATTTGAAGCAGGAAAAAATGATGATAAGGTTAAAATTGTGTTTTTTCTGATTTTTCACACTTTCTTTATATACCCTTAATGAGGAAACTTCTAGAACGTTCTCGAATGCTTTAGAAAATTTTCAAAAAAATCGCAAAACCTTAAAAAAAAAGATGTACAAGCAGTGTAGCTCAGTAGGAGAGCGCTGGATTCATAACTCAGAGGACGGTAGATCAAAACTACCCACTGCTATCTCAATTCTTTTTTTGTTATTGATAGATATTGCATCAGAATACTCGGTAAAGCATTTATAATACTTGCGTAATAATATTATTAATCGATAAATGTTATCATTGAAAACGATCATTTTGGCCATTTTCTTACTTTTTATATTTATAATATTTGCTATAAAAAATAATCAGTTTGTTATTGACTAACTATCAATTTCTTAAGTTATTTAGAACTATAATTTACGGTAAATAGCCTTTTTTACTTTTTTATTGAATTTATATGAGAAGAATATGACAAATTTGATTGCGCAATTATTTGCAGAAACCTTTTTTATGTACAAAGTTACATGTTTTTTTTTAATATTAGATGGCGCTATGAAAACCATCTGTAATCGAAGATTTGAGTAGTGAATTACACATTTCCATATTTGAATATTTCTATGTAAATGAATTAATTGGTTATCATTTATTGTCACATTATACATTAATGACTGATCAAAATAATTTTAATATTCTTTTATCAGCTACTAGCGGTAGTGCCCGATATTGCTCGAGCACATGTTCTGCCGTGCATACACTTACATTCATTTTCAAAATCGGATAATTCAGCAAATAGCGTGGAGGTGTGACTGTCTTTCCCTTAACTCATGCGTATTTCCATACTCAATATCAACACTCAGTGCAAAAAAAAGTGACACTAAGAAGTGAATATTCTAACAATGGTAGCAAATGCTCCGAATTTTTTGAAATATTGAGAAAAATTGCAATGTATCATAACCTGTGTGAAATTTCAACTCAACCCTATCACCGGTCATCCTGATTCCGACTCGATCCTCCTCGGAAGCTAAGAATATACCATGAAAAGTTTGGCACCGCTAGTTTGTGCAGTGTCCAAATGCCCAAAAAACAAACAGATAGACAGACACAATTTCTTTATATATATAGATTATGACTTATGAGTAATAGAGTTTTATATCACTTTTTACTTTCTTTATTCGATAGATATTTTCAATCATACCGTTGCACTTCATCTTATACATTCTATTCCTTTTCTTTCGATTATTCTAAAATATTGCGTGACCCATGAGCAAAAAGCACATATTTTTGAAAAAAGCATTTATTGTAGTAAAACCCACAATAGGAGGGGCGAACATCCCCCTTAAGAGAAAAATTTTATGTCGAAAGCTGTCCTATTATCTTCCTCTGGTCGAAAGGTTATTGTGTACAAAATTTCAATGGATTTGCTCGTACCGTGTCCAAATGCATGAAGAATAGATAGACAAACAAACTTTCTTCTTTGTATATATATATAGATAGATAAAAGTCTGCTTCTATCTCTTATTCTATTGTAGTTTTAATGATAGACTTTTTTTTTGATGATGTCTAAATATGAAATCAAGTTTTTCTACACATGTGTTTGAAAATAAAAAGGGAGCTATATTCTAATGAGACTAATGCAGTTTTCAATAGACGAGTCCTCTATGATTGACATGAACAAAAGACTACGATTTGGTAAGGTCATAGATTGATGTTTTTTAATAATAGTTTGGTACTTTTGAAACATCAAGTTGGTTCTGCAATTAGCCAATCAACTTACATCTCTAGAAGTGAAGTGTTACCTTTTAATCCAGATGTATTCGTATCTCAAAGATAAAAAGGAGGAGGAGAACGTGTTCGCCTTTATTGTAAAAATAATGTCAACAGTTGTTCATTTTCTCACCATCGCCTAAATATCGTCCTTTGAAAAATTTGCATTTTATTTGCATTGAAGTCATGTGCATTGCTTTCACATAATCTTTCTTTTATATATACTTTTTTTTTAAGCTGGATATCGGCAGGATAAAATACTTGTATTACAGAAAATATTATTAGAAATCGAAATTAATTCAACAAGTGTGTATTTATATTATCGTTTATTTCAGCAAGGTATTTTTATTGATATTTTATTTATTAATGAATATCCTTGTCGAATTCGAACTTTGATGCATGGAAAGTAAAGAAGCCTGAATTTATAAACCTTAGTGGAAATCAAATTCATCAAGACCTACTTTTCTATAGATGATCAATTAGAATGTGATAATTTATTCAGCTAGAAAACAATTCAAGTGTTAAGAAAAGAATGGAATGAATATAAAAAAATGAAAAGAGAAAGTTATCAATGAATCGAATCAGCAGATATATGTCGAACTATATATTCAATTAAAATAATCGTGATGGACATTTAATAGTTGTTACATTAGTATACTTTTTCAGAACTAGGAAATATCAAGATACATAAAATTGAAATTTAAAACATTTTTTCAATTCTATACATTATTGACGATCGTTTTATATCATTCGAAGATATTAACCTAATGCTGTTTCATAATAAATTACCTTTTTATGTCTATTACTCAAACATTAAAATATGTAATTATTAGAATTGTTTAATTTATATTTTAGATATAAAACATGTTGTTGTTTCTGTTATTTGTCATCTTGCCTGTTTTGACTTATTCTCAAAGTTGTACTGGAATATCTAAGAAATTTAATTGGCTCGCAAGCTATGATAATACATTTACGATCAATACCGATCAGAAAAGTCAGTCTATAACTGTTCCTCCATATTCAGCATTCTTCATTAAAATTCCTGGCAATCCAACTACTGGTTATGCGTGGACAGAAGAAGTATCACCAAATAAATTTCAATCTTTTGATTCTGAATACATTATGGATAGACATCCTGATGGTGTGGCCGGTTCTGGAGGTAAGTCAATACATATACATCATTCAACAGAAATTTTTTAACAATTAATAAAATTCATATCATATTTATAACTCGTTCAATCTCAAAATTAAATATCTTACATAGTTGTCGGTAGAAGTCGAAAATTGTTTAATTATATTCACGAGTACATAGAAGAATGAACTATAAAAGATGACATAGATAAATGTTACAAATATAAATGAGAGTAATATAATTATCAATTTTATTTAGGATGCTGGATGTGGCAATTTAATGTTAATACACCTGGAAGTTATTTGATTTCATTTGCTTATAAACGATCATGGGAAACAACAAGTATTCAACGTGTCATGATTGCAGTCACAGTTAAAAACCCATAAAAAAATCGTAGAACATTATCAATGAAAAAATACATTATTCATTGGTTATGGTTTAATGCTTTATCATTCCAATGTGTAGTATTCTTTTTTCCCTTCACTATCATATTCTACTTCTTTGTTGACCATATTTAATAATAATAAAAAAATAACTTCCTAATGATAAAAAAATTCATTAATAAAATGACCACATACAGATTATCAACTGAAACCGAATGGAATTTTTCATTGAAAGCTCAAGTGAGCCGACATTTTCTGGAATTTGGAAGACGTGTTGAAGCTTTGGTGGCACGACTATGATAAAACTTTCAATCTTATACTATGGACAGAGAGAGAGAACCGCCAAACAGGAGACAAAAATAGCCAATTTCATCTCTAAAAATTCTCTATCAACCTTCAGTTTGTATATTGAATTTATTCTCTAGGGAAAACCTTTGATGTTTCAGTACCTGATCCTTTACAGTTATGATCAGGATCCTATCGGGATTTAAAACAAGATTTTTCAAGGCTATTGTCAGGATTTGTATCTTACACTGCTATATTTTTGTCTAACTATGACGAAAGAATTTGTCACAAATCTACTGTGAAACAAGGCTCAAGACTTTTCAGTGTATATTTGCAAGAGTTGAACTTACCGGTATCTTGGCAGAATGTGTGTCAGGATTATAGAAGATTTTCTGAATAGAACAGATGAAATGTGAACACATAGAGTATTAATCTCTAGACCTTTAGTTTATGAATTAAACAGCTAAAAATGATGTAAGAAGTCATTTTTAGATTTCTTTTTCTTTCCATTCTTTATTTCTTAACTATTTTCCGATTCTAAATTTGATATATTTATCTATAGTTTTTTCGTCATTGAGTTAATTCTATGTGTTAAATTACTTTTTTTCGAAATAATTTAATGGATTCAAAGTATTATTTATTTATATGTTTTTAATTTTTCATAAATTTATTTTTTTTAAATCATCTGCTCAATTCAGAAGAGCACGAATTAAAATTTTCATTTGTTGATGATAAGTCAATTCAAAATATATTTAAATGTATTTTTTATGCTTCATTTAACCATGTTCATATGCACATGAATAGCTAGTGAGAAACATTAAGTCATCACCCAAAGATGCATAAAAATAACGGGAACGTAAGGAAGCTATAGGACGAACATCAACATTATCATGTTCAATTAACAATGAAGGTTTTACATGTATAATAACGATATACATGCTATCAACACGTTACTCTTTATACATTCTATAGTAGAGCCTGGAATGATCCTAGATAGATCCTTGCATTTTCTCGTCAAGATCTCGATCATATTTATATTACATTCTCACAATTCGTAATGTTTATTCTTGAAGACTTCTGAGAAAGACTTTGATCAAATCTTGGCAAGATACTCACTAGAAGCATCTTGCATTACCTTTGAACTGATCCTCAACTAATATATGCATAATTCTTGTCAGAACCCTCACAGCGGATTCTAGGGCATAACTAAAACTTATAGCTAACTAAATCGTATTTGTAATTCGTGCTAGCATCCTATAAAGAATTTTAAGTAAATCCTAACAAGATCATGAGATTTTTGTTTATTAGATAAGTTGAATAAGAGCTACACGAAATCTTGAAAGCAATCATCTTTCATTGTTGATAAGATCCTGGCAATATATATTCCTGAAGGATCTTTTATACTTTTTCAAGAAGTGAAGATAAATGAATACAATATATGATAGCCTTCAAAAATCTAAGTGAGATTCTTTGATTTTTTTTCAGGAACCTTTCAGGATTATTGAATCTCGCTTCATAAGGATTATTTCATTTTCTTGCTAAGAACCTAGTCTGATGTGTTAAGGATCCTGATAAGATTTAATGGCGAGGATTTAGTTGAGACTTTAGCGCAAACCTAAACGAATCTTAGCAAAAAATATTTCCTCATAACCTTTTCAAGGATCTAGACGAAATCCTGACTGGATTCTTCATCGACCACTCAGGAATATATTTGAGCAAGAATCTGAAAAAATCTTGAACAGGATCCTGAGAGATCCTTCCAGGATTTAGACTAGAGCATGGTAATCTGGAATGAGTATCGAAAATGATCGATCTCATTCTTTCTTTTGTCACCATGCTCATATTTCATAATAAAGTATGATCAAACAAAAATTTCAATATTTTTCAAATCGACACATATAAGTAACAGAATGCATAAATTGTATGGTATTGAAAGGAGAAAACTGAATACCTTGTTGGTAATCCGTAGACAAAATAATCAAAATATGTCTTTTTTTTCTTTGTGTCATATAATTGCATTTAATGCAAATTTTTTCAGTGCGATCATCGTCTTCTTGTTTTACAATACTGATTCATTATTTCACAAATAAAACATCGAGTAGCTGTATAACTGATGCAGATCGTAGTGCTCGTAATATTCCATACCTTATTTTTCACTGTCAATGGCGTTCATTTTCAGGGCGGTACTATTACTTGGAAACTGTTAAATATATCCGGCACGACTTTACCAATAGCTATTTCCATCACACAAACATATTTATGGACCTTAGGGCCGGTACTTTGTACAGAAGCTATGATTATCAACAATCAATCGATTATATTCGATCCATCTTACCCTCAACTGAACAGTGCAAAACTTGACTGCATAAGTAACTGTCCTAGTGGCTCCTATAGCTATATACCTCCACTGATTAAACCTTATTGTACGAACATTTCAGCAGCAAATAAAACCATCACAGGACAACGTTCAGACACAATCAATTTGACATCTGGTGTCGATTTTGCAGTAGCCTTTCGGGAATATGCTTGGCGGAAACTAAAGAACATTGCAAGTGCTTCCTGGTCTATCTCAATGCGCATCAAATTGACATTAAGATCCGATAACGGTCTCTTCAATAATGCACCAGTTGTCACTGCCATAGCTCCCCTTGATATTCCTGTCAATCAATCAACAGTTATCAATATAGAAGCGACAGATATTGACGGAGATATTATTCGTTGTCGATGGTCGATGAACTCGAGTGATGTTAACGAATGTGGCGGAGCATGTCCACCTGATTCATTACCTCAAAATACTATTATCTATCCTAATTGTACCATTATAATTACAGGTGAAACTATAGATGACTGGCATGCAATCACTGTGATGGTGAGATCCTCTCCATTATTAAAAAAAAGAAAGAAACTGATATTATTTTTCTTTAATGTACATAGGCTGAAGATTTTATGAATGCATTCGATAACACTTCACTTAGTTCAGTACCTATTCAATTTCTTGTGCGAGTGGTTGCTGCAAAAGCGTCTATTGATTTGACCGAAACAACATCATCAAAACCAGTTGATCCATTCGATTGGCCATTTTTTGGCACGATCACTGGCTTAGCACTACTAGGTGTACTTGCAATATCATGCTGTCTATGTTGCTATTTATTCTAGTATGTTTTAGTCATTAATGCACACTAAATTATTTGATTTTTTTACAGTCTATGTAGTGTTGATTGTCCTAGAATTTATGAAAAACAAAAACACATTGAACTGTACCACATTGAGCGTTGTGCAGATCCGAATTGTCCCATGCCTAGTAGTTCAAATTCATTGTCATCTGCATGGTCAAACGTTACGATCGATACCGATAAGATTGTAAGTTTGGTCCATTTTTGAAACAATAGTTTTTCATCAATGAATCACTTTTATATAGACACCAAGGAACAAAACAGTGGATAGAATGAAGTGGAATAACAACAAAAATGTAGATATATCACGAATGTCACCAGTTAGAAAAACAAGGCAGTACCAAATTAATGATTATACTTGTAAAAAATATACAAATCAAGGAAATGATGAAACTATTCGAATTAATAGTGCAATTTCCAAACCAAAACCAGTTCAATTATTTTCAACTGATTTGACCTATATATCAATAGTCAACGACAGTATTCAATTGAATAAGTTAAATCATACTCAACAATCGTCTCATCATTCAAATTTCGACCAAGCCAATCAACATACCACGTCTACCAAATGTATTCAGCAAAGAAAGAAAAAGCAATTATCTAAAATTACTCCTGTCTGCTATTATCACATTGTTAACAAATCATAAAACACACATTAACTAATACAACATCACCAACGAGAATTCTGGATGTCTTCTATTGAACATAGCTCGTAGTCAATATCTTCCTATGGCATCAAAGAAACCTATGAAAATGTCCTATAATTTTGCATATAATAATAGTATAGATTATTAAAATGTAAAAATAAATCTGCCTGACTGTAGAATTTGTAAATTTCGCCTGTTTGCGAGTGTCCTCTATCCAGTTTTGAATGAGTTTAAGAAGCTAGAGACATACAATTATTTCAGAATATTTCATTTCGATTAAGAGTTACTGTGAAAAGAAGACCGCTCGATAACTGTGATCGAAATGTTCGTTGAATAACTATAGGTTAATCACATTGCTACTACGACTAAACCTGTATAACACAACATTGAAGGGACTATATCGAATCAGTTAAAGCTAATATGATGATTCTTTCGTTCGTGAGAAAAACATTAATCATGCAAGACTAGTGTCTATTAAAGTTTCACAGTTTCGTTATCAATAATTCCAAAAACAGATTTCATTGGATCTTTATATTTGGCATAACCACAAGTCGGTTCTGAGATTTCATAACCAAGCACTCGTATTTCTGTTTGTCGATAAAATTTTTTTAGCCATGAATATACTCGCTGTTTCGCGCCGCTCATTCTTAATAATATTTGCTCCTACAGCATGATATAGATTTCCTACGAAGAAGATCGCATTTCCAGGTTCTAATTCTACAGGTATAGCTTCTTCTACTAGTGGTATAGGATCTTCATCTTGCCATAAATGTGAACCAGGATTATTTGTAAATCTCTACAATTAATTGCATCGTCAAATCAGTAGTATGTCTTTCACTGATAAGATGATTCAGACAATTACATATCAAAGTTTGATTTGTTCTTTCTTGTAGAATTTCATCTATCTTTAAAGTTGGAAATTATCTGCATTTATTGTTGTCAAGAACTTCCATCATGGGATATGACAGTAGTGCTCATTTCACATTTTTTTGTTCCTACTCTAACCTTACAAAATAATCTAATTTCCACTTCGTGTCGTATGTCTTGTTTCTACATTGTTTTTGGTTCTCTCATTTGCCTAAGCACGTAATTTTGCCATCATTTTTTAAAAAAATTTTTTCTTGTTTCTCCTAGGATTCATGAGCGAGTTAGATATTCTTTGAGTCTATATTTCTATGTAAAAGGAAAGTTATCGATAAGAAAGGTGATCGTATTAGTTGGAATTTCGCCACTTTTAGCTATATAAGAAAACGCAAAGAATAACAAATGGTATATTATGTCGTGTTTCGATCCGAGTTAATAATACTATTTGTTACTAATAATTGTTCTCCTATCTGAATTATAAATTACCATCCAAAAGGAAAAGAACTTGATCTTATTATTGATCATTTGCTCCAAAATTGGAAACTTCTAAGATTTTGTTCAGCGATTTTCCACATGTAAAAACGCATGTTTTTGTTTTGTTAGGACTTCACCAAGAGTGAATTAATGATAAAGAAATATTTGGATTACTTGCATAACTGAGATGGAGAACAGGTTGCTTAATTGATAGAACAGTCGATCTATTATTAAAAGATGTGAGTTCGATTCTCATCGTACTCAAATGTATCTTTCTATTTACCCATTCATACTTAAGCACTCTTTTAACACTTTCTCATTTGTCTGTAAACTATAATACATACTCATATTCTCAAATTGTCTTAATTTCATAGAATATTATGAAGATGAATGCTGATCTATTCAGTCAGCTGAAAACTGTTATGGTTGTGCAATAAAAGCAAAATGTTTATTTCATTCGACTGTGCACCCTTGAAATTATTATTCTTTATCTTTATTTAGTTGACCTGCACTTTTTTTTATTTGCGTGTCACGTTTTTAATATTTGCCTCAAGGGTAAAATAATAAAGTTCGAAAATAATGGTCCTTAATATAAGTATATCATTTCTTACATTAAATTATTCCCTTATCATCAAAGTAATGGTCGTTTGCTATCGATCACGCGCTGTCATTAATGTCACGATCTTTATATTTATGATACAACTATAGACACTTAAAGATTTCTTTTATTGAGAGCCAAGAGGAGTATAAAAGGTGCTTATAATAAGCTTGATTTCAGAAAACGATCATGCTAAACTGTGCTTCTTGTCTCATTCTCGGTTTTTTCATGCCAGCGATTCTCGCTGAAAAAGAGACCTTTCAAGATATCCGCTTCAGAAAAGTGGTGACATTTGGTGATTCATACACGGATACAGGTAAAGTTTACGAAGTATCTCATCGTACATGGCCTTTGGTACCTCCATATTTTCGTGGTCGATTCTGTAATGGTCCCAATTGGGTAGATCAATTAAAAGTGTGTGAAGTCGAGAATTATGCCTACGGAAGTGCAACGACCGATAATAAATTCGTTCAAGGTTATGCCAAGTTCAATACTATTCCTATCCCAGGCGTTCGACAACAGATTGAGACTTACTTTCGTCGCCCTGGCTCAAACCATATCGACTTTACACGTACTCTCTACATTCTTTGGGCTGGTGGTAATGATTTTATTTTCAATCGAACATTAACTCCGCCTGCAATTGCAGTCAGTCTCTTGAATGGAGTTAAAGATTTGCTTGCTAAAGGTGCCAAATATATTCTTGTGTTTAATTCAGTACCGGCTCAATATGTTCCCCTTAGTCAAACACTTGCACCACCACCTGTTCTAAGTTATCTCACAACGTTGTTTAATGACGCCTTGACGGCTGGATTGGCAACTATCCAACAAAACAATACGCAAGCATCGCTCAATATTTTCGACATCAATTTTCTTATCACAAAAATTGTCACCAGTAATTCCGACTACTTTACAAATACAACCAGCAATTGTTGGAATGCCGTGGATGCTAATACGGTAGTGAAAATCTGTAAAAATCCTGAAAAGTATGTTTTCCTCGATACTGTACACTTTACAACTCGCGTGCATGGATTGATTGCCGATGCTGTTCGACAATTTCTTCTGACCTCATACGCAGTCAACAGTGCTGGTTGCTATATTCATCATGCTTAATGCTTTGTACTTCTCTTTTCTTTCTTAATAAACTTTATATATAACTTATCAACCTACTAAATCATTGTTACCTAAAAAAAATACATAATAAGAAAATTACGTTATAGAAGCTATAAAAATACAAAAACAAGCGTGGACTTCTTTCTGAAAAAGTCTATTTGAATATGAGTCTGAAATTAAATTGAACAAGTGAACACGATCTAATTCTAAATAGTGGTAAAATAATCTCTAGTGAATATTATTAAGTCAAGTTCTTGAGTAAGATCTTGCTTACAAGATGTTCAACGATGATGTGCTTTATTTTCACTGATCGGTAGTAAATATTCTCTTTTCATCACTGAAAATTCAATAATTTTTATTATTATATAAAAGATTCAGACAAAGATGAATATAGATATATAAATCATTTGAACAATATCATTTAACATGATATTCAAATAATTTTTTAAAAATATTTTAAATACAAAAATAACTGCCTCTAAACATTTATACATCTTTATCCGTTAAAATTTTAATTCTGTAGATATCAGTAGTAGGATGATTTATCATATATATATATAGTGTCTACAAATTTTTTTTGTCTAAATTGCTAAAAGGAAGTCCGTCCATACTCTCTTAAAAGATCCATGTTTCTCATTTCACATTTGTAATATTATGCAGAAAATAGAATACTCTTTATATACAACCATCAAATTTTGGATGAAATATTTAAATATAATTTTATTTAACAGTCTCGCATAAGAATATCAAACTGATTTGTACTGATATCAATATTAATTGGAAATGTAACACATTATGTAAATGACAAATAATAGAGAAGAAATACTAGTTATTATTTAGAATGAAGTTAACAGTATTCTAACTGGATAAATACATACAAGAAAGAAGTATTTTCATGATTTCTATAGCTGTAACCAAATAGTAAAGTAATATGTGTAATTTCAAGAAACTAGAGAAAAGATTAACTTGTACACATTTGTTTTGACATACAACAAATATTTTCTATTTGCTCAATGATTCTATCGATGAAAATATTTTAATCGATTTTATACTTTTACATCATTGTATTTCACGATTGAGAGTACTGAAAAAAAAATTCATAGATATATAAATCTAAAAAACATGTTTATTAGAAATCATTACAGATTAGATAACTAAATTTGAACATTCAATGCCAACACAATTAAGCAATTGCATATATGGTATCTATATGAACTTCTTACACATAATGTTATTATCATTCCATCTTAACTATGATTCGATTGTCTTTCTGTTGTAATCAAATCACCATTAAATAATATAATACCGTGAAAAACCATTAGAAGAGTATCACAATAATACTTTTTGATTATCTTAATGAATAATATCAATTTAAATGAAATCAATCATTCGGTTTTAATTATTTGTCAAAATATACGTGATGTATATGATGTTCAATCATATTTACATATATCTTCAAGGTGATGAACATATAAAACTTGATAATGATATTATTGTTGCAATAAATTTAGCTGGATGTAGTATTGATTTAAAAAATGATGACATCTATTGTTACATTCAACAACAAGGATTATTTATAAAGAATATGAGAATATAATGAGACCATGTAGATCAATTGATGAAAATATATTCAAACCAGATTTTAATTCTCTTCGTGAATTATGAAGTTCTTTTTGTGATGAAGATTCATCAGCAGTTGCAAATGTTATTTTGAACAAAACTTGATCTTTTAAATGAAATCATGAAGAACTCTGAGCATGACAACGACTAAAATGACTGAAATTTTACAGCTTAACTTATCCCAAACTCTTCACAATTTCATTTAAAAGACCAAGTTTCGTCACAAAAAGTGCTCAATTCACCGAGTTCTTTCGTTCGGTACAATATAGCTGGGATTTCGAACGAAAAACGTTATAGGATCGGCTTGCTTATTAGCCGTTCCTCATACTTTTCACTATATAAAAATAAACCTAAACTCAATAGACTAAATCTCATTCGTAGCATATAATTACAATCATTCTTTAAAAAACTTCGAAAAAATGAATAGTAATTGAGTTTCATATTTCTATAAGTTACATCTTGCTGAAAATATTGTCTACGATTCATTTTTGGATTTTAATAATAAAGTAAAGATTGTTTATTTGGCGAAGAGGATAAAATAGATTCACATTTTGCGGAGTAACGAAGCAATCCATGAACCTAAGTCAGTAATTATCAGTAAGATAATTTTGAGAAAGAACGACGTATCAATTGTGATATAGCGAAAAATTTTAATCACATCCTTATCTTGTGTAAATTTTAAATCAGCTATGATATCTACGAGTGAGTTTCACGATGCTTTTAGTTTTTTCAATAACTTGTTGTTCCGTAATGCGTTCATTCTATGTTGTTCTGCAATCAATTCGTCTAAATATCGTTTCTTCGTATGCAACAAATCAGGAAGCTCATCCGTAACAGTTCGGTTCATGAAAAGAACTTGTAAGGTTAGGATGATCAAATAAATGGCAAAGATAATTACATGAATTAGACAAAATATGATAGGTTTCTGTGTAATTGAATGATGCGTAACGAAATAAAAGACGGCAGCTGTGACAACGAGACCGATACTCACGATTAGTATATAATGTATCGCCATCATTGGTCCAATTGCATTTCTCACTCGTCGAAGTTCATATCGTATTGATGCTACAATGAACTGCAGAGAATTCGAATTTGTAATATCGAAGAAATACGATGAGCTCTCATGTAGATTGTCAAACTCGCTGATACTCGTGATAATACGTCTTAAAGAATTGTATGACTCCGAAAAGAAGTAGATGCTAGCCCATAAATAAAACGTTAAGATTAAGTGATGCATTATATACATCACATGTCCAATGTACCGCCCTATATCAGCATAATGAAGAAGAGAACAATTACGAGCACAATGTGTCATATTAGATGATCGAATGCTACTTGCATTGGTCTTAATTTCTAACAAAAGGACTGGAATACCAACGATAGAAGACATCCATATTAGTGACATCAGTAATAACAATACCTTCCAAAGAGCAAGTTTATTCATTTGATTCCTAATAGTACATCTAAGTACTTTTTTCTTTTCTGTTTTCTGTACCCACCCACTACTTTCATCCTCACCCATCCGAAATTGAGTCTTGAAAGGGTTCATAGCATTCTTAAATGTCTGAATAAATCCAAACCAATGTAAATCCATCCTTTCACCAAATGGTTTTTGATTAAATGTGTTCTCAGCGAGTCTGTCTCTGGTAAATAAGGCAAAATTACCTGGCCCTTCAGATTCCGCTTCACAACAGTAATGCAGTGGCTCTGATCTTACATTTAATGTCCGAAGTTCCGCGTAGTCGAGCATCTCTTGAAATGATGTGATGTTTTGAGATGAACTGTAAATCTTGTGATCAATCCACCAAAGACCATAGATCAATCCGGTGTACATAGCGAATACAATTGTCGCAAAAATCTGTATGGGATGACTGATAACACTCCACAGATCGTATGCATAATACATGATTAGATTCACAACTGGAATGCAGCACAACAATATGCTTATAATGATCACGACCAGGTTATATTTGCAAGTTCCGCTCCATTTTTTGTATAATTGATTAGTTACCAAATGAAAAGATATTAACGGTGAGAAGAGAACAATAGTAATCAGTGCCATTATTGCTTTCATGTGGTTCCATGCAGAAACTGACTTTGATGACGTAATTAATGAAATACGTATTCGGTCAGTCAGCATTGCATCCAAATTATCTAGAATATTTTGAAGCTCTTTTGTTAGAGTAGAATTTGAATCAAGTGACGATTGAGGATCAAATGCCAACCAAAAAAACACTACAGTCCGTACACGTTCTAAAAGTGTTTCAGCTAGACGATAGCAAAGTGTATCAACGGGGTTTGTCATGTGGCTATATTTAATTTGCACTATATCATTATAGTCCCAATCCATGTCCTTAAGTTTGAGCATGTCCAGCATTGCTAGAAGCGTGACATCTAAATCCATTTTAGACGGAGTTTCAACTATTCGATCCTTCTTGCAAATGGTCAAAAAGTGAGCGATATTCTTCTTGTTGGTATGCACTAACGAGTGAATGAGTAGACGCAGAACGAGCAACAATGTGTGAATATACTGCTGTTGATGATGAAGACATGTGTCCATAGATATTGATGCACTATTATCATGAGGTTCAGAAATATTCTCAGTACCTCTTGATTCGAGTAATATAAATGTGTTGCTGTGTGTATTGAGCGGGATAATCTCCTTGTGGATAGAAAGTAATGACTGTTCATCTTTTAAATTATGACCAGCATAAGATAGAGTGAATCGACACTCTATATCTTCCTCTTTCAGTACTCGCCGTTTGATACGGGATACAGTCTCATTTGCATCAACATTGAACAGAGTTATGGGGCTTATCGGTTTTGACAAATAATGTACGTTAACTCGCACTGACATCCTATTCAACTCATGGGATTTGTATTCGACTAGTATGTCGTTACGAACATCATCCGGTAACCCATTTGAATAGTATGCAACATAGACAGTAGCCAATTGATTGGGGCAGTTAATAATTTCATCAACAAGAAATCCGTTCTGAAGTACTATGGGTGTTAATTCGCTTAAGTCATTCTGCAAGCTTTTCAGTTGCGTCTCAGCCAACGAGATGATCTTCTTAGTATAACTCGTAGGATTGCTATCGCTGGATGTGATCGGTGTCGGAGTGCGCGGCCCATTCGACGCAAACAAATAGATTTTATCTTTCGGTTTGACAAATGTTGGCACTACATACCAATCTAATACAGATCTGGTAGCCATTGTCGTTGCTCGATATTGTATGCAATGCCTCTGTTCTTCACTAAGGCATTCTAAAGGGCGTTCTTCACTGTTCAACATGTAATCTGCTTGTATGATAGTGATATTTCTTTTAGTTGATTTAAAACAATTCAACATATTTTGCATCTCCTTTATAACTTCACCACCAGAAAATAATAAAAACTGCGTTTACGCAACTTATTTTCATTTACTGCTGATAACACTACTTTTTATTTGCTCAACACTTGGTTGATATTTCATGAAGATATGAAGGTAATAGAAGAGGCAGAAACATCGAGATAACGTTTCGTCCTTAGATCTAACTTAATACGCAGACAGCAAATAGATCAGATCTATTTTGTACAAAATTTTTTTTTATCAACCATCAAGTAGTATGCTAAAAAATGGCTTCATGAGTTTGTAATCGGTCACAACCGATATGAACTATAAAGCCTTCCATAAATATTCTGTGATTTGCCAAATTACTTGCATCATAAAAAAATAGACTAACACGTCTTCTATTGATCTTTGCAAGTCTGATTTTGATAGCTATTCTAGTTCAAAAAATATACAAGTTTATTGAATTTTTTATCTTCTTCGTACAAAGAATTACAGACTTCTTGACATGCCATAGAAAATAGTATGATTAATGGAATACTTTCTTGAGATAATTCCATGCGTGTGTTGCATTGTTACTATAATGAGAATTATGCATTTGTTTGTCTCTACTATCTTTGAATGATGTTTTAATCCGTGTATCTATTTTGAGTAATCGCACCTATTTACAAATATACATATCTCCTACTTCTCGAATAATCTACATGGTCGATTTCACAAATTAACGATCTTTCTTAATGTATATTTAAATACTCAAATAAACACTGTAACAACAATATTTCTTAATTCAATATGACACCAACTGTCCTTGTAGATTACACATTTTCATATTCTGTCCATTGAGTGCCAATGGTCCTTGAATTGAACTGATTTTAGATTGTACAGCTTTTGAACAATTACGAAGCGTTTTATACTCACAATTGAAGACTGCCTTGTTTGCTATAAAAAAAAAGATAGATAAAAGCATTCTAAGACTATCTTACCTTTAATGAATGGTTCAAGTGTATTACATTCATTGTATTGCCAACATTCTTCATTGAGTGCCCAGTCAAAATGAGTGACAAGATCTTTGACTTGATCAACATCATTCTTCAATCCAATCGATAGATCACGTGCATGAGCTTCTTTTGCTAACCAAGAATTATAAATGATCTGATCGTTGTAAGTGAGTTTAAAACCTCCTCCTTTATTATCTGTCGTATAAGCGTCGACATTATCAGGCTCGACACCGTCACAACCTTTGCTCTTGGCCATATCCATACGAGCTTTCATGATCGGTCCTAATACATCTATACGACGAATGTCTAACCACCATTCGCCAGCCCTATGTTTTAAGAAAAGTGTCGTATTGTAATTGAAGAGATAAAATTAATACTGACCAATCATCTAGTTTATTACCTTTGACAGCATCAGGAAAGAGACCTTTGTCTGACCGCCAATCTTCATAACTTCCTGCGCTAAAAAATAAGACAAACGTTTTGGTGAACATGTCTACACAGTAAAAAATTAATTTTAAGAAGAATATGATTGTACCTGAAATAGCAAATGACTTTCTTGCCTGCTTTTTTCAGTGTAGTGATTGTAGCCACAGTCGTATCCCACAAATCAATATCATACATAACGACATTCTTCGTTGTATCGATCTTACCAGATAATTGCCATGTCCAATTAGTGAGAGGAGTTGGTTTCCAGTAACAGTCGACGGTTGAAATAATACAGAACAGAAATAGGACAGCTGTCCAAGCCATTTCTATTCTTCAATTTATTATTATCACTCTAATATTGTAAAAAAAAATATAGCACGTTTTACAATTTCAATCCTTTTTTAAGGGGGAAAGTATATAAACTGTGAATGTATCGCGATAGAATGATCGGCTTAAATCGATATATTAGAGTCGCATATGAAATCCTACAATTTAATTGAAAAAGAAAAGCCGATCGATAAATATTTTCTCTTATTCCTATTCAAATAGATTGTTTTAATGTAACTATAAGTGTCTATTGAAAGTCCAATTAGTGAGAGGAAAGGGTTTTTTTAAATAAAAAAATTTAATTCTATACTTATTGTATTGATAAAGCTTTTGCTGTTTTTGTAGATAGTTTGCAAAACTTCAATCTCATATCTACATCAATTATATATTTGCAAATATATTCTTTTAAGAAGCTGGAATAATAGTATAGTCTAATTTTCTATTCTAATGGGTTATGAAGAAAGGTATATTTTCGAAAAACCTAATATATGCATTTAATCATGACATCAAAACGAAAAGTATGAATATGTGTCGCAAAAGAAAAACATGTGCATTCATGCATTCTATTAAAACGTAAAATAAACGTGAAATATACATTTATTATTCTGATACTTTTAAACTAACAGAAATGAACGAAAGAGAAAATTCATTCTATCTTAGATATTAATAATTACATACATAATAAAAACGTCGATAAATCATCCACATTTACTATCTAATTAACTAAATTGATTAGTTTACCTTTATTTTTGATATTATTCAATACATTTCTAGAAAATCCATTATTTTTTTTATTCTTTTCCATCAATAAATAAATTAAAAGTTAATATAAATTGACATTTTCTAATATTTATCATAAAAAACATTATTTTTCATCTTTCTATAAACCTCATCATATAGTTCAGCTAAATTATTCGCCTGGATTATTCGAAAACTTGGTAATCAGCTTCACCCTTTTCCGGCAAAAAATTTGAAGATTCCAACTGTATTAAAACCAAATAATCTGATATTTTGTCATTTGAAAAAACCTCAGATCACTTGGTTTTAACACTATAAAGATATTTAAATTATTTTTGTCATGAGCCACCGGTAGCTCATATCGCTATGAAAATATTTATAATATCAATGGAAAAACACTCTATGGAAGGTATCTATTCAGATGTTTATATTCAAAGACTTCAATTTGTTTCTATTGCCTACTATACAGTAAATACTTTTAGATGACATACAATATCAGCGAAATGAATTATTACTTTTGCATCAAAAACAGGATTTTTTCACAATCTAATAAATCATCGATATGAGTCATTGTAAAAGAAAGAGAAGCTAAATTTTTTTTTGTATAAACGCAAGATTTTCTTCCATACAATTTTCTTCTACAGGTAAGTTGAAAATACGTAGAATGTAACTATTTACATAAATACACGACTTGACAGATATCAGTTCGTTTTACTAAACATGCTATCTTCGGTGTTAAACAGTCATGGGATGTTTTATGGGTCAAACTAGATTGAGAAAGGATCTGGTCTACCAAATGATACTCACTAATTTACGATTAGGATTAAATGTCCTGAATTGTTTACTGTTGATGATAGTGGCATTAATGTCTATTATCATGATGAAGGCAAATGCCACCGTTATACTATGGTCTGTGACACAAAGTTAGGTACAACGGATGATACTGACATGAGTTACCCACCAAGAGTGTTAGCTGCAGCGAAAAATATTCAATGAATTATAAAGAAAGGACAAGTTTAGATTAGACAAGCATTTTATTTCTATTATCTTGTGTCAATATACTTAATATAAAAATAAAAAGATTTATTATATTTTTCTTTTGATTATTTCAGACAAAAAGAGGTAAAATCATCTCCATACTATTGCGTATATCAATTTATTTTAACATATTTGACTAATAGATACTTGCGAATTTTCATATACTAGTAGAATCGACTCAATGCCTAAACGTGTATTGGGAATCGAATGATCATAGGAAAAACTTAAACAAGAGATGGTTCGTACGGGTCTTGGCTATCCAGGCGCCACTTACTTTAAAACAATAAATGTGCAAGGTCCTCAGTTATTTACTGAAGTCAATGATAATTCAGTTTTCTATCATCATCATGGAAAATGGCATCAATACATTACAGCTTGTGATATTAAATTTGGTACAATCAATTCTAGTAATTCGAATCCAGATCGTGCTACAAACGACGATACAGTAATTCATCCAGGAACAGATGAATCAGATTGGGTGTTTATATCTCAAGATGAAAAAGATCAAATACATAATTAGTTTTTTAATCAATAAATAAGAAAAAGATTAATTCATCGTTCAGGCGATGCATGAATAGTGCCGAATCATCATATGATTTTATATAGAAACATAGAAGCGACTGTGTTCATATTATGCATTTTTGTATGACACGCTGGTAGTGATTCATCATCTTTTGGTTGCCATTCAAAAAAACAATGAAGAAGTTGATTCCAATAAACATCATTTATGTTTTTATTTGAATAAAACTATTCTTCTCCATTTGTCTTATAGTCAAACATGAATAACAAGTTAATATTGAACCATATAAAGCTAAAATACAAAACGATTAGATTATGCAAATATAATAGATTGTATCTTTAATACATATTGAATATGAAAAACCAGCTATTAAATAATTAAAATTAAGTAATGAATGAGAATCAGATTTTGTTACAAAGTGCAAATAGGCGTTGTAAGGATTTTATTATCATTATGAAGGTTCGATTTTTCTTAAATAATTTCTGAGAGGATTTGCAAATTTCTATTGATAAGTTTTTTTCTTGTCATATTTAAATTGTTTATTTGTAAGGAAAAGTTGTTCAACATAAGGAAGGTTTGTGATTAGAGCCTACTATGTATACAGAGTTGATGATACTTTTCTTTTTATATTTATTTAGACGATTACTAGAGCTTTTTGGATCATCTTTCTTGAACTATATTCTGATCTTACTATTCAGTTTAGAATGAGTGAACTTTTTTTCTTGTAGTTTCAATTTCGATTTTGGTTACAGGACCGAGACTGAATTTGTTCGTTTAAAAAAAATTTTCGATATTCTTATTAGTTTTTTTTCGATAGAAATCATAAAGTAAATAATATGATTAAAAAAGATTAAACATTGTATTTAATAGATTCTATTATTGACAAGTTTAAAAATAAATTTCATTTGAAATTATTTTAATTATTAACAAAAGATAGATTTCTAGTATGTATTATACATAATCTGTTTATTTCAATAGACTTGTTTTCATTGACTTTGCATCAAAGAATAGTTAGATAAAAGCTTGAATTATATAACTTATTATATTGAGAATTGCTATTGAGTTTCTATGAAGAAAGTTTATGAATATTCCTAGAGAAAATATTTTGAAACAAAAGATTAATTTTCACCTAAAAATTAAGATATTATTGCTTTTTGTTAATTTCGATATAATCGAGGTAAAAGGTATTCACAAACCATCATCAACATTATCAATTGAAAATATAAAATGTTTTTTTATTTCGTTTCGCTGATATACAATTATTTAGCAACGATATGAATAATGATTTCGTTCTATTGAAACTCATCAAATCATCATCGTAAAAAACAATGTCTTTTACTTTTTTTGAAATTAATTGAAGAAAAGTATGTTTTTAGTAAATATTTCTTCCGTCATGAAACATTATACTTGTTCAGTTTCAACTTTGAATAAAAAGCAAACCTTGAAGATGTAATATTGATTTTCATGATTTATTTCTTTTCTTTCCATACAAATTTTATATCATTTTAAAGATGTTTCAGTTTTGAGACTACTAACTCAACACAAGCATCACTACAAAGTAGAGAAAAGTATCTGTCAGCTTTTTAAAATTCATACACTAAGTAAAAGAAAATAGTAGCATCTTTAACTAGTCGGCTCTGACAAAAATAATGGTCATTTTTGTAAAACTAAAAAAAATTAAAGATAAGTGACGATTGATAAGGATTTTTGTATAATTATGAAAACAGGGTCTTTGAGATAAAAAAATATAAATAACACTGTATTTAGAAAAGCAGAAACATGAAAAAAAAATTTCTCATAAAATATTCTACGAGATCTGTCATTCATACTATTCGAGTAGAAGATTTCGTTTTTTGAATACACTTTTAAACTAAACGATGATAAAAATATTGATGGTCATCGTATTAATTAGTTTTTAATATATAATACAATAAATAAAATGATTGAAAAACGTCCAACTATTTAACTATCTTTTCTCTCGATTGATTTTAGTATTTATGTCGTGAAGCATGCAATTTGTTTTCAATTGTATTTGTATTCATCTTTTTCTTGTATACATGAATTAAGTCAAAAAAATTACTCATACAATAAAACTAATGAAAAGTAAAAATAAAAACAAAATCTTAATAATCGTTTTTTTAAAGATTTCTAGAGTGCTAACCATTAGAAATAAGTTTTTAACACATGACTCTAACACAAATTTTAATATTCTTTGCTTTTTCATATGAAAAATATTGAAGCTCATCGAGAGATTTTCTCACTATTGTATTTTATGATTGATCGAATATTTCGTATGGAGTGAATATCTAAGTTGTCAGTTTATCATTTGATTATTTGTAGTACATTATTATCAATGATTTATTGAACAGTATGACTCATATGTTTCCATTCATTTACTCAGTAGAAATTTTGCTACTGAGAAAGTTTTCGTAAGAGGCATCTTTCTTTCCATTATTGATATTTTACAATAAAAAAGATACATAGTTTTCAAACATATAAAGTTTATCAAAATTGCATTTTAATATATAATAGACAAGACACCTTTGTTTGGGGTATTGTTCTATTCGTGAAACTTTTTATTTAATGAGAACATATTTCATTTGTTCGTGTAGATTTCTCTATGACTAATACTTTGTTTCAATAGTAAGATAATGTGATCATATAAATAAATATTAAAGATAATAAGAACAGCGTCATTTGTTTCTATGGTCATTATTTAGTATGACTGTCGAGGAGTCAACGTCACAAAAAGGGCGTTGACAATATCTTCGAACATTGAAAAATAGTTTTTTTTAGATGTATACAAAATTTGTGGATGTTTCTTTCGAAACACTTATATATGCTTGTATGATCTATTAGAATTTCTATCTTCATTAAATGACTTCTATGAACAAATATTCGTTTGGTGTAAGTGAAAATAATATTAATAATGAAAATTGTTATGACAGATTGAATATTGTCTTTTTAAAAGTAATTATTGTCTAATACTAAGGCAAATACTCGTTCATATAATTTCTTATAGTTATTATGTAAGATTTTTAAAGAAACAATTCAATGAAAAATATTGAAGTCAAAAATCAAGATTACTTATGTTTATTAGTTCATTCATTCGATCTTTGTAAGACAACCAGATTAAAATCATTTTTAATATTATTAATTAGTCAAAGTTTTTCATTCTTTTTAACTAATTATCTATACTCAATCTGATTTCATCATTCCATATTAAAATTCTTGATAGTAGTTTAAGAAAATTAGAAGATAATAATTGAATACGAACTAGTTATGTAAAACATTGAAAAATTCTCTAAATATATAATACGTAAATGTAAAATAATAAACAAATGTATAGAATGATAGAGAATTTCAAATTCTATCAGAATCTATAATTACTTGTATAATATGGTCATTTTAAAGTGATTGAAAATTCTTCAAATTAGTCTTGATGACAAAGGAAAAAAATTGTAGAAATCTCGATAAGGGGAATATCTTCATTGTACTCAATTATTTTTCGTTAGACACAAGTACAAATGAAAATGCATAGATAGAAAACGATACAAACATTCAACATATGTAATTAAGTTCTTAAGAAAATGTTTTTACAGAGACAATATATAAAAAATAGGGAGTAAAACAATTTTTTTCGGAAGAATATTTTATTTTTTTTTAGTCATGTGTTGCATATATGTTTATCTTGTTGTTCTCTAGAATAGAATGTATGAAGATAAAAGGATGTGAATTACTTCTCAGAAGTTTATCAACATTATTGATCAATCTCACGAAAAAATGAATAATTTAATTATTATCTTTATTTAAAAACCAATAATCTTTTTGATATAAACAAAATCTATTGTCGTTTTTATTGTGTTATATAAAGAATATAGATTTGGAAATAAATCTTCAGTATAACAAAATCTATTCTAATATGTGTTTCTATCTTATATTTAACATTGAAGTTATGTATAAATTAGTTAAATCGAATGAAATCTATTAGAAAATTCATAAAAAGATTTGTAAATGAACGGGAAAACGTTTTTATTTGTTATTCTTCGAATAGAAATTGTTTTCAGACATACTGTGGCAATATATCGAAATAAGATTTTTTTTCTCATAGAAGAGATATCCAAGTATTATATGAATAAATTAAGAAAATAACAATTATCTAACATAATGACTTCATAGACTAAATAACAATCTTGTGACTTATTACTTCTATTGTTGGCTATTAATGTATCCTGTCAAATAAAACTAAATGATATCTAATCAATATTTAGATATGATTTAAAGGTATACTTCCACTTTTTTCTAGTGAAGATAAAGATGTTTTTCATTATGATATTTGAATTTAATTTGATTGTGATAAAATATTAAAAAATGTTTGTTATATTGATGCACGTTAAAGTTCATATGCACAAATATGACATTGATTAATATATTTGTCTCATATATAATATTTTCTTGTTTTCTAGTTGAATTCGTTATTCCAATTTTAAGGATCGTATTAAATTTGAAAGAAAAATTATTATTCATTATCCATGTAAAAAAAATAGGGAAAGGATCAAATTTTAATCAGATTAAAATTTAATCTTTTCTCGATTTTTTTTACATGGATATTACTGCAGTCCTGACTTCTTAATCGATTATAATCGATTATTAGTAGATAACTAATTTTACTAGATTCCTAATGGCTAATGAATTTTAATTGATAATTTCTAGATAATTGATTTTAACCAAATATATGAAAGATAAGCGGGTTTAACAGCAGTACCTACCATCCACAAACTGGAAAATCAAGGAAAATCAAGGAATTCAAGAAATTCAAGATTCATAAATATATAAGACATATACACTCTAAAAGTGTCAGGGAATTCAAGCAATTCACGAAAATCAAGGAATTCCAGAAATTCAAGCAATTCAAGAAAATCAAGGAATTCAAGAAAATCAAGGAATTCAAAGAAATCAAGAAATTCAAAGAAGTCAAGAAATTCAAGGAATTCAAGGTTGAGAAATGTTTCAGACATATATACC
>JAJEKB010020467.1:533739-568193 GCA_022393335.1 Macrotrachela quadricornifera | reverse complement strand
TCGATACGTAGGTCTAGCAATAGCTAGTAGTTCCTAAAAATTTCAGATCAATCGGATGCTTCTTTCACGAGATAATAAGTTTTTAAAAAAAAACAGACATTCATGAATCAATGGTGAAATCGAATATTTTTCGAAAACTTATTATCTCGTGAAGAAAGCATCCGATTGATCTAAAATTTTTAGGAACTACTAGCTATTGCTAGACCTACGTATCGACAAAAATTCAGATCGAGATATGGTCATTCGATTTTTGAGTAAGTGCCCAGGTAGAGGCTGAAATTTCAGTAAAATGACTATAACTCGGAAAGAAAGGCCTATTAGCCCTTATCATTCTAGACTTTTACTAGTCTCACTAGGGTCTACTTATGCACAAAGTATCAGCTCAAAAGCGATTTTTATGTTGGTGACCTTCCCTCGTGAGTTGCTCTGCGTCTGCCAGATTTTGGTAAAGCAGATCTGTTTGGATCGCAAGTCGCCATCCTCACCCAACTATAAATGGGATGCCTGAAAACAGCCTCATGAGTTATCACTACTACCCCTAAGACGAGCCAAAAAAGTTGTGAAAGTTACGTACACACTGTTAAACATCAGCTTAAAACCGATCGTATATATTCTGGAGATAGGAATTATCAAGTTGTTGACTAACTCTTCAGACGCAACGTCAAAAGCTAACAATATAAGGTGCAAAGAAGTGTTGAGCAGTTACAGAAGTCATATCGAAATAAGGTTCATAACACTACAGATATGACATGTTCGAAGTCATCTAAACGACCTAGACATCATACGTAATAGGATTCGAAAAGTTATGGGTACTACGCCTGAGGTAATTTCTAAAGATCTTATATATTATGGTTGCAATGAGTTGAAAATTTAGCAGTACTTCGCACCGGGCAACCTTTCAATAATATTCCTAACTAGTTGAGTACTAACTAAGTGTACTATGATAACTTTTAAAACATGGACGATGTTTTAGTGATAAAATGTCAATAAGTAAATGAGTTCAAACTTTCGACTTTACCTCTCGAACTCCCTTTTTTTGACCTAAGTTACACCAAACACAATTTTATCCCAAATGAAAAGAGCATGGAAGAATTCGAAGAGAAGACAGATTCCATTCTGATTCATTTGGTTTAATAGTCTACACAGAAAAGGAACAAAACAGATATATCATGGTAAACTGTGGACTCTAATTTGATTGGTTCATTTTTTCAATATGAAGTGAACCATATTTCTTTGGCTAGCGTGTTTGGTTCACTTCCTATGATCTGAAGTTTTTGAAGATCAGAATCTCAATGAAGTTTTTTCGAAATATCTGGTTGATTTTCTACAAACATACTCTGAAAGAATTTCTGTTGAACTTCACAAATGAGCGACTAGTCGCTCCCACTGTCAAATACAAAAGCAACAGAGCAAAAGACTTCATAAGTTCACGACTGGTTATTGAAAACAACGCGTGCAAGTATACATGTAAGAGTACAAACTTATCTTGACTCTGGTGTTCTTCTTTTTAGTTTTTTTCATATGATCCTCGCTTCAGTCAAGAGAATTTTTGTGTCCTTGAAGAATGGTACATATTGTTTTTTATAATGAACCCACATGTCAAACAAGTTTGTATCTCCAATAAGGAGCATTGATTTGTCTTCACATTCTAGAATCTTAATCAGTATTGATTACTTTACTAGTGATATAAACTTGCGCTGGATTGGAAGATTTTACTAAAGATATCATATATATTAGTACAGTAGTACAGTCAAACTAGTAACATTAATAATTGGAAATCAAACCCTTTGAGACCGTTTAATAGCTCACTGAAATCTATCACTCGGGCATATACTCGATTCAAAAGTGAGGAGACAATTAACCACTAGTCATCTGAGACATATTTAGGCACACTGGTTTCATGATATAGATTTCGTGCGTTTTAGGTCTCTGCCTAGGCAACTTTCACTTAAAAAACTACGATTTCATTCAGAACTAATATCATATTCTGGATCATCGTTAAAAACTGAGTCGATTCATATATATTTTAAATAATTCTAAATAAAATTTTTTTTTTGAAAAACTCCCTGCACCCCTTCTCAGGGATTCTCTGGTCAATAATGACAAGATTTTCGATAACTCAGCTATTTCTTGACGGATCCTTCTCATCTTCCTCTCTCAACCGAGATATTGATGAGTCAATTCTGTGCGCAAAATATCAGCGTAATCGAATGTAATTGTGAAGAATTATCGTGTAAACGGCCAGACATACAGACCGATTCTAGAGTGCACTCACTTTTTGAGTACACAAAAAAATTCAAAAACTAATAGTGCCATTCGATTCCTCGATCTCGAAACCTTTGTTAAAACATTAAGATTCGATTTTTTTTGTCAAAGTTAACATGTCGTCTTTAATTCTCTAAGAAAAGGTTTTTTTTGACCTTTGATCCGACACAAACCAACAAACTTTTTTTAGGTTTTTTCGTATGATCCTCCCTTCAGTCGAGGGAATAAGTGATATCTATAGAGAGAAGAGTTGTCCCAAAAAGCATGAGTAGATTCTTTTTTTCAAAACGTCTAAAACCGTCGTTTGAGAAAATCTAATAAAAGGTCTGACTTCTGCGGTTCATATTAACTGGCATAAAGCTCGAAATTGTCACCCGTCACCAACTGTGGTATTCATTGAAATTTTTTTTGTGGGTATATTCTAATCATTCATTCACGATTTTGTTTTATGCGTGCATCTATAATTTATATTTTCGTAATTAGAAATATGTTTTGTATAATGTATCCTAAAGTATGCTGTACAAAACAAATTTTATCGCAATGAATATACAAGAAAACTTAGAATGTTATTTGTTAATTACACTTATTGTATTCTTTTTGATCTATTTTTTGAAATAAAACATTTGAAAGTATTATTTTAATGAAAACAGGAAAGAAATTCTTTTTTTTCTCAATTTCTCTAAATTTTATCCTTTCTCTTTTTTTTCTGTAATTACACTGAAAAAAATAGATAATTTCTTTTTTTATATGAAATTCACAAAAATTATTTTTAGCATATTTATTTATTTATTGAAATATAGCAATAATATTGAATATTATCGATATCAGAATTATATGCAGATTGATGTAAAATGAATATATCGAGAATGATAATAGATAGAAACTTGCGGTTTTCACCAATTGGAAGAGGTTAAGTTAGAACATGTTTTGATATAATACTATGAAAAATGAAATCATCACCAAACTTTTTTTTTGAGAATTTTACAGAAGAATGCAACCTATAAAACAAGTGATTTAGTATTACAAGCACAAATGATAATGAGAAAAGGTTTTATTGAAAATTTTTTATCATGATACTAGTCGAAATATCATCAAATAGTATAGAAAAAATTTCGCATTCTTTTTTCTTGAAGACTATATAATAGAAAGATAGTTTATTAAAGGTTAATATACAGATAAGTGACACTAAGCTTAGAATTTTTGTAAAGATTTTCATGACGGATCTTTTAAAAAAATTCAAGATTTTATCATATATCGAAGTCGAAATAAAAAACAAAATGTTGTGCACCCCGAAGATGACTTGAAAAATCGAAAAAATAGTACATCTCAGTGTTGCTATAGATTCTCATCTATAGAGCATGTTATAATCGTGAAACTTTATAGTTATGTAGCATTAAAGATGTCCAATAATGTGCAAAAAGTTTCGAAGGCTTTGATTTAGTTAAAAATGAAAATGATAAATCTTAAAAAATCACTTCAGTATTTCTGGGACATCCTTTATAATCAAATAGATCAAATAAGGTGAGTAGAAAGATAATTGAATTGATCTGATTAAGTTCAAGAAAAAAAAGCATTTCATCTAGTATTTGTTTAAATTTCGTTGTATTAGAAATCTTGGGAGTGATGTAAAAAGATTAAAATACTTTGAAGCAACGTGGTTTTCGAGAAACACAATCTAAAAGAGAATGTTGAAGTGTGGCGTGACCGACACAACGTTATAGTTTCTAAGAAACTAAATTTACTTTCAATGGGCTAGAACGAGTTGTATCAGCGAACATCATACCAAATTCAATTTTCTCTTTTTTTCTAAAGTTTTCTAGTTGTCTCCTCATTTTTTCCTTCTCCCTTCTCTAAACTTATATAAATTGTGACTTATGCTTTTCCAGACAACACCCCTCCTCACTTGCATCGAGAACGATCCTCCTGTGTATCTGTTTTAATGTGGGTTCGTGTTTTTGCTTTCATCCTCATCAAAAGATATGTCCTTGCATGTGTTTCTGTCCAGTCTTATCCTATTTCTAGGAAATTTTTTCTTCTCTGATATTGGTATGACATTTTTCTCAATGCAAAAATGAGATAAAATCTTCTAAACGCTGTCGAAACCTAAACAAGTTATTTTTATCTGTTGAATTTCGATTATTTCATTAGTTTGAGATCTGTTTTATACAAGAAAAACAAGATTGATTTCTAGGCTAGAAATAAATAGAAATCAATATGATGTGTTCTGTGTGTGATGAACGTCTAAAAAATGTGACAAAATTATTGAAAATCATCGACAATGATTAGAAAACACGAGAAATCAATGGAAGTCATTGTATATCAAAGAAAATCATCAATAATCAAATGTGCAGAACTATCCTGATTTCCAGTAACTTCTAGTAGAAGCCTTATATTCATACGAACAACACTGATTCCTTACTATTGTCAGAATAAAACATGGCATTGTTTTGACCGTATGAAAGAGTCTCCATTAAGCCTTATGCCGGCTTGAACAACGCTGTGTTTCGTCAGGACAATAGTGTAGAAAAATTGTTCTAAAATCTAATTGGTTATAAAATTAAACAATCACATTATAGTACAGTTTTTCTCCATCATAGCAAGAAGGAAACGCAGCGTTTTTCGAGTTAATAGAGAAGTTAGTGGATATGGAATTTCTACTAGAAATCAGTTTATTCCCCTTTGGTTTTTATATAAGAATAAGAAATTAATATGACAATTATCTTTTTTTATGAGAGTCAATGTAATTTTTTTTTGTCTAATTAAACCTTTATTAATATCATATATGAATGTTACACTGAGATTTTGTAGAAAAATGTTTGTTCATGATTCTATGAACATCATGAGTTCTCTAATCGTTTATGTAGAATACTCATAGGCCTACATTCTGTTCATTACTGTTGCATTACGTCCACTTTATTTTTTATATAAACTCCTAACACAAAATAGAATTCTATATATTGAAAATATGAGAGTTACAATTATTACCTTATCTTCATTAGTTTTTAACACAAATACAAAATATAAAGAAATATTTAATTTTCTTCTATTAAGGGCCCCCCCCTCAGAAAAATGACTTTTCTAAAAATAAATCAATATTGAGTTTTTAGTATAGGAAGATGCGCCGGAATTTCCTCTTTCAGAATACGTATGGGTTTTTGAAAAATGACTCAGTTTTAAAAGACTCATCGTAAAATATTTCCACCCTATTACCCAGTTTTCTTAGAAATTTCTTCGGTTTTTCAGTTTTGAAAATTGCTTATTATTCCATATAACAACATTGCATATAACATTTTTTTTGTATCAAATATGATAGATAGCGTTAGCTTATTCACTTCTTACACGCTTTAAAAAAGTCCATTGGCATATATTGAAAATATACCATGTAAACATGTTTTTTTGTAATTTGACTGTAAAAATCCATTTCTAAAACTTCTTTTGCGTTTTTCTCAGAAAGTAGTTTTCAGTCAAAAAAATTGGGATAACTCACGAACGATTAGAGATGTAACCCTTATTTTTTTTTGTTTTAAAGGTCTTAGTGAGAGGAAACTTTTGATCAACCACTTTTTTTAAAATCGATTCCTGGGCTGAGAAAAGTGGAATTTACTGTCGTCCCATCACTGTTTTTTATGCTTTTTTTAAGATATGCCTACTAAAATATTCATAAAAAATGAACAATAGAGAATTTAAAAATTCTGGTTGATGAAAAGTTGCGTACTGATATTGGCTTTAATTTGAAACCAACCCGAGCTCTATACCTCGTATTGCGACGTAGTTATCCAAATTACTCTGAAGGCCAAAAATGACCTATGAATCATATGGTAATTCGGTCTGGTACGACCTATAGAGCTGAAATTTTTACCAGAAGCATATCTCACTAAAATCGCTCATCCCTGAAAATTTCAGCTCAAACGGACCATTGTAAGTGGGAAATTTTTTCTGAGGGGGGGGGGGGCCCTTAACGTAAAATGAAGATTTCCTTGTCTTTATCTTATATCGTAAGAACACAGTAAACTGATTAAATGACAGTAATAAAATTAGAGAAAAATAAATAATAGATTATTCAGTAAAATTGAAATATGCGATTACAAATAAAGATTCACAATAAAAAAAATCAAAGCGTCTATAGATCCTTTATATCTTCAATCATTTAATAATTTCCAAAAATAGATGGAAAATAAATAATGATTTTGTATCCACTATCATCATGTCTGTAGAAATTGAAATTGCAATCAATTTGCAATAAAAATTGTTAATTATTTTTTCTATTAAGATCTATCATCAATCTGAAAAACTTTCTATTAATACAGAACCTTTTGAGACTAGATTTAATTCAATATATTAAATCTTACTCGGGAAGTTAATAGTTAATAAATAAAAATTATTTTTGCTTTTAAATATTTTTCTAAAACTAAAAAACTATACGGAAGAAAATCAATGATAGTTTTTTTTTTTTGTTTAATTAGCAAAAGTTCGATAAGCGAATATAGATGCTGTTCCAATAATAATAATAATAAATCCAATTTTTGTTTTATTAGACCATTGATTTTTTCTATGTTTTTCTTTTTCATAAAGATCAAGAACAAATTTATATGTTCCTTGTTCAAGTGCTTGATAACCTTGATTATGAATAATTGTTCCATGAGCCATAAGTAAACGATTAAAATTTTTATAACGTAACATCATTTGATCAAAATCATTTTTCATTAAATGAATTTTTTTTCGAAAAAAATATTTAAATGGTTTTGTAATACAAGCTTGACGATAACCATCAGCAAGCCATAAATAAAATCTAAATAAATAACCTTCAGCACGAATTAATGATTGATCTGATTCAAAATAATTAAATGCTAAATCTGTCATAATTAATGTTGATGTTAATCGATGATAAAATACAACTTCATGAATAAAATCGATATTATAAAAACAATAAAAATCAATTTCATTAAATGGCCATTCAAATGAAACATTTATTGGACAATTTTCATTATATATTAAACCATCATTTGTAAAATAAGCATGAATATGTTTATTTAATTTTTCATTAGACATAACACTACATGTTCCAATTAAATATGCATTTGGATATTCATTTAAAAATTGTAATGACCAAAAAGTATGATGTTCATTTGGAATAACAATAAATTCAACATTACCTTAAATAGAAATTTATCTTAATAATCAATTGTTTTATTAAATGAATAAAACATCATTTCATATGACAAATTTTAACTTACCAATTTCTGATAATAAATTTTTTATTATATTTGTTGGTGGAAATGGTGATATAACAACTAATCGATTTGATTCTGATAGACGAATTATTGTCATACGACTTGGTAATCGAAATATTCCATATAACATAGTAAGTGAACCTTCATAAGTCCATATATTTGTATCATGTTGAATTAAACTAGTTGATAAAGATCTGAACGAATCGACCATTTATTACTTTAATCTTATCTAGAAATAATTATCAATCATTATTGTTCATCAAAATAGATTTTGATTAAAATATTTTTTTAAATCAAATATTCTTCAATATAGGTAAAAGCAATAGTCTAAGTCATTTTAATATTATATTGAAAATTCTCCGAAGTTTTTTCTTAATGAAATATGAAAATAAATAGAGACATGAGATTCAAAATGTAAAAAATTTATTGATCATCATCGTTAATTTCATATTTACCCATTATATTAGAGAAGAAAGTATTAATATAACGTTATATTCATCGTATTTACCAGATTTAATACTATGTCATTTTGGATTAACTAATTCTATGAAACGCTTTAAATTTATAGATTGTTATTTAATGATGACAGAACTGTTGATCAAACTTAAATATATATTTATCAATTATTTTAAAATTATTATGAATGAATTCTTGAACATGAGATTATACACAAATTCCTCGTTCGATATCTATTGTAAACTTATGATACTTAAAAATCGTCATTATTCAACATTATCTTTTTATTGTTTTTTTTTCTATGACTAAAAATGTGAATTATATCCTACTGATATCATTTTTTCCCGAAGTATTAAGTACATATAGATGCCTATGATCAATTTCATGTATTGATTCAATATAGAAATAATTTATGGCAAAAGAAATATATACAATCTTACTTTATATATTATATTTTTTCTTATATTGTTTAGTAGTATTAATGTTTAAAAGAAATTTCATTGTGTTAGAAATTAAGAAAAACTCATCACATAGTCTGATTATTTACAGTTACTTATCAAAGATCAACCAGTTATAATTGGATGTTAGATTTCTTTCCTAATGTAGAATTTCTTTATAGATGTCACATCAATACACTATAAATCAACTATATTTTATTAGAAATGTTTTGATTACACGTAGTAGTGTCAAACTTGACAGTTCAATTCAAGTATTCAACTGTTCCGCCTTCGTCCTCAGCGGATCCTATGGGGTTTTGGCTCTCCCTTCCCCTAGGGTTCTACTCTCACTCTCAACTGGCTCTATGATGTTTTACATCTCCCCTCACATTGAGTAAACAGAAAGGCATGACTTCAAGTTCTATTATCCAAAGTTTAACTATTAGAATGAATACGCCTATGGTTAGTCTGTCTTACCCTAAACCTAAATTTTCAGAAATCGAGTTGAACCTTGAGAAAAATCATCGCCAAAAAATTTCCTCATGAATCGCTAATTACGCGGAAATCATTACTATTATCAACTTATTTTAAAATGAAAAACTGTCTCGAACGAATGACTAGACCATAAGCTTCATTGAGTGAAAAAATTATTTCGATTCAACCAGAAATAGAATAAAAAAAATGAATTACTCGAACGAAAGTAAGTCCAAAAATCGGTCATATTGTATTTTGTCTATATTCCAAACAGTTCCTATCTGATTGAGGTAAAGCTTTCACGAATTATTCTTCTATATGTGATTTTTCGTTGAACATAGTGCTGTGTTGCACTAACGAACAGAAACAGAACTATGGGTTTCTTAGAGAACCAGATTTCTGCCCCAGGAATCATCAGTTTTGCGAATACAGAAACATTTTAGCAAAAAACCAAGGTGATATTCAGAATCAACTCACCAAGCTACATCGAACCATATATAGTAAAAAAGGATGATTTGGAAAATTTTTTTTTTGACTTTTATGTAACCAGCTGTATACCTTCATATTAATTTATCGCTGTATATCTATGCCGTATTGCCTGAGCAACTTTAGAACGAATTAAAAAGACCCTAAAACCAGACTCTCGAGCTTGGAATCACTATCTTTTTTTGAATTAGAATAGCTTCGTAATGCAGAAAGAACTTAATATTCGGAAGCAGCACATGAAACTACATCGAGCAAGGTATAACACGGTATGTTTTTTGAGAATAAAATATTTTCGAAAATTTAGTGCAACAGGTTCCCTGGATGATTTTTGTAGAAAAATTTTTTTTTCAAAAAATGGTTTATTCTGTGACAGTTGACTTACTAAGTGGTATGTGACTCTCTCTGACAAGTAAAAATCGGTTTTCAACAAAAAAGATGTATGTCTCCTGTGTCCCTTCTCCCTTCAAATACTTAAATTCAAATTTCAAGTATTACATATATATCTTTTAAGATTGTGTTTCAGAAAATCTAATAGGTTAATTTAATTTGAATTGCAATGAAATAAAAAGACAACTTTAAATTATGTTAAAACAATTCTATCAGTTCAACTTTATTTCAAATAAGATAAATCTCTCCACTCTGAATTAATTTTATTTTTCTACACTATTCAATAAATAACATTATAAAAGTAAAGCTACGTTATTTTAAAACAAGTATAATTGCATTAAATTGATTTTATTTTATTTTGACTATTAATAGATAATCTTTTGTAGATTAATTGAAATTTAATTAAAAAAAAGTTAAGCATGCATATCAAATAAAACGAACTGCTTGAATTGATCTAAACTAAAATAATTATCATCATTAGTTTGAGTGGAAATAAGCGAGAAATATGGAAAAGTTCAGACATAGATGAAATTGATCCCCGATTTGAGTAAATCCTTCCTTGATTCGTCTAGAAAGTTGTTCCACAACTCAAATCTTCACCTTATTCCATTCATAGATTTATGTTCAAAAAGAAAATGACATCAATTAGACAGGACTAAACGCACACTAATGTTAATCTATTTTTCTAACGAACTAAACCATTGACATATACCTTTGTCCTTTAAATGATGGTATTTTGTCAAGATCAATCACTTGATTTCCTTGATAAACTAATGGTGGATCTATCCAAAATGATTGAAGAATAGGTGATAAACGAAATAAATAATTTTGCATGAAGTCTGATGGATAAAAATCATTCGTTATGTATATTGAAACATGTTTAAATAATAATCATTAGATTTTGATCTATCCATTCATCATTTGATATTCTTTGTTCTTTTTTTAGATTTCACACACATGCCATTAATACGTAATATTCCATTGTGAATAGCAGCATAAATTATTCGAGTAAATTTTTCTTTAAAAAATGGAACAAATATAGCATCATCTTCAAGAGCCATTTCATACCATAATTATATCAACATGTTCTATAGTTATTGTACATCTTCGCTGTTGATTTATATCTAAATCAAGAGATCATTATAATAATGAAAACTAGAGTGAAACATCTTATAAACAAAATTCCATAGTTAGAGATGACAGAGTCCTTAAGCTTGAGGAAGGCTCAGATATTCGAAAAATGTTTTACCAATCTCATTCAAAACTTGTATGTAGGAAGTGAAAACTGTCGGAATAAGAGTGCGTTTAATCAGATGCTCGGTAGCATCATAGGGAGTAGAATTATTAGGTCTTGGGAAACTCCAGTCTTCTCAAAGAATGCTCGAAAATATTATCAATATAGTTTATTTTGTCTGTGTATTTTCATACATAAGTGCTAAAATCTTGGACTTTTTTTTTAAATATATGACGCCAATGATTTCTAAAATATCTATGAAAAAATTTTGCTGCCTTATTTCGACTTCGGATTATGTTGGAATTAAAAAGTCTTATTGTAAATCTGTTAGAGAGAAAAAAAAGGTAAACATGTACGAGAAACTAAATGTTTTCACCGTGATAATAGGTCAAGGTGTGTCTTAGAAAAAGATGAAAATTGTTACTTATTTGGATTAGAACATCATTCATTTAAATTGAACCTGTAAAGAGTATAAAATAAAAATCATTCTAATAACTTACGATTCATTTTTTTAGAGGTAATTCAGAAGTCTCAAAGATATATTATATTTATTCTAGGTTGTATTTTTCCTTGTAAATCTTTGACCAGAAAAGTATCCGAACATGTAGCTTATGAAATATTTTATCAAAATCTCAATATAAAACTTTATCGTCAAGCTATTTTTAAATCAATTTTGATCAGTAACAGAAATTTAAATGATATTTTGGATTATAATCATCTATCATACACAGTAAATAATTGAAATATGAAATATTTTACTCGATGGACGCCACGATCATAGAATATTTTAAATCTATTAGTTTCTCAATGAGATCTTTAATTTGATTCGAATATGTTTAATGTCTTTGAGTTACAGCATATACATTTTCATTATAAAACTTACTCAGAAGTGAGAGATAAAAAATCTGAATGATGTATCGTCATATGAGCCATGTTAGTGCTTTTTAAAAACATTTGAGACTCTTTCATGGAAGAATAATTCTAAATAATGCACAGTTCTTGAGAATAAATGGTTGACTTCAATAGCAACAAGTCGATAATTGAACTTTATACAGTCAATGGCTTTAAAAATCCTTATTATTGTTTTCTTTTTTATTTCAATTATTTAAACTTGCTTAGAAAATAAAAACTACTAGATATTTATTATTTATGATTGAAATGAAGTAAACAATCCAATATTAATATTAAATCAATTTCTTTGAGTAAAAGTTTTCATTTGAATTGAACAAGTTAAAGTTTCATCAATATTTCTAACAACATTTGGTTTAAATATATTTATAATAATATTTTTCAATTGAACAACAGAAAATATCATTCCAATACTTAATCCAATCATTGATGTACCAATTGCAAGACATGTTATACGAAAAGCTAATGGATGTTCTTCACCTTTAATAAACATCATTATTATAAGAATTAATGTTGGAAATCCTAATAGAAGTAAAAATCCTACTATTATTAATATACGTCGAATAGCATTTAAATCTCTATCTTGTTGTCGTTTTACTAATGTTCGACGATTATTTGATTGATTTCGAAGAAATATACTTATTCTATAATACATTATTGATAATGATAAAACAGGTATACCATATACTGTTAAAAATATCCATAAAAAACCTCGAATATTCGATATTGGTACAAAACAAATATGATCATTCGGTAAATAAATAATATCACCCCATATATATATTGGACATAATAAAATAAAAGCAATAATTAATTCAATTGGAGCTATTATTATATACAAACAACTATTTTGAAGCCATATATATTGATAATATACAATACGACAAAGACGATAAAATGCCTAAAAATAATATATTGAATAAATAATAACGAGAGATAAAAAAGTTTTTGTTCACTTTTGATCCGCTTGGAAGTATTCCAAATACGTACTTAGAAATGTTGTGTCTATTTTTACTCAAGAGTAGTAAACGACTTTTTTGAAAACCCTGAACAAATTATTCTTAATGATAAGGCAACAGTTTTTTGTTTATTCTATAAGTTTCTTTTCGAACATGCTAAGAATTGTTAGAATCAGTCGTTTTGTAGGCTTGCTTTAGCTCTACAAGGTGTTATAGAAATAAAGAACCTAATTTCTACTTTTGAATCGAAATCTTTTCAAAGATCATTTCATTACTCTTGACTAAAGAAAAAAGCTAGATCTTTTGAGCCCAGATTCAAAAAGAACACAAAATTCTAATTCTAAGTGATAGCATTTCATTCATTGAAAATTCTTCCAAGCAGGTCAAAAGTGTACAAAAACTTTTTTTTTATTATCCGTTAATAATAATAACCTGATTAATAAAAGCCATATACATAACACAAAGTATTGATGAATAAATATAACCTATAATAACACATGATGATGTATAAAATTCTCTATCTTGTGTATCACCTAATAACATTTGAGTATTAAATAAGAAAAATAATCCCATATAAATTAAACTAAATAAATAAATATTAATACAAAGTATCATTATTGTTTTTTCTTCTCGTTTTATACGTTTATTATATAAATGATAAATAATAATAAATATAACTATTAATGATATTAAAAATCCAAATAAAATTTCAATAGATGTTATTAAATTTAATATAATTCCAACTGTTTTATCTTGTATACTAAGCATTACAAATATTGATCAAATTTATTTTTTAATGAATTATATTAAAATGATAAATATTCTTCTATAAATATAGAAAATATTTACCTTTAGTTATATTTAAATTAATATCTTAGAGCTACCTCTATTAGTACAAAGAAAAAGTCCACGAACCATTTTAATAATAGATATATGTTTGTAATGAAATATAAAATTAACTTTTTTCTTTTGTTAATAATTCTATCATCACAATATATTCTCAGAAATTTTTATATAAAAGTTTATTTTTACGTGTATTTCTCTTTCACATCAATGGACAGTAAACAAGTGTATGTTATTAATATTTAAGATAAAAATCATATAATTCTAGTGTATAAAGTTATAGTTATTTACGAATCAATTAACTATAACTTGCCCTAGTTTAAACAAATATTATTCCAAAAATTTGGTTGAAATTAGGCAAAAAATAAGAGAGTTTCCATTAAAATAAAGACTAACAAATTATAATGAAATAATCATATAATACACTATTTAGAAATCGTCCTTTTTGTTCTTTAATTTTGAGATTGATGATCAATGGATATAACTTAGTAAAAAAACTAAATATAATTGAAAGATAAAAATTCACAAAAACGACATATGTCATTGTCAACATATTCTTATCTTTAAATCTTCAAAGTATGACACATTAAATCTTATGTGAAAAAGTATTTTTCACCTGGATTATTCTTTATAATAAATATTAATTAACTTTCATATATTCATTCCATCATAAAATAATTGACCTTTCTACATTTCTCCGTTTTATTTTCATTATTTTCTTACCCTTTTTTCTAAAAACATTTTCGTCCTATTTTATTTATCCTTTAATATTATGCAATGAAATTGTTTCTTTTAAACTTCCAAATTACGTGAAAAGATGAAGCTAATAGAATAAATTGATAAATAATTGGAAAAAAAAGTTTTATAATGATTATATTTTAGTCTGTGTTGAACAGAACGGATACTTTTGTATCTAGGGTAGAATATCTTGAGGAATGTATATATATATATAGTTATGATATACAGGTAAATCCTGTAAAAGAAAAAACACTCTACCTTTGCCTATATTAAGAACTTTTAATTTACTCTACATAGTAGTGAAATGTTCTTAAAGTGTGTAAATTTGAATATATTTTCTATTCATCTATTATATACATACAGATTATCATGTTTTTTTGTATTGTAATGTAATTTACCTATAGTTAAAAATAAAATAAATAGATGATGAAATTGTAGACATAAATGATATATAATTATTTATTCTCTATGTTTTTGCTATTTTAATAATAAGGTTTATATATAAGAGAATGTTAATTTTATCATTATAACGGTTTATTACTTGTCTGTGTCTTCTCTTTCTTTTTCTTTATTTTCAAAATCAACTGACTTATCTACTTCAGAGAATGAGAGAAAGAAACAAAACACATTATGTAGTCTGATTAGTTATAATTATATAGCAAGATTCTTTTATTCGAATAATAATATTTTATGCATACTATATTTGTATAGGAAATGCCTATAAGATATAAAAGATAGCGCATAAAGATAAAATAAAATAAATAAATATAAGATAAAATTTTATCAGGTTTATTGTTATACTCGTGTATAGTTGAGAATGGTATAATGATTATTATCTAAACTGCGATCATCAGACGATAATAATCTGATGGAAGTCTTAGCTCAATTTTACTAGCAATCAACACAGGACTTGTCGAGTAAAGACTATAGACTTTTTTTTTGTGTTATGTTTTTCACTCTAAATCAGTAACAGTAAGAGCACAGATGTCATAATACTCATATGCTGGGTGATAATAATATTGAGTAATTTTGATGTAACGAAGTGGTTTTCCCAAAATTTTCACATATCCCGAAAAATTAAAGATTTTATACCCTTTTTGTGTAATATGTGGTTATTCCAGTGAATTCTCCAATAGATATACATACCATTAAACTTGGGGATTATGAGGAATCTTCGTGCATCCATATGAGCACCCGTACAATATATAACTTTACATTACTCGTTTGATCACATTGCACAGCATGAGAATGAGGGAAGAAATAGTTTCAGCAGAGATCACAGTGTGAAGTTCCACCCAAGAACGTTTTTGGACACATTGAAAGACGTTAGGATCAAATCAAATGCTCACGAAAACTTGTAACACTAGCTATATACAGCGGTACACTCAATTCTACTGGTGCTCGTTGTGCAGGGCAGAATGATGTTATCAGAAAGGAGGAACGTCATTATTATTTTTCAAAAAATAGATGCTTGTCACAAATAGATCTAAAAAATCGAGTTCAGTTGAAAAATCAATATCTTGAGAAAGGAACATTCTTTTTGGTTGAAACTATTAGACCTCTCTATGGATTTTTCAGTAAAATTTCTGAGAATTTTATAAGTACCTATATTGGATACTTTGCTGAGGCTTTCACGGCACTTTCTCTAGAATAATTCAATGAAAATTGATCCATCATTACTCAGGAAGTAAGAACTTTTCATTATCAAAATATTAATGATACGATCTGAAAGTTTAATCATTTAGCAAATACATTGATCTTCTTACAGTAAAAAAAAGAACTTAAATAGGAACTAATTAATTACATTCTGTGCATTCGTTTCCTTGTGATTGTTAGAATTGTCATCTATATGAAAGTCATATAGATGGATAATGTTCCTTTACGCATACTACTTAGTTAGATATATTACGATGGTATACAAATGTTAGTTGTTGCTTCTTTTTCCTTTTTCATTTTTGTTTATTTTATAATAAAAAAGGTTTAGATTCATATATGATGAATTCAATAATATTTTTATTGAAAAGAAAAATGTAATCTTCTGGAATATATGAATATCAGCTTTGAAGAACACATAAAAATTAAAGTTTTATCAGAAAGATTATCACGAATATATTTTGGTAAAAACACTAATTAGATAGATCATTGCGAGATTAAGTCAAAAGTCTCCCAACTGTCAACAGAGTTTCGATTTGCAATTAATTCTTTCTTTCCAAAATTCTCAGCACAAACATATTTTCCATTAAATGCAATGAAAGCCAATTTTCCATGACCACGATCGATCATTTGGAAAGTCTCCCAACTATCCATTGAGTCACGATTGGCGATCAAAGGACCATTTCCATAATTTTCTGCACAAACATATTTTTTATTGGCATGTGATTTCAGAGCAATATTGTTTCCATTGAGGATGATCAGATCAAAAGTCTCCCAAGTAGAGACAGAATCACGATTAGCAATTAAGGCACTCTTTCCGGCATTTTCAGCACAGACGAATTTACGATTAGCATTCGATCGAAGGGCAATAGCTTTTGAGGTGGTAGTAGTTGTACTAATGATTTCAGGATTTCCAGTAGATATTTCATAGAATCGAATCCATTTAAATTCTAGTTTTTTTGGAAAGATACTTTCATCAATACCTTTTTGTCCTCCCCTATAGATAAAATAAAATTAGTATTGACATTCCCTAAAAGATTAGTAACAATATTTACCAAGAACCACCTACCGCAATATTAAGAATAATGAAGAAATTCTTATCGAAAGGCCTATAAAAAAAAACGTGACATATATATAAATTTTATTGTTAAAATTGATCTTACCATCCTTGCCAACTATGTGTACCTTTTTCCCAAATAAGAATTCTCTTTTCGAACGGATTATTATCATTACCAACGAACATTTCAATTTTATCAGGATTCCAATCCATAGTATAGATTTTGAAATTATCGCACGCATCAGGAACATTTACACCATTTGCTGGTTGTGTGCCTTTCATATGATTGAATGCTGCTGTATGTACGGTCGATACAATTCTATTCGGATCATATCCTACCTGTTCCATAATATCAATTTCTCCATTATCGGGCCAATATGCATTTCCATACGATCTTGTTTTAGGGAGCTAAATGAACGTAAAAAAACATAGATCATTGAATGAAGAAATATTTACCATCCAAATAGCTGGCCAAAGACCTCTCCCACTAGGTAATTTTGCTTTAGTCTAAAATATATCATAAGAGAAAAGAAACTATTTTTAGAAATGTACTTGAAGGCGTCCATAAGTCCATGAACTCTTTGATTTTATTCGAGCCGATGTAAATTGTTTATTTTTGTAGTTTTCGCGACGTGCTTCGATAATCAATCGTTGATCTTCATATCGAACGTTTTCAGTTCGATCTGTATAGTATTGTGCTTCTTGATTGCCTAAAATTGTAGAATAATTTATAAGTAAATAATTGTAATAAAAACATATTACCCCACCCATTGTTTCCAGTACCAATATCAAATTCCCATTTATTTCGATCGACAGGACCGTTTTGAGAGAAGTCATCTTCCCAAACGAGACGATGTCTATTGTTGGACATTTTCTTATAATTCGTCTCTACTCTTTATTTAACAAAAAAAGAAATCTGAAAGAGAAATTCAAATGACTATTGCTCATTTTTTTTGCAGCAAAAGAAAGTGAAGAATACAGATACAGAACTTTATTTTCAAATATAATAGAAATTAATCCAGAGCACAAGTTATTTCTTCAATATTTATAGTTTATTTGCTGAAATATCACTACTTTACGTCATATATTATCATGACTGAAAGACATGTGAACCTTTGCAATAGATAAACACTTCGAACGTTCGAAAAACAAAACATTATACAATAATGATAATAAACGTGTATTTATCTTCTTCTTCTTCTCACCTGTGTTAAAACAACTAGACAAACTGTTGTTTGTTGACAAGAGTCAGATTGCAGTAACCATTCTTTTTCTTATAAAAAAAACTATCAATATCTTTAAATGACACGTTATTTAATCGATTCATTCATTGAAAATATTCACTTTGATGCAGAATATGCGATGCTTGTTTATTACTCAGCTGTAGTGTTCATATTTTTTGAGTATAACCTGTCTGAATTCTAGACTAGCATCTTCATAGCATTTTTGTTTATAACAATTTTATTGGAAGACAGTTTTAGAATGAAATTGGTATGAGATATTAATGTTTACAAAAGAAAAATGTCGTATGCTTGGTATTGTTCCTATTGAACTTCATGCGCTCTGGATGATACAAATAAACTACAGAGTAAGTCAAAAGCAAGCAGTTTTTAAAATATAATTGAGTTTTTTGTTATATGTCTAAGATGGTTTATTATAGTTCTAGGGATCTATTTTAAAAGTAGAAAAAAAATGTTGCAGAACCAATTTGTAGTTTCAACAAATTCTATATCTAAAAATGCTGGATCTTCAAGAATTCTGCTCAATAATATGAAGCCATGAGAAGTTCTAGATTTTAAAATGTTAAACTCGAAAGAGTTCTATCAATTCTCTAGAATCCTCCAATAATATAAGATTTATTCACACAAAAGCTTTTTTCTAAAAAGTTTGGTGAATGATGCATCAATGGAATCTTGTGATTACGTACTTGAATTTCAGCTCACGATTGACTATTATCTTCCTTGATACGATAATTTAGATTGCTCGTGATTGGCACTTCAATGATCTTTGAGTGAATGTCAATCTTGCCGTCTACCCTACTATCAATTATGTGTCGTGACACACGATCGAAAATAGGAGTGTGATTGAAAAATATAAAAGTTAATTTTATAAATACGCCTCACAGTAATAGTTGATGAAGCATGCATTCGTATGTGTAATTGGGGAAAAGAAAGAGGAAAGAGAAACATCCCATCGTTTACATATCGATATATCCAATGTGATTACTCATAAAAAATATTAAAAAAAATATTAATCGATAGACAACATTAGTAATATGAATATTACATTACCTCATAGTAAACATGTTCCTTCTCACGTTTCAATCATTTTCTTATAATAAATTGAAATAATGACTTATTATATTGCTTAAGATTATTTTATTTCATAAACTAAATGTAGCTTCGGAATCAGCACAAAAGGCTAAGTCAAATAAAGTATCTTTCTGATTAATTTAACAACTTGCATGTTTGTCATTTTTTCAGATAATGTCAGAAGATTGAAGTTCTTGTAAAAGGATCACTAAAAATGAAAATTATCGAATTAATCTGAGAGATACTTCATCTGATTCAGTTTTTGGTGCTGTTTCTGAATCTATATTTAGGTTTTGATTATAAATCTTTTTTGAATTTGAAAACCGTCGAGACCACCTAAAATGATTATGATTTCAGTAGCAAAAGGATTTTTTTCAACACAGGAAAGAAAAGAAAAAAAAAGTATTTCATAACTTTTTGATTGGTAGTATAGTAAGTCGAATGAGATAAAATATTTGACTTTATTACTTATGTCAAAAAATTAGATATGTGAGCTGTTCAAAATGTTTTCGAAATGCTTTTATTAAAGCACAATAAGAAGCGTAATTTTTCTTAGCTTTCAATTTATGTGTAGTTGGAATAGTGCTCCATCTATAGGTATCATAATCATTTACCAATGAAATACCTATGCGCTAATAAAACGATTTTCGTCAGATTACCATTTTTACACGGATGGAAAATTACACAGTAATAAAGTTTCTTGTTTCTTTGGAATTCATGCAATATTTATAAACGCATGGTGGTAGTTTATGATGACCATGCTCCATCATGTACAACGGTTTTTGAATGAGCTCATCGTTTTAAAGACGGACGATTCAATATTGAAGATGATTCTAGATGTAGTCGACCAATTACTGTAACGGATGAGCAAATAGCACATGCCCTAAACATTTCAATTGGTACGGTACGTGGTGTTATACATGATTAATTCCATATGACTAAAGTTCCTTCGAAATGATTACCACATTTACTAACATCTGATCAAAGATATGAACGTGTTCAGTTCTGTCAAAAACTTTTGGCTCGTTATGATTTTCTTTTTCAAATTATAATTGGTGATGAATCGTTTCTCGATTTTTATTAACCTGAATCAAAACAATGGAAACGAGCTGACTCACTACCACTAATTAAACTTAAACAAGAAATGTTCATTGACAAATTTTTATATTCTTTTTTCTGGGATCATAAAGGGATAATTCTTAAGACACCTGTACCTATAAGTACAATAATGATGAAGACATATTATGCAAATATTTTGGTTAATGAACTTTATCTACAAATTAGAAAACAACGGCAAGGTTTAATTTCATTTGACATTATTCTTCATCATAATAATGCTTCAGTACATACATCGTATTTAGTTTCCTCTATTATTCACAACTTAAAATATGAGTTGTTTTATCATCCACTTTACTCTCCAGATCTGGCCCCGAGCGATTATTTTTGTTTCCTATTTTAAATGATTATCTTGCATGAAGGCACTAGAATGATCGAAATTCATTAGGTTCATCAATATAACAGTGTCGGAATAGTATGTCTGAAGATGACTTTACAGCTGCCATACAAAAACTTTCAAAAAGTTGGCAAAAGTGTATTTTGGCAGAGAGGCGATCTTTTGAGAAAGAGCACATATATTAATAATTGTAACATATTTTGTTGTTTTATAATAAAATCATTTCGAGAACTTTTCGAACGCCCTGTTTAGGTTTAGAAAATCGCACAGTGAACAATTTCTACAGAGCATATGGATATGACTTATTTTCGGCTGAAATCGAGTGTTTTTCATACAAATATTAGCTTCTACCGCTCAGAAGTAATGATTGATTAAAAAAAACTAGGAATTCTTGAAAAAAGTTTTGATGAAAAATCCTGGAAGGGGACCCTTACCCTAAGTTTTTACCAAAAAATTCTTTGAAATGCTAACAAACTATATATCATTCGATGCAGTTTTATGTGTTGATTCGAAATCTGTCAATATCTTTATCTAAAATGACTTCTGAACTGAGAAAATTATGAAAATGGCGAGAAAACCTGACAAACTGTGGGTTTTCGAAAGCATTCTGTGGATTCCAGAAACATTTATGCTAACTGTGGTGAGAGAGAGAGGACATATGGAGAAACATTCTGGCAAAGTTTAAATAAGTTTCAAGTTGGGCGCTAGAGGGCACACTCATTTTACGAAAATAGCTGTTTGGAAAAATGCTATGGAAAAAACAAAAATTTTTTTAAAGAAATCTTCAGTAGTAATTGACCACTTTTTTATTATAAATCAGTAGCGAACAATAAGCAAATTTATAATATGTATTGTTTTTGGTTGTTACTTCAGTGGATTCTGCAAAAAAAATATGTTGTATAGATGACACTACTTTCAGGCTGATCTTTAATTATTTTATTCCAATTGAACTTTGTAGTAAAAGTTTTAACGCCATTAAGTAGTCTATACTCTGAAGTATATCTAGCACCAATTGAATCTTGCAAAAGTACACTCTTAATTTTTCGCCTAATGTTTACTTGGTTGCCCACCCATGTAAGCACGAAACGCAAAGTCGATACGTTGAAACGCGGTTTCACAATAAAATGCATTTACACGCGTTTAGTTCTTGTAAATCGGATGCGATTTTTATATGAATAACTTGAGAGTGTAGTATGTGTTAGATTCAAAATGAAATAAAATGCAGTTTTTTCGTTGACTTTTTATAAGTAAGTTTAATTTTAATACAGTACGATTTTCAACCTGATGCACTATCATGATTTTATAGCTAACATCTTTTTATGTATTTTATGTTTGTTTTTTCTGTTATTATACTGATGATGACTGTACTAACATCGGAAAAGGTTGAAAATTCTACTGTATTAAAATTTAACTTACTTATAAAAAATCAACGAAAAAACTGCATTTTATTTCATTTGGAATCTAACACATACTACACTCTCAAGTTATTCATATAAATAACTGTTTATGCTTAGAGTCGTCCAACTTAATTGAATTGAACTGGCGAACTCCTCGTTCGATAGCTATTGGAACCTTATAAAACTTAAAAATTATCATCATAATTATTCAACACTATCTTTTATTTCCACAAAATCTTTCTTTTTATCATTATTTTCCTGTTTGACTAAATTGAATATTTTTCAATATGAAGGACGTATTCAAATACCATATACATCGTCACATGTCCATTTAATTTACATATTGTATTGTTTAATAACTTGGCTATGCTAAGATTATTAACTAGTAAGTGTTTCTTATTGTGATAAAATATATTCTTTTTTTGAAGTGTTAAGTAGATATAGATGCCTATGATCAATTTCATGTATTGATTCAATATAGAAGTATTTTATTGCAAAAGAAATATATACAATCTTACTTTATATATTTTATTTTCTTATATTGTTTAATAGTATTAATGTTAAAAAGAAATTTCATTGTGTTAGAAATCAAGAAAAGCTCGTTACATGGTCTGATTATTTACGATTATTTATCGAAGATCAACCAGTTATAATTGGATGTTAAGTTTCTTTCTTGATATGGAATTGCTTTATAGATGTCACATCAATGCACTATAAAAAGACTATATTTTATTAGAAATGTTTTGATTAGACTCAGTAATGTCAAACTTGACAGTTGAATTGAAGTATTCAACTGTTCCACCCTCGTCCTCAAAAGATCCTATGGGGTTTTGGCTCTCTCTTCCCAGAGGGTTCCACTCTCACTCTTAACTGGCTCTGAGGTTCTGCACCCCCCCCCCCCTCACAGTAGACAAACAGGAAAACATGACCTCAAGTTCTATTATGCAAAGTTTAACTATTAGAATGAATACGCCTATGGTTAGTCTATTTTACCCTAAACCCAGATTTTCAGAAATCGAGTTGAATCCTGAGAAAAGTCATCGCCAAAAAATTTTCTCATAAATCGCTAATTACGCGGAAATCATTACTGTTATCAACATATCTTAAGATGAAAAACTATCTCAAACGAATGACTAGCCCATAAGCTTCGTTGTGTAAAAAAATTATTTCGATTGAATCAGAAATAGAATAGAAAAAAAGTGATTATTCGACCAAAAGTAAGTCCAAAAATCGGTCAAACCGTATTTTATGTACTTTCCAAACAGTTTTTATCCGACTCAGGTGAAACTTTCACGAATTATTCTCTTATATGTGATTTTTCGTTAAGCATAGTGCCGTGTTGCACTAACGAACAGAAACAGAACTATGAGTTTCTTAGACAACTAGGTTTCTGTTCAGGAATCATTAGTTTTGCCAATACAGAAACATTTTAGCAAAAAACTAAGGTGATATTCAGAATCAACTCATCAAGCTACATCGAACCATATATAACAGTAAGTGATTTTCGAAAAAAAATCGCGGATTTTATCCCCGAAACCCCATTTTTATAAAGAAGGAATCATTTTGGTGTTAAACTAAGATGATATTCGGAATTAGCTCATCGAACCACATATAGTGAAAAAAAGAATGTTTTGGAAACTTTTTTTTTGACCTTTATGCAACCAACTGTATACCTTCATGTTAATTTATCGTTGTGTATCTGCGCCGTATTGCTAGAGTGATCTTAGAAGGAGTTAAAAAGATCCTAAAACCAGACTCTCGAGCTCTGAATCACTATCTTTTTCAATTAGAATAGCTTTGTAATGTAAAAAGAACTTAATATTCGGAAACAGCGCATAAAACTACATCGAACGAGGTAAAACACGAGATGTTTTTTGAGAAAAAAATATTTTCGAAAACTTAATGCAACGGGTCCCCTAGATGATCTTCGCAGAAAAATTTTTTTTTTCAAAAAAATGATTTATTCTGTGACAGTTGACTTTCTAAGTGGTATGTGATTCGCTCTGACAACTAAAAATCGGTATTCAACAAAAAAGATGTATGTCTCCTGTGCCCCGTTCTCCCTTCAAATACTTAAATTCAAATTTCAAGTATTACATATATATCTTTTAAGATTGTGTTTCAGAAAATCTAATAGGTTAATTTAATTTGAATTGCAATGAAATTAAAGGACAACCTTAAATTATGTTAAAACAATTCTATCAGTTCAACTTTATTTCAAATAAGATAAATCTTTCCACTTTGAATTAATTTTACTTTTTTTACACTATTCAATAAATAATATTGTAAAAATTAAATTAATTTAAATTGAATTAAAAAAAGATTAAGCATGTACATTAAATAAAACGAAACTCCTTGAATATTGATCTAAAGTAAAATAATTATCATCATTAGTTTGAGTGGAAATAAGCAAGAAATATCGAGAAATTCATACGTAGATGAAGTTGATCCTTGATTTGCTTAGAAAAATGTTCCACGTACAACTCGATGAGCTCTATCCAATGGTATGCTCAGATTTCTCATGAATCAATGTATGATTTTTTTTAGTGATAGTTTGCACCTGTGAGAATTTGAGAAATCATATTTTGAGCTACGAAAAATTTGAGAATACCATTGAGTAAGGCTCATCAAACTGCACTTGGAACAAGAATAGAAGCTATAGAGTGAGTTTCTAAGTAAATCGGAAGTCAACTACACAAACGTATAAACCAAATCAGCAATACAGTAGCTATGGAAAAAAATATTGTTTAGAACAGAAGAACATCAAATAGTAAAAGCTCAAATTAGCGGCGTAGCCAGGATTTCTTAGTAGGGTGGGCTCAACCCTGCTATTTTTTCAAAAACTCAGACAGGATAGTGTAAGTTTTCTCTAGCTTGTAGCGAGATACTATAGAGTACCTGCAATATCGAAGTAACTGATATCCTATGCGGCGAGGCCTTTAAACACATCGTGGGATCTTTTTAACAGTATTTATTTTTAAACATCAACCACGATTACGATGGATTTGCTGTGCACGACCAGAGTCTAATTTATTGATAATAGTTGTATTTGTTCTTCGACGTAGTTTGAAGGATTCATAATTTTTTTTATGTAGCTATATGTGTCTGAGAAGATACGTGTTTCATGAATCCACTTCTGTTTTCCAATTTACGTTTCCAATTGTTGTATCCCAATGAAATAAATATATTTCCAACATTCAATTTGTTTGCAGAAAATACTGACAGTAAAAACAAAAAGCAGTGTTGTTTTGAACAGAGTACTCAAGCTACGGTCTTTTCTGAAAATAATTGGACTGAAATGAATGATTCTGATAATTTGAAGGATATAATTTTACTTTTGGTTGAATAGTATCATCATTGCAAAACAAACTGACATCATTTGAAATTAATTTTGTTTGTAAATCTTCATTCAATGAAGTAAATATATGGATAGAAGGGTAAGAGGACATGTCGGACAGATCAGGAGAAATTTGATGATCAGATGGAGACGAAGAATGATTTTAAATCTGAGATTATGATGATGAGATGTTAATGTTGGAATGTTACTATTGTGCTTCATTACGTTGTTTTTTATTCGAGGAAATAAACGGCTCAAAAATCCTGCGTTTATCAGGTTGCATTTGGAAGGAGTTACTTGCTTCATCTTCGAAATAAACCATTTTATTACGAGCACAATGACTGCTTATATAAGCATAAGGAAAGCAGAATTTTAGGAGAGAGAGAAAAAGACAATGAATGATATCATATGAAGAGAACGTATCTTGTTAAGTGTCTAACTCTAAATTGTTGGTTGAATGATGACGGGGTATGAATGTGTATCACACTTATGTTTATTTATGAAAAGATGTAGACTATATATAGGATAGTGGATCACATTTCATTAGGAAATATCCATAGGACGATGGGGGTAAATCTCATGAAATATAATACATATGAGTAGATGACACAGAGAAAAAAAGAAAAAGACCAAATATATGTGATATGTCTAAGAAGAAGTGAATAAAGAGAACGAAAGGCAAATACCAACTGAACGAGAGGGAAAATGACAAGAACACATGTACCAAAAGAAAGCGAATACAGATGTACGAATTATCACCTAACAATCTAATGAACAGAGATGCAGAATCTACCCGCGTGCACAATCGACTGGTTGGGGGAATTTCCAAAAATTTATTAGTATCCGAGGAAATTTTTGAAAACTACCGCGTTTGGCGAAGGATTCTTGAAAATTATTTCATCTGATCAAGTTTCTAGGAGCCACTAAGTATGAGAGAATTGTTTGAAAAGTTTGCCCGTTTGGGAAATTTTCCCTTTTTGCGATAGGTTCTGCACCCCTACTAATGAACAATATCATATAAAGAGAAAGAACTTAATGAATGATATCATCCAAAGAGAGAAGACATAATGGATGGATATACTACCTGATATCATAAGTCTTTTTGAAAACCTAAAAAGCGTTTCCGGATGGGCTCAAACGTTTTTCGGGTGGGCTCAGCCCACCTGTGGCTACGCCACTAGCTCAAATCTTCAACTTACTCCATTCATAGGTTCAGGTTCAATAAGAAAATGACATTAATTAGACACGACTAAACGCACACTAATGTTTATCCATTTTTATAGTGGTCTGATTCACTAACATGTACGTTGCTACTTTAAATGATGATATCTGATCAAGATCAATCACGTGATTTCCTTGATGAACTAATGGTGGATCTATCCAAAATGATTGAAGATTAGGTGATAAACGAAATAAATAATCTTGCAGGACGTCTGATAGTCGAAAATCATTCTTTTGTGCTTGTAGTTGATCAATTGATGCTTGTGCTGAACATGATGTTAATAAATAAGCATGAGAACATCGAGTTGAATTCAATTTATTAGTAGTGAAAATTGGTGAAGCATTTGATAAATGTTTTTGAAAACATTTATTATGCATATTGAAACATGTACCAATAACAATCATTGCATTCTGATGTATCCATTCATCATCTGATATTGGTTTTTCTTCAGATTTCACACACGTACCATTAATACGTAATATTCCATTGTGAATAGCAGCATAAATCATTCGAGTAAATTTTTCTTTGAAAAATGGAACAAATATAGCATCATCTTCAAGAATTAATGCTAATCCAATCTTGCGTTCAGCTATTTCATACCATATATCAACATGTTCCATAGTTATTGCACATCTTTGCTGTTGTTCTTTATCTAAATAAACAGATAGTTACAATAATGAGAACTAGAGTGAAACATCTTATAAACAAAATTTCATAGTCAGAGACGACAGAGTCGTTAGGCTTGAATATTTGAAAAAAGTTACAGATCTCATTCAAAACTTGTATGTAGGAAGTGAAAACTGTTGGAATAAGAGTGTTTTCAGTCAGATATTCGATAGCGTCATAAGAAGTAGAATCATTAGGTCTGAGGAAATTCAAGTCTTCTCAAAGAATGCTCGAAAATATTATCAATATAGTTTATTTTGTCTATATATTTTCATACACAAGCGCTGAAATCTTGAATTTTTTTTAAATATGTGACGTTAATAAGTTCTAAAATAACTATGAAGAAATCCTGTTGCCTTATTTTAATGAATGCTAGGAAATTGAAATAAGTAACATATAAAAGATTTCGACTTTGGATAATGTTGAAATAAGCAAAGCTTATTGTAAATCTGTTAGAGAGAAAAAAGAGTAAAAATGTGTGAGAAATTGAATTTTTTCACTATGATAATAGATCAAAAGGAAAAAAACTGATTTCTATGCTAGAAACCATTGAAAATCAATAGAAGTCATTTTATATCAAAGAAAACCATTAATAAATAAATGGACAGAGCACACGCGAATTTTCAGTATAAAACCTACACTCATACGAACAACATTGGTTCCTCACTATTGTAAGAACAAAGCAAGCGGAGGTTCGAGCCATATGAAAGAAGGTTTCCACTAATCTCTATATCAACCAGAACAACGCTTTGTTTCACCAAAATAATAGTAGAGAAAAATTCTACTAAAATTTGATTGGCTAGAAAATAAACCAATCACATTTTAATATAGTTTTTCTCCACTATAGTAAGGACAAAACATAGTGTTGTCCAAGCCGATATAAATCAAGAAATTAAGAAATATGTTTGTTCTCCATTATAATAAACTAAATAGATGAGAAATGGCACAATGATTATCAAAATCAAGTTTAATGTGCAAAACTTCGCTACTCAACACGATAACACTATCAATGTGATCCATCTCATATTTGAAAATCATCTTAAACATATATAAGTAAACAACAAAAGAATTAGTTATCTTAAATAGGGGAACAAATTTAATTCAAAAAAGTGACAAATTCTAGTATTTTATATATCTTTGTTTTTAACTCTCTCGAAATTGATTAATATAAGAGAAAAGAACATTAACTACGTTCAAAAAAAATCAAGATTTTCAGAATTCTTGTGTAAAAATAAATAAAATATATGTATATTTGTTACAAATATTTTTATTGCTTTCAATATAGAGGAAAGTAACAATATTTTCTAGATCCTGTTCAGTTGTCTAAGAACTTAGTAGAATAGATCTACATGATCTTGTGATACAGTTGTCAGAGAGAATTCAACGACAACTGCTAGAATTCATTTCAACATTAAATGATAGAAATTTAGGTAAAGATGGAGATCTTACCAAAGCTGAGGACTTGCTCTTTCAGGAGATATGTCGTGATTTAAATGATTTATGTAAAGACGAAATAAATAACTTCTGGAAGTTGTTCAAACTCAACGGGGCATTTTTAAAAAAATCTCTAATAGTAATAGTTAGAGTTAAAAAGGTAAAAACTGCTTCCTTCTCATATATCACTCACCCATGACTCGCTGAAAAATTTTGCGCCTTTCCTAGATTTGAATCATTCCACCGCTTCTACTTATAGTCTCTATTTATATATATGAGTTGTATCGGATGCGTTTGTATTTAGGATTTTTTTTTATATAATCTGTTTCAAAATAATTCGATACAAAGATTACTAAGAACATGGCAAATCTGATTATCTTTTTCAAATTTCTCAACATGGAAAATATTCGAGAGATTTCGGAATATTAAAATTCGAGCTTGAACTAGTTAAAACTCGAATCAAGCAAAAACTTTAAAGTAAAACCAAGTTTTTATTCTGAAATCAATGTCGGATTCGGAATTTTTACTTGATAGACGGCAAAAAGATGATGACACTTCTTTTCTATATAGTCAGTAGATAAGAAAGAGTTGTATGGAGTTTTATTTGTAATTATAAACTCTATAGGAAGGTATTCATAAATATATAAGCTCAGCTTGTATCGATTGATCAGCCACATAAAAGTAAAGTATCATCACCTGTTCGTAGTATATCAAATAAAAGGTTCGAATCTGAGATTGATTTCAGAAGAAAAAAAATGAGTTTTACTAAAAGTTATTGGTCGATTTGAATTTAAACTTGTTTAAACTCGGATTTTATAATGGTCTAGACTAATCTAGGATTGACTTGAATCTAAGATTTGTCTACGACAATGACAACATGAACTATTTTTAATGAGATAATAATTTGATCGAATTATTATTTTCTATTGTTTTTTTGAAAAGAGCAAAGTTTGAACTGTAAATTTTGTATCAGACATTTTTTTCTCAGAACAGATATGGGAAAGAAAAAAACCCCACCTCTAAAAAAGTTTGATTGTAATCTTTTTGCAATTTGAAAAATTTGTGTTTGCCGATAAATTTAAGCTATATGAATAGAATTGTGATCAACAAATTACATGAAAACGTAGCATATCAACAACTGTATCAATATCAGACTTAGTAAAAAATTTTTAGATCGATTCTTCATTCTTTAAACAAAAAGAAAATTGAGAATTAAAATACTTGTAAAACATAGTCTTTACTACGGACCATTAATTTGCAAGAACCCTAGCTATATATGTTATGGAAAAATATGTCTGATAGAAAAGTTTGAGTTCAGACTTTGCTCTTTCCAACAAAAAAAAGAAAACTTAATTGGTTCACAGATCGACAATATGGTTCAATAGACTCTGGTATTTTTTGCCAAAAATGTTGCGTCACATATTACTTTAAATTTTCAAGATCAACTCGCATGTTTATACTATATATCTTGATCAAGATTTTCCCTACGAAATATATCTCACTGAGAAAAAATAGTTAGTAAAAGAAAATTAGTAAACTTTTTTATATGATAAAGTCTAATAAATAAATATCAAATTACCTAGAGGAATATCTTTCAGGTTTAGCCGTTGGTAAACATACGAACGATTTGATTCGGAATTACATGTTGTACGATTCCATTTCATTCTCCATTCTATTGAATCAACTAGTATACCTTGTTGATTAAATGCATTTTTCACATTAGCATGACGATCAATCAAATATGGAGCGGATATAAGATATATTGTATTAATGAATGGAAGTTTTGAAAAAACAAATGGAGACATTTCTGTATGATTAAAAGAAGAAGTTTGATTAATTTCATGAGGAAGTGGCCAGACTTTCCATTGATAAGCAGCTTTTGATTGTCCAAGCTCATCTTTTGAATAATAATCATATGCACTTCCATTATGATGATAAACTTGACCGATAGATATGGTTATATTCATTAATAGCTTATCATTAAAGAATACTCTCGGACTATGAGTATCATTCATTTCAGGATTAATTGGATTGAATTTTTTGACAGAAAAATAAAACAAAGAAGCTAAAATAAAATTAAAATAAAAGATCTATATTTGATGAAATATAGACCATATAGAGTATCGAAGAGGAAAAGAAGAACAACTATGATACTTACAATATGGATAACCAGCATAGTATAGTACGAGAATAGTAAAAAGTATGGCACAAACTATGCATACTGTTTTAAGAATCATTCTTATAAACTTGAATAATAAACTTATTGAAGATCAACCAAATAAATAACTCTTATTGTTGATGATATTCTGATATAGACAGACAAAATATTTTCTAAAACATTCAAACACACATCATTCAAGAATAAAGTTTTTTATCAAAAAATATTTTTAACAGATTATTTAATTCTATAACATTTATTCATGATTTTGTTTCATACACAAGCACCTATTATTAATATACTAAACCATATATTTTTTCTTTGAGATTATTTCTCGAATAGTTATTATTTGAGAACCTGTTCTGAGATGGATAGATCATATGAAAGTACTATGTAAAAGTAATTATCTGATCGAACTTAATTAGACTCTAGGCGATATATAACAAGATTTCGGTGTCTTGAATTTTACCAACTCATAATATAGTGTAGTGTATAACCCACAACGAATATTACAGAACACTTATTTGATGTTCGATCTGTTTATTTATAGAACAAAAATAAGAGAAATATTTCTTTTTCTCGGATGCAAAAAAATCTTCTAATCTACATGAAAAATATTGATTTTATCTTGTTCGTCAAGAATTTAGTCTTCAAAAAAAGACTTCTGTAAGTCTTTTTGCAAATAACTCCTAATTAGTCAACATTTTACAGGTGAGAAAGTCAAAAATATTCAAATTTCAATTGAAAGTTTTTTTGTTGTGTCCAAGAAAAAGAGATATTTGTCTTGTTTTTGTTCCATAAGTGTTCAAATCAAATATTAAATTATAGTATTGTGTAGCATTCACAAATAGCTATCCACCAAACGTATAAAACGATTCGAAAAAAAACTTATATAGAAAATAATATCTATAAAAGAAATAAGACAAGTTTTTTTTTTATGAATGCTAGTCTATTTTAATAATATACCTGTGATGGTACTTGTTCCGTATGTATCATAAGAAGCAAAAAAAACGAATAAATAAATATCAGAACAACAGAAGTGAAGCATGCCATGAGCACATAGCATCACGCGTATAGCTACATCAAAGTCCATACAATAATGAAAAAATGTGTATACAATGTAGAACTAAGGAAGAAAGGAAGCACAAATGGGAGAGGATTCATCACGGCTATGATCATGATAATATTTTTCATTAATTTCTTATTCAAATTTAATTTTTTCTTGAAAATGTACGCTTTTTGAAACTCTACAAAATGATGTTCATCGTTTTCTGCTTCAAAACAACAGTTCACAATGAAGAATTTTGTAACATCATAAGTGACGTAGGATATCTTAGGTCAGAATTTAAGTTTTTCTTGAAAATATTCGTTCTAAAGAACTTTCCAAGTAGAAATCGATAAGCTCTATACTTTTCGTATTTCATTGTTCCAATTCCAACAACTAATTAATTCGAAAATCGCTAATTGGTGTCCAAAAATATGGTAAAAACCTTCAAATTCCAGTAAAGCTCGTCAGGACTCGCTCTTAAACATTTTAAAATGAATCTAAACAACTTTTCCGATAGATCTCGACGAGCTCTATCGATTTCATACCTCACTTGTTACTTTCCAACAATTTTATCATATAAAATATGAAATAGTTTATTTTTCATTATTTGTTTTATTACGGAATTAGGATTCGTCTATGAATGGTTTCCAAGTTAACCGCGTCAAAGTGCCTCAGTTTTATATTTTATTCATTCAATGTTAAATGTTCTATGATGAAAAAAGTTTCTTAGATTAAGACAGATAAACTGGAGAATGAAAATGCCTATTACATTTGTTTCATTGTTGCACTAAAAGATACATAAATTGTTGAAAACGTCATACAATTTATTGGAGATATTTTTTCTTTTTGTCTTGTTAATGAGAAGATGAACGGACTTTTTCATGTTTGAAATGAAATGACGGTTGATTGATTCAAAGCGCTTCACTTCGAATAGTCATGTAGTGTCGGTTATATGTGGAAAAATATGGTTTATTTTATTGGTAGATGATAAACGAGAAAAAGCGGAACATATAATGGAAACTTTTATTACAAAAAAAGTATTTAAAGAGAAAACGTGTCATATACAAATTCAGACATTTTTTTGTTCTCCTTGTTTGACTTTATCCTTGAACATAAGATCAAAGTAGCGAAAAGAGTTAATATGATGGAGCAGATGAGTGCCAACATGTATATAACATGGTCATATATAAAATACGTGTATGCTGATTCTGTTGGTAGCAGTGCTGGTTTCATATCTCTTATTATTATTTCTAATTGCAATTGATAGTTGGAGAAAAGTGTTTTAGTCAAATTTTTAATTGGTAGAATAAAGTGAGTGAATTATCGAATATTTGATTCAAGAGTTGGTTTTATCATAAGTCACTGTGGTGTACAACATAAATCGATCACTTGAAAATCTGTACGTGTAAGAGTTTTATTGCATAAAATGTGCACAATCGATGATTTGTTGACTACTATTGTTTCAATGAATTCATGCAAAGCAGTAGAACTAAACTGAGAGTATTGTTTCCTGCATATCATTAAAGAGCCAAATTCTGCTGTCAGTATTAATTACATCATAGTACAAATTTTATAAGCGTTTAACAAAAAGCTGTTAGCGCAATCCCTGCGGGATTAAAAATGTGAAACACGATGAAACTGGGTACATTGTATACCAGATATCTAAAGTTTGTCCAAATAAGTGTCTATGATGGTCTTTAGTCCTTCATAGATTACAGTCTATGCTAGAATAGTAAGAGTTACTACAGTGTCGGCCACTGTCTGTAATAGTGACGCTAATTTTGCCTATTGGTCACGGTCTGTGACACTGATCTTACCAGTTGATCACAGTCCGTGGGGGGGGGGAGAGGAGGTGCGCCCAAATTTCTACTCTTAAATACTTTAACACTCTCTTTCAGGTCATGTTTCACAAAATCAACTGCATTGTGCTGCACATTTTTATTCCGCAGAGATTGTGCTGAAAGGTTTTTATATCTGATTCAATGAGATTTCCATGATATCTATCTATTCATGTGAAAGTAACATCTTCTTTTGTTATTGAATAATAATAATAAGCATTTTTACACATAAAAATAAGCTCAAAGTATGTTAAAGATAAATGGTTTCTTCGAAAAGAAAATAATACAAATAAGTTTTAATTTTTTAAACTGTAAAGATTTATTTTTTGTATTACTTCAATTGTATATTTAGTAAATTATTCAATGATAAAATTTGTTCCAAATAGCAGTAATATTATCCATAAATGTTTTTCTGTAAGTTGATGAAGGTAAAACAAAAACAATAAAGAGAAATAATGGT
>JAJEKB010020467.1:352027-528739 GCA_022393335.1 Macrotrachela quadricornifera | reverse complement strand
TGAATTAAAACATTTTGCTTCATCTGCTCCATTTTGACAATTCCATATACCATCACATCTTGTATACTGGTTGTCACATTGCCATTCTTCACAGTTACTTTCATCAGTTTCAACTTGTCCGTTAATCATCTCTTCATATTCCTTGTATCCATCACAAAGAGTAGGAAAATGAGGAAGTTTGTTCGCATTTTTACACTCCACTAGCGCTCCTGATTGTGTATGTCTATGCGTACTTGGTAAACATATTGTTTTATTTATGCCTAATCTACCAAGAAAACAGGAGAAGCGATGTTTGTGATTTAGAGAACAACTATCATTGTATTGTTCGTCGATATTTCCGTGGCAGTCAGCAAGATTATCCACTAGACGATGTTTAGAGATGCATTTCTTTCCACATCGAAATTGATTAGTTTCAAGACAATCATTCGTTATTTCGATGGTTGTTGTTGAACACTGTCTGTTCATGTGTCTTCGAATGAATTTGACTTGTGAAACCCAATTTCCGATTGAACCGGGCATGTTTGAAAACTGGCAAGAAAGAATTGTAGATGGGTCACTTACTTTTCGAAAACGAATATCCGGTTGAGAAATAGCACATTGTTCTTCATCATAACAGATATAATCTGGTAAGTTTGACGATTTAGTCGTTCGATTCCATGAATAAACAAAATGCACTTGACTCCAGCCAATAGATTTTGCAGGAAATTCAAATAATGGTGGACAGTATTTTTGCATTCTTGAAGTACAACATTGATGTGGTTCTGAGCAAACATTATTACAAGTATCATTGAATAGATGCGCATAGGTTACGTTATCCTGAAAATAAAGCATATTTTGTATTTATTGAATTTGATCATACATACGATGAAATTACAAAGAATTTAAATACATACTATGGGTTCAGAAATGATTAGTCCACCTCTAGATTATTCTTTTGTTTTATCTGTTCTGTTTGAATCCTATGATCAAGAGATATCTCGCAGAGACCATGCTGTAGCCTATTACCAGTAGTATATATGCTACTAATCTTAGACTCTTCTTCCTTGTCTTTCGTATTTTATGCAAAAAGTAGTGGAAATCTCTGCATTCTTCGTGTTCAAAAATTATTGGCTCAGTTTGACAAAAGAATCTTCTGCCTAACTGTTTGTTGATACTTGAGGAAAATTCTGCTTTCATTGGTTATTCTAACTCTTAAGAAGTGCATGACGGTTGAAATGAACGAGTTAGAGATGTTCCAATGTGAACAAAATGAAATTTCGTAACGCTGCTTTTTTTATATCTAAACTATGTCACACATAGGTACAAAGCTCCTTCACAAATTGGTGCAAGGCCCATCTCATTACATATCGTAGTTTTCAAATATCATTGATTTTCCTAGAATATATGCTAGTCATTTTTTCTCAGTTGAATAGTATGTGATTATTCATAGAAAATGTAGATTGTTGTTAATATTTTGTCATGCTGAATATATTCTTCTAGGCCATGAACGACTTTATTAAGAGCTCTCCTCAGAAATGATATCTTACTTAGAATGTATCCATTTGAACTGAAAATTTTAAAAAGGACTAGTTCCGACGAAAAAAGCTCATGATAAAAATTTCAGTCGGATTTATCTTTGTAGATAGGACTTTTGGCTTATTTTCGAACCCCCGAGGAAAATTAGAACTAGTGTGCCCTAAGACGATATATTGAGCTCGGGCTGGTGTCAAATTAAAGCTTGCCTCCGTATGCAACTTTTGTCCAGACAGAATTTTGAAACTTCATCCTATTCGGTTTTTATGACCATTTTACTGAATAAGTGTGCAATATAAGCACAAAATATGGCACTCAATCGACAGTAAATTTCGCTTTTCTCTGTTCAGAAGAAAGATATCAAAAATTGCCTCGGACAAAAGTTAGCCCTGATGAAGAGCTTTAGAACAAAAAAAGATTCATCGATTATTTGCCGAGCAGCAAAAATTAATTCCAATTTTTCTTATTGAAAGCTATACTCTGAGAAAAACGCTAAGAGTTTTTGAATTATGCTTTGTCAGTAAAAAGTTTTCAAAAATCATTTTAAAATGATATATTTGGAATAGATTTCATATCATTTTTTCGAAGGCTGTATCAGATGAAGTGAGTTAATACCGTCTGCCATGCTTAAGTAACATTGCTGTCGTCGATTTGAGAATTATATGTATATCTATCCTAGTGCACATTCTTCATATGTGGAAACACATCCACCTTTCGAGAAATAAAAACTAAAAGTTTGCCCCCAAGTTAATTGAGATGCTCTAAGTAAATCATATTTTATTTAATTCATGTTCTTATGTCAACCAGCATTATCATTTGTTGTTTTCTAGATTTTTTAACTTAATTTACGATTAAATTGTCTTCAAAATCACCTTCTTCGGCCATGAAAAACAGGAGAGAAAACTCACATTTAATCAAAATGTTTTCAATTTGTTAAGAATCTATAAAAGGAGTTCGTCACAAGTAATTTGCTACTTAAAATTGACTGTTTCTTCTCAAATTTCTAGTAATGAGTTGTCCTAGTTAAAAGTAGTCGTAGTAAGAATTTCAGCTCAGTATGTTCTACTAGACTGAGTTTTCAGCTTGTTTGTTGGACACGGTGTTCACATGGTCATAAAAAAAGAGACTTACATGCAACACTAAATTCCATTTTTCTGGGTCCAGAAAAGTAAAATACAAAATCTGGTCAAATAAAGGATTATTTTCATGTAGAGCTTCAAAAGAAAATAAAATTAATGAATATAGCTTGAGCTTGATCAGAGTTGCTTCAGTTTTCCTGCTTGGAAACTATGTTCCCACAAGAACAACAGAGAAGTTATAGAGACGGGTTTCTCATTGAAATTACCGAAAATTCATGTTACAGAGGGTGATATTGAAGATATTTCAGCGTAGTATTCTAAAGTAAATAACAGATGAAGGTTGCTGGGCATCTGGCATGTTTATTAATATAATAATGCCCTACTCAATTTGAATGCATATGATAGCAAAATTTTTCTGTAACAGAAAGAGCTCTGAAAAACCAAGGACATTTGTTCGAAAATATGGTAAACCTTCCTCCATAATAAGAGACATCCATTATATTCAAACGCCCTCCATAATAGAAGACCTCTCCGGGAGTTTGATTTGATACATATTATAAAAGACACAGGTGTTGTATTTGGAAAATTGTTCTGGTTTTTTATTTTCATATTTGTTTTATCTGATGTTCAATATGGATTAAATCCAGAGCTCTTCTAATTTAGACTTCGGCGGCTTTTTATCTCTTTATTTGTCGCACAAAGTACTATATGAAAACTAATTTTGTCCTATGAAAATAGCTAAAAACGTCATTCATCGAAATTCTATAAATAAATATATAAAAAGGTAGTCGAAATACAGTTCACGCTCTTTTCAGAGAAAACATTTTTCAAAAGACCATTTGCTTTGCGAAATGATTATGCTCCATAAGAAAGTAAAATATGCAAAAGAATGCTGATTGACATTCAGCAATCTAAAAAATAACGATAGCTATTTTATAGTTTGTACATCATTTTATTTATTATGGGAACAATTTGAACGACAAATTTGTCGTACTTCAATCCTTCTTGAACCTAGGAATATCAGTACAATGTTTTCATTTGCATTAGAATTTCCAAAAAAAAACACTGAGCAATATAGTATTAAGCTAGTTTTACTGTTGTTACTGCTCATGTATTGAATAATTATTACTTTATATTAAAGATTATATTTTCGATACAGAAAATTTTGAAATTAACCAATATTTCACAATGATGATTGCTACCAGTTATGCCTGTTATGGCACTAACTGTTAAAAAGCTATGCACTCAGAAGCGTGACGGATGGACTATCTAAGGACGTCTACTTTTTTCTATCGGAAAGTTTTCCATTTAGAGTAAGACGAGAGAATTTTTGCGCCGAGAAAATTGATGTATTCTTAGTGTTTAACCTGCTCTTCAAGATACAATTTTCTCCTTTTACAAAGTATCTATATAAGTATTAGCCATCATAAGTAGACGGTATAAAGTGACATTCATTGTTTTTGCAAATTTGATCTAATTTTTGAAAAAAATTGCCACAAAATTCTATTAGAAGACCTGAGGTCTTTTATAATGAGGGAGCTTAGTGGATCGAAAATTTGATGTGATAAGTTCGTAGAAATCTGGTTGTTTTTCAAAAAAACATAGATATTCTAAAAGAGGACGCTTCAATGCATATTCCTATAATAAAAACCCAACTTCGAAATTTTTATGGAAAAATTGGGGTTTCTAATGGGAGAGGATCCCTTAATTGAAAATGAAATATTAGACTATGCAGAACAAGTATAAAGTTGAATTAGTTGATTGGAGCGAAAAAAAGATTTTTAAAGTAAAATTTTCTTGATAATATATCAAAAAATAAGCATTTAATCACTTTTGAATATATTTAGTTAGTTCATATGATCTTAATCACGTAACATTGGCTTTCTAAAGGTCATTGATTTGTTTTCTGATTAGAGTGTTGGGACTGCAAAACCTTTCTAAAACAACAGTATCGAAAATCACCGTCATGGTGAACTTACTAACACATGCAATGTATAACTATGGCACTTGAAAAACATGATTTTTATAACTTAGGAATCCTAATACAATTCATGTGATATAGCACATATAATGGAAGTGGAAAAAATACATTCAAGAAAGATTAAATGTTCATTTTCTTCGATAATTGACATTTTCTCATACATTATCAAAAAATGATTCTTTTTTATTTCTTTTTTTCACTCCAATGAATTAATTTATCATTATACTTGCTCTGCATAGTCTAACGTTTCATTCTCAATTAAAAAATTGTTTATGGCCTAGAAAGATATTTTCAGAAAAGAAAAGTATTAACAATAATCTACATTTACTATGAGTAATCACAGATTATTCAACTGTGAAAAATGGCTAGCCATATTTTAGGAAAATCAATGGCATTTGAAAACTATGATAAATAGAGAGCTGGGTCGTTCATAATTTTGTGAAGGAGCCTCTATGCTATCTTTTGTATGATTTAGATACATAGGTCTCTATGAAACTTGGAAAAACTACATCAAACTCTTTGAAAAATAGACGATGATGATGAAACACTGAATTTACGTAGATTTCCAGCAGGTGTTGGAAGATATAATATATAGGGTACTCATTTACCTACATAATAATGAGAACTGTATCTCTCTAGTTCTTTCCATTCTTCAGCTACTGCAAAAATAACCATGGCCATTAAATTTTTGGACAGGTGTTAGTTTCATATGAGAAGATGAACAAACGTGTATATGCGACTCGATAAGTTCAAGGAATGCTAGAAAACGTAAATGAGTTGCATTCACATTCTGTTTCGAAGGTATGCTCAGAAATATGAATGATGACACTTCCAGTGATGGACAAAACGAAATGCGCTTCCGTTCCTTCACAATGAAGAATGCATATTGCGTTCTCATCCTTGAGAACTGAAACGTACATATCATTCGGTTCACAGGAGCGATGAACGGATGCTAATTTCGTATAAGAGGATGGATAAACATGAGTGAATTGTAACTTTTTAGTACGATTGAATTTTAAATGTATTTTTTGAATAACTTTTTTTCTTGTTGACCAATTCGAATGATCTTTTTACACGTTATTAGGCTCTAAGTCCCTTCCCTTCCCCACTGCCATACAAAATATCAGCTCTCTAATCCATATCAAGTGGGAGTTATGACTCTTACACTATACAAAAAAATACCATTTTTCATAGAGATGTGCTCAAAGAAGGAATTTCTCGGGGGTATGAAAGACCAGAGAAAAAATATATTGTATAGTCTATTTTATAGTACTTTAAAAGTTCTATCAAATAGTATATAGTATATAGTTTATACTTTTTGCTCTTCCTTTCCATATTACTTCAATTCACATATGTCATTACAGACACTTTCTCATTTTCATGTGAATCAACTTTCTCGTTACATTTTCTGGGTCTATGCTAAAGCTGAAAGAGGGCAAAGGTGCAAAATAGAAAGATCCCGGAAATACGAACAAAACCGTAAAAAAATATTTTCTGAATAATTTTCCTTTATAATAAAAGACACAGATTATCGTTTAAGAGTATAGATTTGGACTCATTTTGTAGATCGACCCTTTAGAACCTTGTTTCCTAATAATGTTCGAACGGTTTATCAGTTCCTAGCTAGATTTTTCCCACGTTTATAGGCCTCAGAGTTACATAAGCAGTCAACATGTCAGTTGTCTAGCTTTCACCGTTCTCGAGATATTTACGTCTTAGGAAAAAATGTAGATCGATTTAAAAAAAAGTGCAGATCAATCATTTTAAAAGTTATTATGTGCATAGCTCTTGGAACGGCTCATTTGTTTTTGCTCAAATTTTGACTGTAAACATACTTCGCAGAGTTGTATGTCCAATAAAAATATTCAGCCTTCTATCTTTTAACGTGTTCGAGATATTTACATTACATGATTAACTGTGACATAACATTTTTTACTAAAACAATGTTTTTTATGCTACATTTACACTGAAGGAAGCATATGAAAAAGTGTTCGGAAATTTTTACTGTGTAACATAGACATGGAGTATAGTAAAATGCGCTGCTGAGAAACTGTTAAGGTTTAGTTTCAGTTTTTGTACCAATTGTATCAAGAACTTACAATTTGCTCATATACACAACTCGATACGTTTAAAGGATCGTAAAAAACGAAAGAAGTGTTGCGCTGAGATATGACTATGATCCAGAAATTGGAAAACCAAGGAATTCAATGTTATCACAACAGTTACTCATATCACAGACTTTCCATAGCAGAGAAATTCAAGAAAATCAAAGAATTGTAGAAAATCTAGCAAATCAAGAAAATTTGGAAACTCAAGGAATTTAGCACAACTCCAACAGTGATCCAGATCATTGACTGAAACGTACAATGGAATATAAAGAAATCAAGAATTTTCTCGATTTGCTTAATTTTCTAGAATTTCTAGACTTCCACTATATCTTTTAAGAGAAGGATGCCTTCAGCCTCATTGTCCAGAATGCTCTGGAATTCAAGAAATTTCAGGAAATGAAGAAATTCTAGAGATTTTGGACATTTTCTTGAATTTCCAGATTCTGAATCATGATTACTGCTAGTTGCATTCCCATTCCGTTCCCAAAGAAGGCTTAGGAACGGGAACACTGACACCCATAATAGCGAGAATTTCTCTCTTAACCCCTGCTCCTCTCTCCCCCAGATCGTGACAGACACAAGATCTTCAAGTGAATTTTGTTTGCTATTTCTTTTTTTAAATTTTACGACTTCTCTTTTCCCTCTTGATTGATCGTTTTCGCACTCGCTCTGGAAGTTCATTGTATAATATATTTCGTATGAATTAGATACTTAATCGAAAAATTCCTTTAAAAACCAGCTTTGGTACTCCGTCATATGATACTATTATTGGCGTCTCAACCTAAGGTAGAGAAACTGATGACTTAGTCAATCTAATAAATTTTCAGACATAGTGCAAATTCGTTTTATGATTTTTATCAAGATAAAACAAACTATTGAATAAAGCTATTCCAGTTAATAGCTCTATTGTCTTTCAGATCTTAATCTCGAGGGTTGATGCCAACAGATTTTGGCAGCAATTATTACCGAAGTTGGCTGAACTTTCAATCTCTTGATAAAAGAAAAAACACATTCAGCTCGTTTATTATTATATTGAAAGCTGTTTTTCAAAAAACATTAAGTGCGTTTATTTTCTCCAAGTCTCAGAATTCTATTGCGGATAGGTACACGTCTTATATATCCGATAACAAACATAAGTGATACATACTTAAGTTACTTGAGTGAATATTTTTTTGCTAAATGAGAAACAAAAATTCAATTTTTCATACTGACCAAATTAATTTGTTGTATCGTTTGAATCATAGAGATCATAACGGCCCAACATTCTTTTGTTATATGAGTATTAGCAATGGGTGATAAAAGAGCATGATAAAACTGTTCATTGAGTTTGTTTCGACAGATCTCTGAACTCAGCCATGATGGTGTCGCAAAACAAACTTCGTCAAGACGAGTCCAATGATAGTACATGATATCTATACATCTGAAAGATGGATCACCTTGAATACAATCATCTTTAACTGTTATATGTTTATCTATATCTTCGTCTGTCCCGTCTAAACAATCTGGTTTAAACATACTATCCAATAAAAAGATATCTGGAACACATTGACCATTCAAACATCGATATTCATCTGAACCACATTCATTTTGTTCTAATATTTCACAATTTTGTTCGTCGACAGGATTAGGCCAACAGTCAACTTGTCTATTACATACTTGGCGCCAATCAAGACACCATGAAATATTATCACGCATACAATTCAAATGTACGTAACAAGTAAAATTTAATGACACTGAAACATCTTTTTTTGACATATCTTTGACGATTTCATCAAATGGTTTCTATAATGATATTTAAAAAAAGTTTGTTATATTGTAGTTATTTACAGATATGCAACAGTTCCGATTTGAGCCGGTTCCGAGTAAAAAAACCGGATAGGCTCGAATAATCGAAAATGAGACCCGATTCGAGCTGGTAAACTCGAGATGGAATCGAACTTGACTCGAAGGACTCGACCATAGACCCAAAATGAGCTTGGACTCGAAGTTTCGAACCGCAGATAACCGAAATAAAATTAATTTTTTCGGCTTTTATTTTTTATTATTTATTTACTTTGTTATCATTCGTCTTCATATATGCAGCCTTACGAATAGATAATTATACCTCAGCTATTTATTTACATATCCCCATGAGAAGGAAAAATAATAGATGAGTCATAAAAAATGATAATCTTCGTACTTTGTCATTATTTCTGGAAGTTTACCTCGCTAAGATGCATGCTTTTTTTCTAAAAGATTCAGCGTGAAATTCTGCATAAAACTGTATGGTTCACTCAATAAACAGGACTTCTTCTATCTCTCAAGAAAAAGATAACGAGATAACAACAGTATTTCCCAACTTCAAACCATTCAAGTTTCTAAATATAGTTCGAAAAAGTAGTTTCAATGAATTCAGTGATATGTCTGTCAATTACGCTGGAATGTGTTGCTTCATCTGATTCCACGAGTAACTACAGTTCAAACGGTAACACTTTAGAAATTTTCATTTAAGAAAACAACGAAAAAAGTGCTTCGACAAAATGAAAAGGATATACCATTGAATTCATTGAAACTACTTTTTCGAAATATATTTAGAAACTTGAATGGTTTGAAGTTGGGAAATACTGTTGTTGTCTCGTTATCTTTTTCTTGAAAGGTAGAAGAAGTCTTGTTTATTGAGTGAATCATACCGTTTTGTGTAGAATTTCACGCTGAATCTTTTAGAAAAAAAGCATGCATCTTAGCGAGGTAAACTTCCAGAAATAATGACAAAGTACGAAGATTATCATTTTTTATGACTCATCTATTATTTTTCCTTCTCATGGGGATATGTAAATAAATAGCTGAGGTATAATTATCTATTCGTAAGGCTGCATATATGAAGACGAATGATAACAAAGTAAAAGAGTGATTAAAACTATTCAAGATGCACATTCCGTCTTTCGGAATCCGAAGGAAGCCATAGGAATCGGATCCTTTTCCAGCTACTTCCTACCGGTTCCCACTTCCTTCCAGTCGAAACCTACCGGATAAATCTATGGAAAAGGAAGCAGTATTCTAACACGGAAATCACCATACCAAATCGTTCCAATTCCTAATTAATCCATTCTTCAGAATTATAATAGAAAATCACAGGATGCCGATCAGATACACGATGGAATATTTCCTAAGGCGATTAATTCGATATTTCAGTCTTACTGAAACCGAGACGGAGCCTATCGATAATTAGGTGGACACTAATTAGATGAGTATTAATTAGACCAGTGCTAAGTAAATCAATAGTAATTAGCTCAATACTAATTGGATTATTACTAATTAATGAGCACTTCTGAGACGACCACTAATTAGAATAATACTAATTAGATCTGTGCTAATAAGGTGAGTACTAATAAGATGTATGAAGACTCAAAGATGCACTATTAATCTTGTGATTATATGTCGAGCTCACTTTTTAGAACTTCTATGTACAACTTACTCGTAAGCTGTCTAACTTGTAAGTGATAGTGTAAGTGAGTTGACGCCTTATATATATACCGATGGCCACTCACGTATATTCCATTTGCCCACGCATATGTAAGTTTATATGAAATACGTTGGTTGAAACCGGATGAAGAAAATTCGCAGGAAATCAGACATGAACCGGTCGTTTCAGTTTGAATACCCACAAGCTAGATGAAAAACGGGGATCTCAGAACCTTTTACGCACACATTCATTCGTTTTCGATGGGGTACTTACAGGCTGGATTACAGACGGAGATCTTGGAACTTTTTCCGCAGACATCCCATTCGTTTCCGATTAGATACATTGAGAAATACGACGGACAAATCCGAAGAAATCCGACCTGGAATACTGCTTCCATGAAAACTCTGGAATAGTCTGGCACCGACTGTATCTTTGCCATATTTTGTGACAGGAGTAACGACCGAGAAATTGACTCAATTTTGGCTATTTTCGGTTGGAAACTTCGAGTTCAAGTCCAGTGTGAGTCTGTCGCCGAGTCCTTTGAATCAAGTTCGATTCCGTTTGGAGTCTACTCGTTCGAATCGGGTCCTACTTTAAATTCTTCAAATCGATTTGATTCAGTTCTAAAATTCGGAATCAACTTAAAAAAAACCGGAACTTGCGCATCCCTGATTAGAATAAAGTATACACATACTAAACCAGTATCTGAAACCGTCACAAAAGTGGTCTCAGCTGTAACACCGCTTAGCCTCTTGTATCTTTTTGAAGACCGTGGATATAAATTTTAAGTTCCAGTTTTTTATTTCCTCTTCCCTGTAAAAGCTGTTAAAAACTAGGGCAAACATCATTGCATTAGAGCCCTTTCTTACTAATCTGAGTGTAAAGAACTCAGTTTTGAAAACATAATTTTTCCTTATCAATAAGGGAGAAAGGAGAGATAAAGGTTATTGATTACGTTTACTATGAAAATATCTAAGTATCATATTTTAGTCTCCAAAGAATAATGCTGCTGAGCTTTTTTTGATAAAAAGAGAAAAATTCTATCTTAATGAGGTAGTTTCCTTGCAATTAAGTCGTGAAAAACCAACCACTTGTTTGGAAATGTTCAAACTAACCTGGACATCAAATGAATATTGACAAAATTGACCAAATTTTTGTTTAACAGAACAATTGTAAAATATTGAATATGGTCGATTAGTTTCCAAATGAGTTTTATTCTCACGAAAAGCTTCATATTCTTCAATGAAGTCAAGATGAGCTGACCACGAATATAATTGAAGACTGGTGATATTAAGTTCATTCAAATCATCAAATGTAAATGATGGAATACCTTTTTCAACAACAAAAGATTCTTCTTCAAAATTGTCATGTCGGCAATATTGAATGATTTGATGCCCTTTTTGGTAACTTGATTGACTCATCAAATAGGTCAACAAATCAACTGTTACATAGAAATCTAAGCAGTCATTGTCGTACAAATGGTATTGTCCATTTAAACATAGATTTGACCAAAAAATAAGAGCGATGAAAAAATACTGATGAAGCAGCATTCTGTAAAATGCAAGACTTCTTTGAGAACAAGAATTCATTTTGTAGATGCAGACAGGTTTTTAATCAATCACTATTATAATTGAGCATATTTGTTGTTATTCATCGATCAACTTGTTTAAAGGATATTTGACATTCTATTTTCCATGATATTCATCATAATAATATTAAAAAGCAGGATTATATTCATCACATAGAAGTATTAAAGCAACAAGAATAGTCGCGTAAAGAACATGACTAAATAAACCAACTAAATCAGATTGAATACAATATTTTATCACATAACAACTCCAATATAGGCTTTTAATAATTTTTCAAAAATACTTTTATCATCTACCTTGCCCGATGCTTCGTACTAAAAACAAACATAGATAATAGAAGCTGTATCTAAAATCAGAAATTCTACTTATTAGATCCTTTCCTTCTCCCACATTTTTGACTATCAAAATAGGAAAGGCTTTGTCTTTGAAGTGTTGTGAAATCTTAGAGGCATATAGATTTTAGGATATTAGTACAATATTTTACAATCCACTACAACTGCTGTCTAATGCAAACATATCATCAATCGACAAATTTTTAATTTCTTCATGTATGAATTTTCGCATCGTGCCATTTTCTTTGAAATAACTTTGAATAAGAAATAAAATATCCTGTCTATATATTCATTCCAAGTCACTGTAATCCATACGAACCCTGAGTTAGAGTGACTTGGTGTAGCGTCTTATAAATAGGGAGAATTCGACGTTGTATTGGATGATAATACCTTTCAATTGTATGGTGATTATGATAGGTTGCAGTATGTTTTAACACATTCACTACGACGGTTCTCACTGATGCGATCCGCTCAGTCTTATAAGAAACTTAATAAAAATAGGTTATTTTCCCTTGTTTTCTAGTAGAAAAATACACGTACTATGTCGTCCAGTCCGTCTGGCTATTGTTTTAATTATTTATTGCATAGGATGATGTTTTTTATTGAAACAATCAAGACGAAAAAAATCATCACAGTCCGAACAGAATTTTTTTATTTTCTTTGCTCTTGCAATACTTGCTTCTCTTGAGTGTTGTTGCCATATTTTTTTATAGCAGCCAACATAACACCTTCGGACATTGCAACCAGATTCATTTTTTTCTGCTAGCTTATAATCCACAAGTTTACGATTCTCTTGTCTAGTTGGTTTCTGTCTCATACTCGGCTTCAGCTTCTCAAACAGCATACCAAGCAGTAAAGATCGGACAAGACTTTCATGAAACTGCAGAATAGACACTTTGTTTGCCACGTACTTTCCCTGATATATTAAAAAGCTACAGGGTGAACCATACATATCTTTACAATAAAAAATTTGAATATTTCTATTACGACTCAAGAAATCAGTTCATGTTTTAATCAATGATAGAGGCATGTTCAAGATTCATATTTATGAGGACATGTCCAGAGAAATTCTTTATTAAGCATCACTATTGATATTAACAAAAAAATTTTTACTTTTTCATAAGTTTGAACAAAACCGTACATAGAGTGGAGCAAAAGTCATTTTTCCGAAAAAATATTGAATATTTCCACTACGATTCGAGTGAACGGGTTGATTTTTTAATTTGCCATAGAAGCATACTCAGGGTTTATATTCATAAAGATATACTTAGAAAAATTCCTTTTTAAGTAAGGTGCCGACAGAGCGAATTTCGAGTGAAAAGTTTTGTTTTGCCTTTTTCTTACATCATTTTATGGAGTTTCAGCTGCTGATCACGAATATCTACTTTTTTACCTTAGCAAAAGCTTCCTTTCGATCGAAAAATACGAGATACTCTGGAGAAGTCGGTTTTCAAGAAAAATGCATCTTTTCACAAAATACAGCGTGTTCTATAAGTAACACCCAGATAAGAAACTCGAATATCTCCGATAGATGTCGGCCAAATGAGCTGATATTTTTACCAGCGATAGTGGCTTACTTAAAGCTTTTTTTTCACACGAAAACCAAGGGCAAATCATTGTCCTATGTATTAAGACCAACAAAGATTTTTTACTCGTTACAGATCGCACAAAATGTTCTAAGGTGACTTATACGCATTTTTTTAAGACTTCTTTTCCATATAGTGACATGAGAAGATCAAAAGAAAGTTTATTATATCAATTACAATGAATACAAATTGAGATTATAAAACAATTTAAATTCAAATGTACGAATTGATGTCCATTAGCATTGATGCCCTAATTGTTTGAGACTGAAAAAGGATCGACGCCTGTTTTGATAAACAATATCTTTCAGATAACCCCACAAAAAATAGTCGGTAGGAGTGAGATCAAATGATCGAGCAGCCCAATCACGCGACGACCAATCTACCTTGCTGGAAAATTTTCGTCTAACTAATCTCAAATATTAGGGTGAGGATGTGTTGGCACGCCATCGTGCATGAAGAACAAAGATTCATTATCTGGTGGATCACAAAATAATGGGTAGAAGTATAAATAATACAACATTTTGATATAACTTTGACTAGTTACTGTATTTTCGAAGAAGTGAGGTCCGATCACCCTCTGAGACCAAATTCCAGTCAATACAATAAGCCCTTCTGCTTGTGTTGTTTGGTCAATTGTGACATTTGGATTTTGAGTTGCTCAATAGATAAAATTATGACGATTAATATGCCCATTAAATTTAAATACTGCCTCATCCAATCAAATGACACGATGGATAAGATGAAACTCATCTTCCAGAAGCGATAAAAATGTTTCGCAATATTCAATGCGTCGATCGAAATTATCGTCATTAAGCTCACGAATCAATCTAGGAACGTATGGCTTAAATCCCATAGTTTTGTAGATACGTTGAACTGAATATATTGAAATGTTTAAGTCTGTGCTCATTTGACGAAGTGACGTTCGAGGTTCTTCTTTTAAAATTGACGAAACCTCATCTTTTATTGCTTGATCAGTACCTGATACTGATCTACCAGATGGTTCAGTATTGAGTAGCGAGCCAATCTGTTCAAATTTGTTCATAAGTAATCTTATGGTCTTTCAATCTAGAGGATTATTATTGATTTTCTTAGATAATAATTGTTGCACATTAATTGGATATTCAAGTCGATGCGTGTGTTGACAATTCATGCCTTCTTCTCGTTCACATTTAATTGGTACCGTGCCATATATTAGTTTGTATCTGAAATTTAAGAATGTATTCACTTCACTTAAGATGGAGTCTCATTATTTGTGTATAAGAGAGCATAAATAAACAAGAAAAAGTTTATTAAAAATACTTTGAAACAATCCCATAGTATTATGTATAACCTGTAATAAGTGATAAACCCTTGTTGATGTTGATCTTAATACATAGGACAATGATTTTTCCATGATTCTCATATGAAAAAAAACTTTAAGCAAGCCGCTATCATTGGTAAAAATATCAGCTCATTTGACTGACATCTAGCGGAGATATTTGAATTTCTTATCGGGGTATTATTTATGAACACCGTGTATGCAAAAATTTCAGTTCTTCAAGGATGCCTGAAAAAATGAAAGTTGTCAAATTCACTTGAAAGATACTTCATTTGATTCAATTTTTTATGTTAATTCAGAATCTGCACTTAGTTTGTGACTAAAAGTGTGTTTTGGATTTGAAAACCGACCAATACTGCCTAAAATGGCTAGAGTCACAGTAAAAACGCCATTTTACAACGCAAGAGAGGAGTGGAAAAAAAGCGGTGCTTAATTTTGTGACTAATGTTGTATGATGCATCGAATGAAACAAAATATTTGCCTCTATCACTTACGTAGAAAAATTAGATAGGTTTACAAAATTCACCTATAAGCGGCGCACTCCACAAGATTCGATGCACCACCATCAACATGGTTTTGAATCTGGAGTCAGTTTATCATGCTGATTCAGGAAAAAATAGTTTCAACACAAAAACTACAGAACAAAGTTGAAAATTTTACTTATTTCGTGAAAAGATGCATTTTTCTTGAAAAACGACTTCTTCCAAGTACCTCGTATTTTTCGACTGGAAGGAAGTTTTTGCTAGAGTTAAAAAGTAGATGTTCGTAATTATCAACTGAAACTCTATTGAATGATGTGAAAAAATTTCCACTCGACGTTTAAATTGCTTGCATCTTACTATATTATTTATTTCTTTTTTTACTTGCGGAAAAACACGAATACTTCTTAATTTTAGATTTGTTTTCTTTAAAGTTACTTTTTATTGATTTTATTAACTTCTTCTAGAAGAAATATTGAATTTAGGTTACCCATGTACTGAGAAACCGTCAGCAGGATACCCAATATGAATACTTTGAAAACTCTCTGTAATTATACTAATATAGATACTGCATTAGATATCTATACCAGTATGTTAAATGAACAAGTACTTCTATGGGTGCCTAAATCTGTAATTTTACTTATAAATGCGCTGCAAGGGACCTTAGATTTATCATATTCTGTATGATAACTGTTCATTGCTCGTTTTCTTTTACATACACATATTCCTATATAGACAACTCGATAAACATAAGAAATTAATGTTATTTCATACTAATTTTTATTCTAGATTATTTCTTGGTTATCTATCAGTTGATAACATGCCGATATCAATAATAAATCGAATGAAGACTACTCTGATGTGGTTTGATAGAGGTCTGATTAATTCAAGCCTAGTTAGATGGACAAATTTGATTTTCTTGAGTTTTCAAAATTTAAAAAATAAAATTTAAAAAAAAATGTCAGGAATTTCTTCTTTGAGAAATAAAAATGAAAAAGGTCGAAGATTAGGTTCAATCATCAATATACTGTGATTTTGACAACAGGATACCTAAAAATATTGTGAAATATAGTACGCAGTTGAACATTTGATCAGTATCTTTCAGTATCCATTTACTAAATGCTTCTTCAGTAGAGTACCCACCCAAAACAGTGTGCAAAATATTCTTATATTTTTCTCTAAGAATACACATACCGAACTATATTCAGTCTTTAATAACATTAATAGAGGATTTTATGTCATTAAATCAATATATATTTTTGCTTGACAAGACTCATTTTCTTAAGTGATTGTACAGAGAGAAATTTTCATCCATTAATAAATATATAGATTCATTCAAGACAGTTATTTAATTTTCAAAATGTTTCAAAAAAAGAAAAAGGAATAAAAGAATGACAAATTCTATCAATAAGATATTAAATTAAATTTTCATAAAAGGATTAATTATTCATTTAATCGTATTATCTATAATGTGACATTTTTTTTATTTTACTTGTATGTATTACATGTGTGTTCTATAAAAATAATATACAAAACAATGATTATAATAATTAAATCACATATATTGAAAAATATGTCTAATAAACAATAGTGAAACGTCTTTCTGTAGTTTCTATTTATTAGTTGAAGTGTATATTTTTTATCCCATGAACAACTTTTAAGATATTGATGAATTCTAAAAACAAATTCTTTTTCATTCTCAAAATCAAACTACAACTTAATGCAAAAATTCTATTTCTGAAAACACCATTATAAAGGACAAGGAATTTGGACATGATTGTTCTTAGTTACATAATATAATTGCCTTTCTTCCCTAAACAAACAACTTTTGACTGTTCCTAATTAAAGTACGCGAAGACCCAATACTGTCTAACAATTTTTCAACAAGCACATACTCAACACGTTATGAACATTTCGAACCATTTCAAGCTAACACGACAGCTAATCAGATAGTTTCAACAATCGACCAGTAGAATTTCCATCATAACATACCACAAAAATCTTTAGTTATAAACACACTGATCATTCACACACAATTTGGTACTTTGTTTTGAAAAACAAAGTACCACACAGTGCCAAAGGTGAGAAATGTATCAAGAAAAAAAGTCGAAGTTATTAACAATCATGTGTCTTCATTATAAAGTAACTCTGTAGAAAAAAAACAGTGGCGGCGCGAAGAGGTCAGAGCAGGAGGAGGTATTTCACAAAATGAGAGAAAGCTTAAAAATTTTTCGCCGACTTTTTTTAGTGATCACGCTATTGGCAACATTATTGGTGATGTTTGGAGTATTCTTTACCTAAAATATTTTGACAAAGTGAAAATTAATGTGAACCATTACTAAAAATTTTTATGCTTCAAAAGATAATATGACTGAACCTACACTAAATTCTCAAAAATTGAAGACACTTTTACATAAAGATGCTAAGATTTTCGCTTATGTCTCACCAAAAATTTTTGATTAGAGCCTTCTGTTGTTTCTTATCCTCTTTGATTGCCATTAATAGAGTGCTTAGGTAATCATAGAGATCTCGTGCGTTATTTGACGAATTCTCGGAGCTTGAGAACAAAAGAAATGATCTTAATCTCAGCTTTTCAATATTTTTCGCAAAAAAACTATAAAAGAAGATGTTTTTACACAAAAATGTGGCAAGCTCAAAGTATCGGACGATTGATTTATTTAAAGAGTCGTCTATTGGGTACGATACATCACTGCTTTCCAAAGGCCTTTCAGTAGAGCCACAGCTAGCTTTTATTTTTTAGCGCATGTGGAAGAGGTTAAATCAAAAAGACTAATAAAATTGAAGCTGTTCTACACAGATGCATAGCTTATCAAGAATAGATCAGTCTACATGTGTTAATATACACTGATTAGATTTTCTACGTTCTCTATCAATAAATTTCTCAACTAAACATTAATTGCGTATTTTGATTCAATAAAATGTCGCTTTAAAGTTTTCTAACAGTAAAATTATAATTATAATTTTTCATATTTACTGATTTATTATCGAAATTTTGATTGAGTTACGGATGAAAATTTTCTTTTTTGTTGCAAAAGGAAAACAATTCAAAGAAACTTTCAGTCTAAATTTCTGAAAAATCAGATAAAGCTGCAACCTTAATTTTCGACAGCAGAAGAAAGGTATTCTTTCTACCCTACTTGATCACAGAGTCATAGAACGCTCAAATCAAGCTCATTTTCTCACAAGATCGGAGGAAATTTGAGACCACTGTTTCCTAAAATTCATGAAAATTAAAGATTACTTTCTTCTAAATTATAGCAAATATAAGGTTATTTTTTCAAAGCTACAGAAAACTTGTGGTTATCTTTTTCTAAAATAGGAAATAATTTGAGACTATATTCTTCCAAAGCTCGAGAAAATCTGAGTTCGTTTTCTCCTAAAAATTAAAGAAACTCTGAAATCATTTTCGCTCAAACTGAAGACGATTTCAAATGATTTCTCTCAAAATAGGAGAAAAATTCAGGGAAATTTCTCCAAAGCAGGAGGAAGTATTCCTCTTAGCCCCTCCCCGCCCCGGTAGCGTCGCCACTGAGATCAAAAAAGTAGATGACCCAAACGATAAAAAAAAAGAAATGTAGAAAGAAGAAAATGAATTGAATAGCTATTTTAGTAAAGAACAATATTCTAACTATGGAAAAACTACAACCATATTTATAATTAGTTGAACACAATAAATTTACAGCGAAAAAGAATTATTTAGCTCCATCTAAAAGTAAAAATAATAAAAAAGAAGGAAGAAAGTGATTTATAAACAATGGCATAATAAAATAAGCGAAGTGCTTTTTTACTTAACAAAGTGACATTCTGGTACCTTGTTTTTTTTAGTAAAGTGCCAAACAAAATACTTTTTCAAACTTTCACGTACCATTGGCACTTTGCTTATGAAGCTGGCATCTGCTAATACGAACATAAAACATTTCTCTATTTGAGGCTAACACGAAACACAAACACAACACATGTTAGACTTTACATAACTTCAAGTTGACTTTACAAGGTTCGGATTGTAAACGTTTTTGGATCTTAGATAGGAGCAAATCATTTTATCTGATTATGAAGGTTTGAATTGGGAGTTACTTTTGTCGATTTAGTTGGTTGCCTTGGAAACGAGTATGTTCCTCATTTATTCGAGAAAAATCCATTAAATTCTTTTAAAAAATGTCCAGGGTCATCAAGTAACAGTGAATCACTACGGACGATATTTTTTTCTTTCGTTCTCTTGTATTAACTACGAGATAGAAAAACGATTTTTATCAAATGAGAAACGAGTCTTATTGATCGAACGAAAAAGTAACGCGTGAGTAACTGTTATTTACCTTATTTCTAATCATTAAAAACAAGTTTTTCTTTGTATACGAAAATAACATTGAAACAATGTCGGATTATATTCGAACGAAAACGAAATTGAAATCATCATTTGATATTTTACCAAATGAAATTCTTTTTCATATATTCAATTACTTAACATCAAATGAAATCATATATTCATTCTTTTATTTCAATGAACGATTACAAAATTTATTACTTACAGAAAAACATTATTTTAAAATGCCAACAATAAATCTCGATTTTTGGAAAGAAATTCTACCAATAATTGGTTCACAAATTCAAACATTAATAATCAATATTGATTATTTAACTGTATCATTAGATTCTTTTTCAAATTTAACATCAATCATTATCTCTTCACCATATTCTTTACTTGATGAACAACTCAAATCTATTCTTAATCATCAATATTTTCAACAAATACATACATTTAAAATAAAACTTGCCTTTTTATCTAATCCATCATCTGATGTCAATGTATTAGATGATGAACAAATCTTATTCAAAACAATATTTAATAATAATAATAATTTACAAATATTTGAATATCTTCCATCATTAGATGGATTATCCTATCGTAATCTTGATAAATTAAATTTAAATATTCATATTCGTTCATTAACATTAAATTTAACTGATTTTCATGATATATCGATTCTTATTCAAAATACACCAAATTTAATTTATTTAAATATTCAATCAGAAATGCCTTATAAAGAATATTCTTCGAAAAATCTTAGTAAAATGAAATTAGAAGAATTTTATTTAAAATTTAAATCAAGAAGAATTATTGGATATTCAAATTCTATTCCTACAACTGATTTTGATCAATTATTTCATTTTATTCAATTATTTTCATCATCATTAATAACTTTATCATTAGATTTTACTGATATATATCTAATGGATTCAACTAATACTCTATTTAATGGTGTTAAATTAGAAAATCAACTATTAAAACAAATGAAAAAATTAAAAAATTTTTATTTTTATGCTTATATTCATGGATGTAAGAATATTCAAGAATTATCATTAACATTTAAAATATTTCCTTGGCCAATTGGTTTTCATGGAAATGCTTATCTCTATTCTCTTCCATTTCCATTTTATGAACTAAAACATTTTCATGATTTTCAATATGTTCTATTAAATAATGATGAAATTCTTAAAGATAATTATCAATTATGGTCTAAAGTGAAATCACTTGAATTAATCCGTACTGATCGAATTGATTTTAAAAATCTATTTCCATTAATAAAACAAAATATGCCTAAATTATCATCGATTACTTTTCATGGTAAAAATCATTATAATCTTTTTAAACCTTATTATCCTTACATTTTTGATGATTCATATGATGAAATCGAATGTATTAATGTACAATTAAATAGTGTTACAACTGTTCGTCTTGATGTTATGCCAATGAAACAAATTGAACAAATTCTTATTCATAGTTTCCCAAATTTACAATGTTTAATATTAAATTATACAGCATTTTCATCGAAAGATATTCAATTAACCTCATTTCTTGGTCAAAAAATTCAACGAATTGAATCTGATGAATTTTCTTTACAAGAAAATCCTAGAGAAGAAAAAGATATTAGTTATTTCTCTAATTTAAAACATTTAAAATTAACATGTGGTTTAACACATAATGACGAAGTAATAAATAATCGATCACGAATAATTAACAATTTTTTGACTAAATTACCAATATTAGAAACATTATCGATTTATGCAATACCTTGTAGTGGTTGTGTTGTTTATGGTCCTCAGAATATTTTTCATCCAATTATGAATGGATTAGATGAAAATCAAATAAAAATTCAATATAAAATCAAATATTCTGGACAATATATGTGGTTTATAAAAAATACTGTATCTTCGCCTATCTAACATGAAATATTCTTTGCAAATTTTTTTCTTTAAATAGACTGACTCTTGAGGGTATTTTGCTCTATTGAAAATTGTAAAACTAATATCATTTCCAAAATAAAAAAGACCTCCTAACAATTCCATGAATCTAGGTCAATATGTACGTTCCATAAAAGGTAGTAAACCGATACAAAACGGTGATTTTACAAAGACTGACATTTTTTGTATACGGATACCAGAAAATAATACAGATGCGGTTATATTATGGGACGGTTTACGGCACGTTTAACTGATTTTCTAAATTTTAGGTGATGAGTTTGTGGAACATATCGAATAATTGTTTACGCGATGTTTGTTATTCCTATAAAAAGTCAACAGATGGTATTTCAAGATTAATTTTAACATCTAGATAAATATTTGGAATGTATATATTTCTTTTTAGTTTTCTTAAGTATCGTTAAACATATGACCTGGTCTGGGATTACGAATTCTTCAAAAAATAGAAATCCTTATAGGATTGAGTTTTTTAAAAAGAAAGGATCCTTTATAGAAGGTAGGAAAAATATAGATATGTATATTTTCTTCTCAAAAGTCTAGTTATGTAAACTTGCAAGTGGAAGTATTCGTTTGATAGAGTTAACTTCAATGTAGGTAGTGAGAAAACGCTGGCCCTTTTCTGAAAGAAGGAATATCTATCATTGTATGCTCGAGAATAATATTCATTCCGATATCGTAGATGTTGTTCTTTGGAATGGGCGATTTTTATCTCAACTCTGAGCTACACTCCGTACAAAAAAAAGATATTTTACCGAACCTTAACCAAACGTCAATATTACTGAAGTCTAGTTTTTCCATTAGCAATATACCAGTTACTTATCTCATGCTCGTATTATCTTAACTATTGCTCTACTATACAAACAAAAATTATGCTAAAGAGAAAACTTTTACAATGACGTCACATTTATCCTGTTCAACATGCAATATTTTTGAGAAAAGGATACCGCATTTAAATCATTATTAAAAGTCAATCTCTGTTTCCTACAGAAAGATTATACAGGATAGTTTAAATAACATTTGAGAACGGATGTTGGAGATTCATATTAAGATACATAAATAGTTTCAAAGTATGATGAAACATATTGTAATGATTAAAGATGTAGAGAAACGAATTTCTGAATGATGAAATATATTTTCTTACCTTTTGAAGTATACTCTACAACGTGATATAAACGGTAATTGCAAATTCTAATATAAATACTTGTGTCTGAAGTATCAGATTACATAGAAAAATCGATATACAAATAAGCAGATGTCCTTACAATGAGAATTAACGCTGAAATATATTGAAGTTGTTTTTATGTATCTTCGAAGCGAGTTATCTTACGTATTTATATTCAATGAAGTTAGTTGGTTTTTTCTAAGTAATGTTTGTTTACGTGAATGAATCAATCGTGCTATTTTATCCACGTCATGATGAGTAAGACAGATGAATATTTTTCGCACACGTTGTTTTCATCACACTACACTATATTGTTTTATCTTTTTCGATTCTTTCCTCACTGTAAGACAATAATAAACGCATATATGTGTATACGATATAGTCTTTTTACTAGATTTTTTTCCTAAATATGGGCCAATATTTTGGATTAAGAATGCGTTCTTCTTTTTCTTTGCCAAACTTTTTGAAATCTTTTTTTTGTTTATATGCGTTGTAGATAGGCCATGTGTTGATATTTCGATTGTCGTTTAAATCATCTCGATCAGTTCTGCCGTTCAATTGCTATCGAGTGTTCACTAAATAAAAATGTTGAAAAAAATCAGACTGTTTCCAAACTTATTTTTCGTTTTTCTCAAAGCTCGTTTTTCATGCACAGGACTAAATTGTGCATCGGGCAACCAGTATGTTCCACAGAAAATCATCAAAACTGCCTTAGAAAAATTTTTCCTCGAACGCGTGTCTTATAATTTTAGGTGGTCTATCTACCATAAAAATTTCAGCTCAATCGGACTAACCGTCTTTGAGATCTAAAAATCGTCAAAAAAGAGAGGCCATCCCCCTTCAGCGCCTGCTTCGACCCTTTTGCGCTGTTCCTAGACATCTCATAATCTTTTTTCATATCATATAGGTAAAATAGGAAAAGTAGTCGAAATATAGGACAAATTAAAGAATTTTCCAAAACTATAGGTTTTATAGAAAATATAGGTCGAATCGGGGCCCAGTATCATATGACAGTGAAATGGACAAAAAAGAGAAATAGTTCATTTCTCCTACCAGTATTACCGTCTTGGGCTTCCGCTGTCATATGTTTATCAATATTTAAGAAAACTAAAAAGAAATATAGACGAACCATAGTATTCTTTGATGAAGATAACATCGATGATCTAAACATTCCTAATATTAACGATAAATCTCAAACATATAAATATTCATTTTATTTTAATTAATTAATCTTATTTCATTGCATTCTAATGAATTTAATTTATATATAATAATAATAAAGCAGAATACATTTGAACAACGAATAATTAATTTAAACAGTTCGCTTTTTTTCTTTCCTATACTTTTATCCACATTATACTCATTTATATCCAAAGCACGTCACCGACATGTGTACTTGCCACTTCTTTCTTTTAAAACTAAATATACAGTTCGATAGAGAAATATTTTCTTTAACTACTGACACTGGTGATATATCTAGTCCTTTCCAAAAACTAATCGACCAATCATATGCGTTTGCCAGTATTTTATACTGTTTTTCTTACATTTGTTTAGATCAGCTTGCATACCACATGTGCAAAATAAGCATATCATCATTATAAATATGTGAAGACAAAACAAAAACGAATTATTAACGAAAAAGTACACCTTTAATTAATGGTGTGCTTCTTCGTTGATAATTTGTTTTTGTATAAGAAAAGAGGTCAAACATACTTGAAAAGTGAATTCATGTTAAATTTAACATGAATTCACTTTTCAAATATGTATGATTTCTACTTATGCACATGCTTAAGATTTGTTAATGAAACCATAGTTTAAGTTAATATTTATTTTTCATTTAAATTGACAGAAAATTCTTCTTAAAAATGATTTACATTACACAGAGTGTTATTTACTAAAACGTAACTCTTTGCTTTCATTAAAAAAAAACAACATTTTTAGAGTTTAATCGATTAGAGAAATATTTATAAACAAATTCTTTTATTTCAATCTTTAAAAATGTTTATTTTCAATATGAATCTTAAAAAATTTTCATACACCAATAAGAATTCAGTAGATTTTCGCCAATACACCTGCTGACTTTTACCATTGGCATGGAGAAAGTAATTCTTCTTAGAAAAACTATTACTGAATTTTCTCTCCAAGAATAAAGGGTTATGCCCTTAAATTGTGTAAATTCACAATAGTCTTCTAAATGTAATCTTTTACTACAGACTAATTTTTACCTATAAAACAGATGATTTTAAATCAGTCGAAATAGATAGTAAAATCATGAAAATTACATTAATAATAGATCTAATAATCTAAACATTGTCGAGGAAATTTAATTTTTACTCATATTTTCCTCATAAAATTATCGATGATTAATATCATAACTGAAATTTCTCTTTTTCCCAATTTTAAGAGAGAAAAGTAGAACAATGAGCATAACTTTGAACGTTTTAGGCTTTTTTATATATCAATAGACTCTATCAAATGATATAAGTAGAATATATACGATACATTTAAATAAAATTATTCCATAACGAAATATTTTATATAAATAATCGAAACTATTTAATTTGATTTTTTGTTTAGAAATAACCAAACTTAATATAAAATGATGCATTATTTAACGATTATTTGTATCATCATTCTATTAGTTGAAGTTCTTTCTCAAGGTGGTGGTGGTGGTAATAGCAAAAGTAGCAACAGTTATAGTGGAAGTTATAGTAACAGTCGTAGTGGAAGTTATAGTAACAGTGGCAGTGGAAGTTATAGTAACAATTATGTTAGTGGTTATCGTAGCAATTATGTTAGCGGTTATCATACTGGTTATGGGAGTTCATCAGGAGATGATTGTGACTCAGAAGATTGTGGTGGTAATACTGTCTTCGGGATAATAGGTGCTGTTATAGTATTTATTATTATTTGTATTGCTGTAGGATGTAATAGGAATAAAAGAACACAAGAAACAGAACATAGAACTGAACACAATGAAACTGTTTTAAATATCAGAGATAGAGAAACTAATTTAATTACTCCAATTAATACTCCGAATACACTTGAAACAGAAGATAGTACCAAACAAAATGATACTGTTTTAAATATCGAAGAGACAGAAACTAATTTAACTACTCCAATTGATATTCCAAATATATTTAAATCAGGACATTGGTTAAGTCGATATAATCAATATGCAGCATGGCATGGACCATATGAACAAGACATTTATTTTACTATTGAAAAAAATACATTAATTGGATATGGTAAAGATGATATTGGACACTTTATTTTAAATGGTTCTATATCAACTGATTTATTAACAATAAATATGGTTAAATCATATATTCGTGGTACTGGTAATCCTGAAGAAAATCTTGGACATGCAGTTAAAATTAATTTAAAATGGAATAAACAAAATAATTTATTTCAAGGTAAATGGTCTGTTCATACTTCCAAATATGAAGGTGAAGGTCTTTATGAATTATTTAAAAAATAGACGCTTTATTATATTTAACGAACATTTTAAAATAATTCTTTATTATAAGCTTACATAAATTATATATTTTATTAATCTTATATTAATATAAATCTTTGAAAGTTTTTTTTATAATAGAATTTAATATCTCATATCGCATTGAATTGTTTTCCATCAGTTAAAACGTAAGAAATTTTAGTGATATAAATGGCATGATCAAGTATTGTCTGTAAGTACACAGTATTGTAGAAACAGTTTGATGTTTGAGTAATTGACTTCTGAGCTAATTCAGAATCATGAAAAAAATCTTCTTTTTAGAATAGATTAAGGGAAAAAGACGTACTTCGAGAGTATACGATTTTATTAATAAAATTCTATATATGATTAAGGCATCATTAAATCTGCAAATACTTTTAGTGGTGGTGTAACTAGAAATTTCAGAGTTGTCGAACTCATTTTCCAGATTGGTTTTGATTTCTTTTAGACACTTATCATTTTTACACGGGTCGAATTGATGTTCCTAAATCCTAATGATTAGTATCGCGATCAAGCTAATAGGATCTTTTTTGGAAGTTATCTTTTTTTAAAGGTTTGTTAGTAGAAGTTACAATCATTTACAGTGAACAATACTTTAAAAAAAATTGCAATCTACAATAATATTTTGGTTTCTTAATCATAGTAAAAATGTCAAAATGAAAGTGACTGATTAAAATTTCTCAGCATTTATGCCAAACTATCACTTTGTTTTGAGTTTAATCATCAACGTTAATTAATGTCTTTACATCCTCGCAAAATTCAATTTAAAAAAAAAATTCAAGTTTTCTTTTCATAGAAAAATGCATTGAAGCTTCTTCTTTCGCTATATCCATGCCTTTTCAAGACAATAGTTAGATATTAACAAATTTATTGAACAAAATTTGAGCTCTTCTACCATGTTTGCAGAAAGATTTTCGGAGTTTATTTGAAATTATTCAGATTTTGCAAATTCTACCTTTCCATCTACATCAACATTTTTATATTCATTATCAAGAGTCTACTAACTAAAACCCGTTGATTTGAAACTCAACTGTTTCTATCTTAAAACTACCTGTCAAAGATGAATAATCCGAAAAATTGTCTCATGACTTCAACAAGAATGTCACATTTGGATCTGCACTAGAAATTTAGATTCAACAGACTCTACTACGAATCCATAAGATAAGGATCGTATATTTACATTTTATTTTCAATATTGAAAATATAATTCACGATAACTATTCAAAACTGTAAATAAATTGAGTAGAAGAATGTGTTTCCTCTAAAAAATCTATTTTTCAATGGAACAAATTCAACCTTCGTTGATTTTAAAGGTCTAAATGAGAGCAAAGATTTATTTTATTAGATTTTCTATTGTTAATTCTTATGTTAATTTTTTTTGACATCATCTTTCTAAGCAATGATTGAAGCGAATTTCAAGATTCTCTTTGGATGAAACTACGCGCATATATTACTTCCAATCAAAAATCACTCCGACTTCTGTACTCCGTTTAACATCCAATACTTATTGAGTTTGATAAATACTTGCATTTTGAGGTTGATTATGAAATAGTTAGTAAGTGATTGAAATAATTAGTTTATTACAATAGTTATTTGAATAAATAGTGGATAAAATGATAGGCGAATAATTCAAAAGTTAAATACAAACTAGACAAGAAAGTATAGTAACTGAAAAAACTATTAAGAATTTATGAAAGTACAACAAATAACAAATCTTTTTTGTTGACATTGAACTAATAAAAGTTGAAAGAAGTTCTATGAAATATATTGTCCTTTTACAAATTCTTAAAAACATTCTTTTTTTTTATATAGTTGGCAAAGTTCATAATAGATCAGTAATAGAATTGTAAAATATTGTTACAGTATTTTTGCAATATTTCTCGTCGTTAAACCGTTCATCGGTGTATCGTGTGTAGTAGGACTTTCGCAATCTCTAACAGTACGTTGTCGACGTCTCATTAAATCGATATACATAATCTTGCAAACACATACAATAGTTTTACGATTTTCAATAATCGGATAAACTCCAACAATACCGAAAGAAAAAATCATCCATACAATTCCAAGAATAACCCAAGCAGTAAAAAATGGTTTACTAAAGACGTATGAAGTTCCATACATAGGCCATGGCCAAATAACAATAAGACCAATTGTAAGTGTAATAGCTATAATACGTGCAAATCTTGAATTTCCAGTTAAAAGAGCAATGCCACGTTCCGTTTCCTCGAGAGTCGGTTGATGAATGTTTCTTGGTCCATCATCAATTAATGCAATTGCTCTCATCGAAACGAAATCATAGGGTACTGCATCAGGTTTGATTAATGTAAGAATAGGTACGAATATAATAGGACTTAATAGAGCGACCACATTTCCAACAAGCATTGTAATATCCGATCCAGTTGATTCCATACTAATCGAACCAAAATGAATTTTAGCCATAATTAACCATGCAACTATAGCACAGATAAGACCTAGTAGTGGAGAAAGACATACAGCTAATTTACTTTGTCTATTTGATAAAAGAGTAAGTGCACCTGGAATAACAGCACTGGAAATAATAATACCCGTCATTGCGTACAAATATCCCATGCTAATATTAATATAATACAATCCAATTGACCATGCACTCATCCCAATGCCAAATAGAGCAACTGTTAAGTGTGAGACATAAATCAATTTCTTTCCAGTTGCTGCTTGATTTATATAAGTCTTGTAAATATCATAAGTAATTATGGAACTGACAGCAATTAGCTGAGCAGACATTGCACTAGTACAAGCCATAAAGACCATGGCTAAGGTAGCTATTGCTCCACTTTTTCCCAGAAGAGTTACCGCAGCTGCAGGTAGAGTTAAACCGGCCAATACATCGTCAGGACTCAATCGATCTGGATAGGTAGGAAAGGCTGGATTACTTTCAAGTGCAACAGCTGCAAGTCCCATTGTAGTAGCAATGAGAAACGGAACAGCAAACCATGCCATTCCACCCAAAATGTAACCAGGTAAGGCAGAAACGGGTGAAGCAGCAATGGCTTTATTATAATACCCATTGTCAAGAAAGACACTTCCAAAATTTCCAATGATATTGATAACAAAAAAGATAGCTCCATCTCTGGATCGCATTGTCAAATACGAACCATCAGCATTTCCTTCAACTGGATGCATGTAACTAGCGTTCACAAGTAAATCATAGACTTTAGAAGGTGAACCGAGTAAAGATGATGTTGCATAAGTGACAAATGTAAAATAGAGAACAATAATCAGAACTGCTACAGTATGTGCATAATCTGTAAGAAAAGTGGCTTTGATTCCGCCTACCATTGTATAGAGAATTGTTCCAAAAGGTAAAAGAAAACAAGCTGCTGCTATGTGCATTCCACTAAGAGAATGAACAACAGCTGAACCACCTGTTAATAACATTGATGTAACAAGAATATTTGTACACAGACAAAAGATAATAAAAACAATATGACCTGTTCGACCATATCGAGCACGAATCACTTCCAAGAAAGTATGTGCAAAGGGAGCTCGACGTTTTAGTTCAATTGCAACAACACAGAACAATATTATTTGTACTGTCGCTCCGCTTGCATACCAAAATGGACCCGAAATTCCGTATACATACGCAACTGAACTCGAATGTAGAAGAGTAGCAGCCCATGTCCATGAAGAGACAACAGCTGAAGCAATCAAACCTGTTCTTACTTTTCGATCAGCTGTCGAAAATGTTTCACTAGAATCTGTTGCTTCACCATGATATCGATGCAAACACATCGTCGTTCCAATCATTCCCAAAGCAAAAACCGTTCCAAAACCGATCAATAATCCATATCCGTCTCCTTGACTCAGCGGAGTTGTTGACGACATGTAACTCTGTAAAATAATGACAAAAATGAAATATAATGTCTGCTCATCTTACGCATTCATCAGGAAAAGGTATATATTATCTCCTAGCAATGTAGTCGATCTATAATGACAATGATCGGATTAGTACAAGTACAACTACTTATCTACTTAACTATTTTACTTAAAATACGTTCTCATCAAAAATCGATACGATTGGCATGCAATATTGAATGATCAATTGAACGTATCAGAGATTTCAACACTTTAAAGAACACCCTTGTTAGCTATCGAAAACGTATTTAATGAGAAAAATCATTCAAAACAATAAATTGGAAGATAATAATTAGTATTTTGCCCTTTTTTTAAAAATAATATAACGAATGAGCTACAGTTTATTAGGTCTGATCAAATCATAATTGAATATATGTCAACTTTTCTTATTAATTGTTTTCTCTTTTCGTTTAAATTTTTTCTAATACGTATGATTGTGATCATTCAATAAGAACCGATCAACATTACTCTCTTCTATTTTCTTTTATCTTTCATTCACTTTTATGTTTCTCTTCTTCATATTATTCTTATTCCTTTTTATGCATTGAATAAAATATTTAATCATAAATTATTCAAATAGCAAATTTAAGATAAAAATACTAACTTGAAAATTTTGTTATTTTGAAAGAAGTCGAAGATGTTGGATGATCGAAAACTTTCTAGAATAATGAACAAAATAATTCAACAGACAATTTAGAGAAATTTTAGATGGTATAATAGGCCGCATCTGTTATTATATTATTTTACATAAGAAGAAAACATATAAAAAGGCAATTTCAACCATTTCGTCAGAGGAAAATAAAGATGAAGTTATCAAGAAAAGAAAAATCCTTACTAATCCAATCCTAAACTCAGGACGAACTTTCAACTCAAAATAATACATAATTATCTAAAATAATAAAAGAAAAAGTATAAAGTATTCATATGCTTCCTAGTTAATGTAAACAATTTCGTGTAAGTCAGGTTTTGGTTAACTTAATGAAGAAGTTAAAATAGTGAGAATGGCTATTTGCTATTTTACTCTTCTTTTAACATCATCAAAATACACATACAAAGGAAAAAACAGATGAAATTGTTCACTTTAAACATAGTCCTCATTTCTTTGCAGTACTCTATGGTATATGAATTATATTCATTACTCTAACAGGTATTTAACACATTCACCACGATGGAGTCCACCGATGGACCCCACTTTGCATTTCATATTTTAATCTCTAAATACGTTTTATTAAAAAAGCAACATATAGCATAAGATTCAGCGTGAAAAGCTCTACAATCTACATCGTAAAGTTTATTGTTTGTTTTCGAAAAAAGTAAAATTCTGTGCAATCAATTTTCGCAACCTCAAAAATTGGTCACACACAATTTTAGTTTATTTTGAAAACAAAAAGTACACAATTGAAATAAGTTTTATGATGTAGATTGTAGAGCTTTTCATGTTGCATCTTGTGGTGTGTTATGTTTTCTAATAAAACGTATTTAAAGATGTTAGTTTCTATGGAATTTGAATCGTGGTGAATGTGTTAAAGTAAAAATAAAAAAGCATTCAAAGACATGCTCAAAATAAAAAGGCAGAAAAGAAATGTGCGCAAAATATTAAGAATTAATGATCAAGTCATTATATTTCACTTAAAGCATCTTTAAAAGAATACATCATTAGAATAGTTGCATATATGGTCGCAACTTTAGAAAGAATGAAAGATATACATAATAAATAAAAGAAAAAAAATACTTTATTCTTTGTATCTAACAGAAATTTCATAGTACTTTTAAGAGATAAAATAGATGGTCAAGAGTATGTCATTTTTTTTGTTTTAAGTGTTTTTGAACCAAAACATCTTCCGACATATTTATGTCACTAGTAGCTACCATTGAAATTTTCTTTATTTAATCATTGTTTTCACACAGAATTTTGTATTACATATATTTGAAAAAGATATCTGCATAGAAAATGTGATTGAAACAAGAGAAAAATAGAAAAAAAAAAGTACTCAGATGACTATTCCTAAGCCGTAACTTGTCGGGTAAACTCAAGATTCGATGATATACGATGATGAGATATGATTGAACATTTTTTAATGAATTCTGATAATTTTCACTATATCTCGTTAATATCCACTCATCAAATTCAATAAGTTTCGATCGTATTCATGCTCTCAGAAACAATGAAATCTAGCTGATGGAAGAGATCATTTTAGATAATGGGATACTGGATTCATCTGATTAAGCATAATCAACCAAAATCGATTTAAACGAATAATATCAAAATGTCTCACTTGTACCTTGTGTAGATTTTCATATACTGTTAATCATTTATTAAAATTTCACCCATCGTATCACTGATAGTATTCGAAGTTTTAAAATTTTTGAGCCGATACCACTGCGGAACTTTGCAATAACAGATCTGCGCCATCGAGCATTTTTAAAAAATTAATGTTCCTATCGATCAATCTATCGGCTTACACCTCTAAACCTACATACTATTGTTCATTTCAAAATAAAAACATGTGAGTATTTTTTAAATACCTTTTGATAGGAATATGGTAAAAAGCTGTGGTTTTCATCATCAAAAAGAACAGAACAAAATGCATTGAATCATATATGACAATGAGTTTTAACATGGATTTTTTTAAAACCTTAGGCAATAGCTGAACAACGAAACGCCTCAAAAACAGGTATAATTTTTCCAATTCCAGCAAAAAACGAATTTTTTTTACAGAAATCGCTGGCAAAGTGGACTAGAATTGTCAAAGTAGTAAAGCTTTGAAACAAGCCTCATATATAATTTTGTAGCTCGTCAGGTGGCAATTCTAATCCATTTCTCAAGGTTTAAGATTTGTTCCATCTCTATAGAAAAACAGACTACTCTTTCAAGATGACCATTTTTCATTTATATTTATATTGGAGAACCATTCACTTTCAAAACATTGTTTTGTTTGATTAGAAATTGATGAAATTGAGAATTTCATGAAAATAGAACTCCTCATTGCAACTAAAATTAATAGTCACTTGATAGGTCATGAGAAAATACCTGTAAGTATGGACTAGACAATATAAATTCTACAAGGTCTTTACTTGTAATGGCCAAAAAATTAAAATTAAAATTGTCGAAATGAGTGACTCGCTAGATTCATTATGTTTACTGTTGGAACTTATGTTGATTATTTATTTCAAAATACGAAAACATAAAGCACAGATGATGTCAGAAAGGATAAAATCGACGGAAGAAAGCAAATAGTGTTATTCGAAGAGTGAATTTATGCGTGCAAGAGAAAAAGAAAAGTAGAGATATTGTTTGTCTGTTTATTAATTTTTACGGGATAACGCTTGAAGAGAACTTCCGGCAAAAAACCAAGCCGTTAGAAGAGCATTTTGGAGTTGCTTGTCATCGAAAATTTGACGAAACTCTTCTTCAGTTACTTTTGTCTTGTCGCCGAATTTTTGTTTCACCAGATTTTTGAATTGTTCTTCGATTAATGGCTTATTCTTCTCGATTTCTTGCTTGTTTGGCATAACTTGTACCGCGAAGGCATTGCCCAGCATATCTGCGATTGTTAAAACTTCAACTATCTCGTCTTGGCTAATAAAACCATCACGGTCACCATCACCCAAAAAGAAGAGACCCTTCAATCTTACTTCTGGATTTTTTGATTGAAGCAATAGACGAATCTTCAGAATTTCATAAAAATCCATTGTGCCTGAAAAGTCAGTAAAACTGGATGGTCTTACAGATCCAGAATGATTTCAAAACATATAGTTTAAAACTTTGGAAACTCGATTTTTCAATATCTTCCATATTCTGCAAGAATTTGTGGAGTCATTCTTCATTTTATCTCGCTAATCTAACTATGTCAAATCACTTAGAATGATGATAAATTATCAATCTAATGTGTTAGAAATCTCGTCCACATGAAAAGTTTTTCTTTTTTTGAACTCTATTATAAAAAATACTAACTCACTTTTGTGCCCTTACTCTTACTCTATTCGACACTGTCATTGTTCTCCGCGTTCTAATTCTCACTTTCAACTACAGCCCCATCTCTCACCCTTTATCATACTGAATAATATATACAGTCTATTATTGGTTCTGATTAAAGTTACATATTGATGAGTTTTAATGTTGGGGCTCTGCTATTAGAAGCTCAATTGTTGTGTCACTGTGAAAAATTACATTTTGTTATGCTTGTGTCTTAGAATAGAAGCAATAAAAAGAACCTCTAACTCTCTGAAAAAACTAGTCATATCCAGAGCTCTGTCTCTGTTAATTTTCAAAATTTAAATTCGACAGTGAACCTTTCAGATCAAGCTGAGGTGGATCTAAACATTTTGCTAAAAGGTTGCATTAAAAATATGATATCTCAGAAAGGAAAATTTGAACAACGAATTATTCTATTCTTTTCCATTGAATATTAGGATTTATCATATGAATATAGTATTGATCACAAAGCGATTTGACATCTTGAAAACTCGATTATTGGAATGATTTAATAGTGATTCTAATGTTTTGAAAATTTCTGTAGGCCACTAGTTTCTGTAACTTGAGAGACCTTTTTCAAATTTATCTACTTGAATAGAACACAATGCGAAAGTATTGACTGTTATTCATCATTGAAATGGCATCAATATCAACAAAAAATGTTTTTATCCGATAATATACTGTCGAAAAAAAAACTCATTTGATGTTAATACAAACGAATGTGTTTCGTTAAGCTAAAAACATGAGCTTCACTAATCTCTGAAAAATACTGAAAATGTTGAAAAAATTGAGTTTCCGATTTTAAGAAGCTATTGTTTTGAAATCATTCGAAGTTAATTGTATTAGATAAACTGCTCAAATAGGTGATCGTCCATAAGACTAGTTTTTGATCCTCGATTGTTTTGAGAAATAGTTACATGAAAATAATATGTTTAATATAGCCTATAATCTTAAGATAAATATCTACCGTGAGATGACATCAAGGGTTTTGATCCTTGTATTTCATATAAGGGTTACTGAAAACATTTTCCAAATCTATTTTTGAAATGTATATAATCATATTAAATTGATCGCGTTGATAATAATATTAATATTCAAAATCTCGAAAGTGTGATATAAAGATAAGAGATGTGTATTACTAAATTTGTATGCTTATCTGTACAAAAAGCATGTCAAATCGAAAATATTCAGCTGAAAAACGCGTTTCACAGCGAAAGCAATACACCTGTATAAGTTCTTTCAGAAGATAAAGAAGAAATTTAAAAAAAAAACATGCAGAACGATGATCTCGGGAGACATTTTGGAAAGTAGATTCATGTCTCTTTACAGTATCATTGTAATTAATATAGTGTGAAAGTTATGTGCAGTTAGTTCCAGATTTTTCTAAAGCTCTTCTCAAGTAAAATTTTCGAATTTTCGAAAAACAAATGATAAGTCATGAAAACTTACGGTTAAGGATTTGGTGACAATTGCACATTACTTTTAGTATATGTTTATCATAATAATGCGGTCACAACTTTCAAAAACCAATGAATTATGGATTCGGTCTTCAAAACAGTCTGCAGCGGTAAATAACTATACTAAGATCATAGCCTATATCGAATTTCTTATCCCCATATGATTATTTCTCAAAATATCATGATCCCAAATCTGGTGTTATCGATTTTTATTTACCATGGTGGAAAGTTGATTTATATCTTATACTTTTATCGAAGCAATCGACGAAGAAAAACATTTACCTGAATTGTTTCGATCAGCTGCAGCGAAAATGCGTTTAGCAAACGGAACAGTTAACATTTTCTCGTCTTCATTGTCATGTGAACACACTAAGTCGATGAATTGCTTTTCTGTTACGTAACCATCAGGATATTTTTGTTGCAAGGTCTCTAAAAAGTAAATCAATTCTAGCATAAACATCTTGACGATTTTTCATTATAAAAAACAGAAAACTCGTTTTAAAGCGAAAGACAGACATAATAATGATGAAGTAATAAAATGACAACTTGGAAGTGCTTTGTATAGCAGTTATCTATTTTTTGCAATTCAAAATAATTGAGCTAGTGAATCTGATGTATGTTAAAGTATGCTGGACTTCATTCATGTACCATTTTGATTTTATATTTAGGCTAAAATTTACAATAATATGATCCCAGATGTCATCTTGGGTTTAAACTCATTTTCCTATAAGTCGATTATGTTGTCAATATACAGGGAGTACATGAATAAGTATACATGAATCGTTGCAGAAAGATTATAGTCGTGCTATTGAATTTTCAACCTATTCTCAAATATTTGTATATTAATTGAGTGAGAAACTTTTGTCCATAAGTTTTATGTATCATTAGATCTCATGTAAATAGCGTAGATTGAAAAATATCATTAAAATAATTTTGCTTTTCAAACACTTTCGATTTACAAGAATTTACTTTTATTCTGAATTTTTCATGACATCTGTGTATCTTCTTGCAAATTGAAAATATTGATAAAGAAGGCTTGATTTTGACTGCAACCTTATCGAGTACTTTATGGACTCTGGGAATCATTCATGAACAACACTTAGTAGTGTCAAACTTGAAAGTTGAATTCAAGTATTCAACTATTCACTTCAAGTATTCAAGTATCCAAATATTTAAACCCACTCCAGCGTTTCCCTGCTCACCCTTAGCTAGCCCTATGTGGTTTTGGCACCCCACGCGGGTTCTATTCTCAGCTGCCCCTTTCGGATTCTGTCCCCTCCTCCCAAGTGCTTTCCCTTCATTCTCATCTATCCCTATGCGCTTTCGGCACCTCCTCCCCAAAGGTTTCGTTCTCGCCCTCAGTTGATCCTGTAGAGTTTTGACGCCGTCCGCCTTCACTTTCAACTCGCTCTGCACTAACCCTCCCCCAAACTTTCCACCCTTAACCTCATCTGGCCCCTGTCGGATTCTGCCCATCGTCCCCAGGATTTCCTCTCACCCTCAGTTGGCTCTGGGAGGTTCTCACTCCCACCCCTACTCTCTTCCTTTGAATACTTGAATTCTAGTTTCAAGTATTATATTTAAAAACTTTGGATAACAAATAGTTTTTGTCAAACAGTGATCGAAATATGTTTGAGATGTTTTATTGAGAAGTTCTGCATGTTTATAAAATTTTGGAAGCCTTTTGGGGTCATTAATGACATATTTAGAAATCAAATTTCAGCTTTACATTGTATCTTTAGTAGATTGAACTAGGCTTTCGATGAACTACCTCCAAAATCGAATAGATATTTAGCCTTATCTTTCCGAATTTGCTATCAATCTGAGTGGCTAGACGAGTTTCGTGTAACACCTTGACAGTTTTCGTCAGTCAAATAGCATATTTTTAAATATTTTTAGAATGTTTAAATTGATACTTTTGAAAACATTTCAAAGTAGCGGAAACTTTTCGGAAACTTTTAATAGTTATGGATAAGTTTCCATTTCCTAGAATACAGGCTTGTTTTTCTAGAATACAGTATCAATAAAATTACACTAAATTATTGGTTTTTCAAAAACTCCTAGTTTTCTTCCTCAAATTCCATTTTTGTGATAAGAATAACATATTAGTACCAATATGCATAATTAATACATCAAAACAGCGACAGATCATACTCAACATAATTTGTCTTCTAAGTGACATACGATAATGGCTGAGAAACCGAAATCATTTTCGAAACACGAAAACCGGTCACTATGCGGCTCCAATAATTCATTGATATTTCTTTGTTTTGTGTTCGATTTAAGGATCATTTATGTGAAAAGTTTCAGCTCAAAAATAATTGGATGACTTGAATATCTTTCTGGGCAGAAAATTCTAGAGACTGATCTATATGACAAAATCTTGCGATAGATTACTAATTGCATATATTTGACTGTGTATTTTTTAATATTTATGAAAAGGTAAATTATTTCTTCTTTCTTTGATAAATACGACGAAGTAAATCGAAATGACACTATACATTTAGTATACCTTATTGAGAGAAGACAGTCAACATTTCGAGCAGTCATTCTATTTCACAAAGCTCCACATCACGGAATAGGATGCATTCTCAACTGTCTTATGAACTCATCACATGAAAATTTCGGTTGTATCGAGCAATTAAAATAATTATTGTTAGATTAACTCCATTCTTTACGAATTTCTTCTTCCACCTGCGATCCTGCTATTTCTAACAGAGAATTCAATTGATCTTGGGTCAAATCATTTGCATGTGCCGAAGCCATTGCGCACAATATCTTCTAAAAAGAATATAAAATTCAAAAGAACGTCACAATTTTGTTGTTAATCAATATGTATGAATATGGTTACTATTCACTCGATTTTTATAGCTCACCTGTAACCATGTTGCAAAAAAGAACGTAGAAAAAAATCAAGACGATGAATAAACACAAGCAAATCAAAGCAACCAATCACTGTTAATGAAATTAATATTAGAATAATGCTAAAAAAAGAAATGATTCGATGTATGAATCGACATGGTAACAACAACACAGAAAAGAAAAAATATTTTATTTTATATTAACAACGTAATGGATGGGGCATAATAAATTGCAGTTTAATTTCTATGGAATTTTTTCGCTCTCTATTTATAAAAGGATTACTTTATATGTCAAAGGATAGAAAATTTGACCTTCTGTGAAACTATGTTTGCATTAGGTCAAGATGTATTGTCATTAAAGAAAATGAAAATGCAAAGTAAGTATAGTCAAAAACCTAGACTGTAACGTGTGACTAAGAACTAAAATCTTTTTTTAGGTAGTGGAATATCAACTACGATATATGAGAGGAAGAATAAAGGAACAATGAAATAATGGAGAATGATATACATATGAATAAATAAGAGATGGCGCAATGATCAGACAATCATATAGAGTAACGCTGACACGTAACATTTTTTAACAATGTTTACTTTCATTAATTAATATTAATACGTTCATAATCAAATATTAGTTTAGTGATTGGTTAAATTCATACATCATAGAAAAATTTATCGCATGAAAACAAGCTATTTCATTTGTAACAGTATTTATCAAACTTACCGAAAAAAAAATGTTTCGTATACTGAAGAGGCGTTGCCAGAAATCCAAGTCGAATAATATGACAAAGAAACGGGCGGTTCTGCAGTTTTCCTGCAATGTATCGAATTTTTCGCTTTCTTTCTTGTCACTGAGGTCACAAATCGTGGAAAAATGGAAGGAAGAGCTTCGGCAGCTTCCATTTTTAATCGAAATATTCCATTTTTGAACGGAAACAATAGAATCTGACTTGACCTCCAGCAGACATTCTCCACTCAATTTTCACATGTATTCCAACGCAAGCTAACTACGTATTTCCATACTTAAAGCCAGACTGATCGGTGTGTCAGTTACCGCTCGAGCCTTTTCCGGTATTTTACCGATCTTTTCAAAATTTTTTGGATATTAAAACTTGCTTATTTTACTAATTTTTAAGGCTTTCTGTGGAACGAATGGTCAAAAGATTTGATCCGGAAAGTTTTCCACTGACAAAACTTCAATCGTATTGAAAATCGCAGTTCTAAATATTGAACAACGCCTTTTCATCTTTCCATCAGAGGCTCATATTATGTCAAATAAATTTATTATATTCATGAAAAGCTAAACAGATTTTACAAGCTGTCGTCGATTTAAATTCAAGATTTTTCTTGAAATCTCTAGATTACTCATAGGCAGGAATCTTTGCTGATTTTCGTAAAACCTCAATAATCATCAGGATTCAACTTCATACTTTTATAGCAAAATACTTTGAATAAAATCATTTCTGTTGTCAAGGTCTTTCTAACTACTAGCACCATGCAACCGCGATAATATTTAGGCATCAATAAACGTTAAATAGAAAGTCTAATGTAAAAATCTTACAAACTAGCTTATATTATCTTTCTCGCTGTAGTAGCATTTTTTTATAGAGTGAAATACTTTTCAGCTGTGGTAAGGAGCGAAGTATTTAAAATGAGAATCGATTAAACCTATCAATTGTAAAGAAATCATATCATTATTTGAAAAGACTAAAAGAATAGTTATCTGTTGTTGAGTTTTAGTTGCTATGAGGCCTAGTTGAAACTTCTTGAAAGGAATCTTCATTAGTTCTGTATATTAGCATATTAAACGTGACAGACTAGAAACAAAAGATACTGCTAATAGAAACTCCAAGAATTGTATGAGTTTGATATTGTATGTCTTGGTAGAATCAAAGTAACAGGCTGTTTCGCGAACTTAGCTAATACATGGGTGCGCCGCTTGTTTTACCAGTTAAATGAAGAATTTGGACGGGCCAGTTTTTCGCGTGTCAAGCCATAAACTTAGACCGACCGGTTTCAAGTTTACGTATTTCTCGTCAAATCCAAACCTGTGAAGGAATGTATGGCTACGGTAACTATATCCCGCACGGTTTCCCATTAACTTTTAAACAACTGACTCCGATAAAAAGACATAGTTTATACTTCATTGATTCCTAGTTAATTTAATAATTCACCATGAGCGATCGAATGTGACTATGAAAGCAATTTGCAGTTTAATCTTTCTAATTCAGTAATACTAATGACTTACAGTTCATATACTTATGAAAACTGAAACAGCAATAAATAATCCATATACACAAAATTGAATTTTAGATGTTAATGTTAACTAATTTTTAAAAAATACTGAATCTCGAAACTTACGTAAAATCAACCAAAATCAAATTATTCAATTCCAAAACATTCATTCCCATCAGAGATGTCCATCGCATCTCAAAGTTTGTCACCGCCGCGATAAATATCTCTGAATCCAACAAAATGCGTATCAAACAAATACAAAACATTGAAATTTATTCAGTAATAATCTTAAAAATGAATCTCTAAACTAATCCGCTATGAATCAATATTGGATAAAGGAATGAAAGAAAATTTTCATGAAATAATCTGTAAAATAATCGAAATTAATGATTTATTAGAACAAGACATATCAAACTACGTCTGCTATTTCCGAAAATGTTTTGATAGTAAGAGAATACATAATGGACAAATATGAAATCAATTATGATCAAGTCTTTTCTTATATAAAAACCAAAAGAGCAATAATACGTTCAAATATCAATTTTGTTGAGCAATTAAGTATTAAATGTATTGTTTGTTGACAACCAAAAATATAATGTGAAAGAATCCAGAAGAAAATACACAGTTAATTGTGATAAAATACTGTTTAAGGGCCCCCCCCCCGGGGTCAAAAATCTATTTTTTTTCCAGAGCATCCAATCTTAATAAAATTTTTACTGAATACGTATCTAACCTTGGATAGTCTTCAGTAAAAAATTGAGCTCAAAATATAGAGTTTTGCCAGAGTTATCCTAGTATTAAGGGTCAAAAAGTAGGTGTCCGTGTGTCAAAGATTTTGTTCGCAATTTTAATGATATCGACCTCGGGATAGCCTCAAAATGTACAGAACACTTGTCGCTACAACATAGCAAAGCCAATTTTTTGAAAAAAAAAAAAACTTTTCTTGAAAAAGGTTTTTGGAAAAACTCGAGGTTAACTTTTTAGAAAACTCGATTTTTTCATATAGAACTAAATTGAAAACAAAAATTCTGGCTTTGCTATGCTCTAACGCTGAGCTTTAGCTTCATTTTAAAATTTTCCCGAGTGTTCTAGCGTTTAAAATGGGGGAGAAATCTTTGTCACACTGACAGACAAAACATGAAAAAACTGTTTCGAGAAAAACGCAAAACAAGTTTTTACTTTGATTATCACGATTTTTTTGTTTATTGTCTGAAACGTATAGAAAAGCTTAATTAACTTCGATAACTGAAGTTTTCGAAAAAAACTTTTTTTAATGCAAGGTCTTCAGAAAACCGTTGTAAAACCCTCAAAAACCATCGAAAAACCAATAAATTATAGTGCATTCGAAAGTAGAGATGATGGGCTATCTAACTATGTATAAAGCGAAAAATCGATATTTTTGTCGAAAATTTCTTTTTTTTGAGGGGTGGGGGGCCCTTAAGAAAGAGAATATATATGAGTGACGGTACTCTACCTGCTGATCGTTTCCAGGCCGAATTTGGTATGTAATTTCATCAAAAACTATTATCATATTTTTCGAAATTTTTCAATAATATTCCTATTCAATTCTAATTTTGATATTGAGACCGTCAGTGAGTAGAACACTCTTACCCTCACCCTGCACATTCTGAAAAAGATGTGCTCTTCTACGAAAAATGACTCCTTCCGAGTATTTGTTGAGGCTAAAAAATAGTCTCTTATAATCAGCAAGTCAAGCTCTATCAAACGATGTCGAAAAAAAGGTGAAAAAAAATCTCACTCGAACTTTGCATTACCAACAACTTACCTCCTCTATTATTATGGTATTAAAGGTCTGACAGGTCCACACATCTAATACTTTTATACCACTAACATCACTATACTTCTATCAAATTATTTTTTTTTATTTTAAATGAATTTACCGCAAATTCAAATATCTCATCATATGTATTACTTATGTTTAACTAGGCACATTTAGTCTTAACTAATCTTAAAAAGTTTGATAAATGAAAGATAGATATTACAAATATTTGATTGGCCATGATAGTGAGATTAGCGATAATTAAACATTTGCATCATCAATCAATAGTATGTCAAAAGTGACATTGATGCATATAGCAACATCAGTAAACAATATTCATTTAGCTATCAAAGTCAACATTGTCGTTGATGTGAAGGAGAAAACAGTGACATTTATTTAAGATATAATATCCTGAACCGCTATTCGATGTCAATAATACTATAACTGCATTTCCTATTAATATGAGCTAAGACATAGTAATTTTAAAAGGCACACTGCTTACTTGACAATCTCAACAGAAGTACAAAAATGCGTAGTATTTGAGACTGAGGGTGAAAGCGAAAATACAGACACACTAGTACAAGACTTGATGAGAGCACATGTACCTTAATCACATCTTGTACTCTCTCTAAATGACAAATTGTTGATGTTTGATTAAAATGTATGACATAAAAACAGTTCATGTCTCATGCCGCATATGAATGTTTAAGATATAATTGTTTAACTTTACTAAAACATTAGTTTTCGAAAAGTGAGCACGTATGATGTTGTGTGATTTATTTCAATATGAGAATCTTTAAGTAGTGAATTCGATAATTACTTGTACTGCCCTCAAACAAGGTTTATTGAGCACGACTAACAAAAAGATGAATTAGTCTGCTAGACAAATGAACTTCCTGGCTAGGTTTCTTTCATCTATCATCGAAATATTGCATAGTCTAATAAATACGTTCTTCATTATATTTCGAGAATATGCAAATACATGTTGCTCATGTAATTTATAGTAGAAAAACTAGTCGTATGAAAATGATCATCAAACGCTGTCCTATAGTATAAAGATAAATAGGAGCAACAGAGCCTTTGTCTCTATCATACTTTGATTTTTCAACAACATCTTCCTTTGATTACTATTGAATTCTAAAATAAAGATGATATTTCAAATAAAATCAATCTGTCTCGATAATAATTTTTGTCTTTTATCAATTTCTAAAGGAAGAAATTTCAGAAAGAAATTAAATCATCAAAATCGATAAAACATCGAACAGAATATGCAGTAGAAGTGTGTGTCAATAGTTTTTTTTCATAATATCCTCGTCATTATTATTGCATAATCATTAAGCAATATTAATGCACTTTTGCTCCATTTGACTATTAGTAATGTATTATTTTAGAAATTGGAAAAAACCAACATGTGTATAACATATTTTTGCACAAATAATCACACATCACTGCACATTGCATAAGAGTGAGAATGAAGAATAAGATAATGTGAATGAATAATTATTATAAAGAAATTATTCATTAATATAATCGTGCAAATATATTTAATCTCGTTTTCTGGTTTTCATTTGATTCATTTTTTTCATATATATTTTCATCAATATTTTATTCTTTCAAAATTAACTGAATCCATAAGCAAATGTCGACTCATCCACAACAATCGTTACATACTGGCAATAGTGAACAAACGTTTTATAATCTCTGGCCAGTTGCACAACAACAAGGATGGTATTTAGCTCCAATTTCTTCTACGTTTAATGCACAAGTTGTCTCTCCACCTAATAATCATCCGGCAGCCATAAATCATTGGACTGGAATGTACAATCATGTGAATTACCAGAATCATGTTCTGCTTGTACCACATTGGTTTCGTTCACAAGTAATAAGGAGACCAAAATAATAAGAGTAATTTGATTCCATTGCAAAGCAACTGTTGTATTAGTTAAACAAAATTTAATATGAATCGATTCTTGTCATGTAAATAAATTATTTTAAATGGTTATGTTGTACTTTGTTGAAAATATAACGGAGAAATAATCTCCGACATTTCATTGCCATTTACCTTCTTCATCAAAAGTTAATCTATTAAAGTCTAGCAGCTGTTTATTGATTAAAACTGCTAAATCATATGTTCAACCTTCTTTTTACTATTGGCTTTTTTTTTATCTAATTGATTGCCTTGATCTAGCACATGCAAAAATAAAAATAATAAATGATTTATATTTGACCGTATTATTTTCACTTCTAAATACAGTCTTTTCTTCCTCATTCATATATTTATCATTAGCATACATTTCTTTTGTATTTTTCTATATAGTCTTCTTGTAATTGTCTAAACCATCTTTCAAAAATGATTCAAGATCTTCGTGAAAGAATTATTTTTGCTTGAAATCTAGAAGTGAGTCTCATACGAAATTTTAACGCCGAAAGATTATTTCACTTATATATTTACAGTATTTTCAAAACAAAGATTGGATTCTACTCATTGCAATAAAATAATCTTTTGCAACTCATTTCAAATCTATGCTTTATACTGAAATGTCTCTATGTTGAAATTTACATTAGAATATTTTTTGATCAGCACATCAATCGTTTTCTTTCGAAAACAAATATTTCATAACAAATAATAAAGTCTCTTATTTGTACAGTTACATATATTCTCCATTTAGTTAATCGGATTTCATTATCAATGAATAGTAGTAGACTGATTGCTATAATATCTGTTGGTTTCAAATAAGCCTTTGATTAGTTATGGTAGAAAGGCCACATTAATACATTGTTGAGACTAGATATCTTAAAATCTATGTTCTATAAATTAAGTTTTGATTAAAAGGTCGAATCGATGATAAATGGTCCAGATTCTTTTCGATTCTAAGAGGAAGTTCATAAAAATGTTGTCTAATTCCATCCATATTTATCACCCATCATTATAGTATATGGACATTCCAATAAAACTCTTTATATAATTTCTTTGGTGGACAATTGGGCCTATATGTTCAATGGTACGGTTGAAATCAAGTATACCGAACAACATTTAGTTTTAACCGTATGTTTAGAGAAATTATTCGAGTATATTAAATATTATTATATTCTTACCGTTCAATCCATAAATTATGACAAGAAAGTGGATTTAAAAGGTGCAAGAGCAATAAATGATCCGAAATTCCGTAGATTTTATAGCGAACGTAAAATTGATTGAGTAAAATCGTTTAAGTACTTAGCATACCGCATCTCTTACGAAATAGGGTTGCACAATATGATTACATAGTGCAAAAAGAAGATTTAACAAAGCATAACCATTGCCAGAATGTATCGCCGTAATGGCGAAACTACCTGGCTTGTCTCAACAGACAGATTTGAATCCTTTTTATGTCATATAGCTAAAGTGAGTAGTAAATGCAAGATTTTGGAACAATTTTCTATTTTCTTGATTGTTCAAAGAAAGAATACTTGAAAACTATTGCTCCAGTTACTAAGAACGATATAAGAAGACTCTAGTAAAGGCAGTTGACTGATGTCGTTTATTAGAGTAAGCCAATAAGAATGACTTTCATGAACAGAGGCTAGTAAAAGATTTTGTAATTAAATTGATATATTATTTGAAATGCCTAAATCCGAAAGTGCTGTTTGTGGGTATTCGTCAGTATAACTCATTAAGTTCAATCTATTGATACGAACAAACTTAAATAATCTTTCTTTTTTTGGATGTTTGTGAGTGTTTCCATACTTTACAAATAGCCAATTCTTGAACATAATCTAAACTGATTGTAATTCCTCAACTGATACCTTCTAACTAACACGACGTATGGTAATCGCTCTGACAACTATTGATGTACAAAGTACGGCTGTTAGAACAGTAATCAACAATTCACACATAATTATATACACAGTAAAGTACAAAAATAATTACCGTTGCATACATACACTTTCTCCAGTCCCATTTTTTGAGTATAGGAACGGATTGCTTCGAAACTTTCTTTAATAATCAACATGATGCTATAGAATTCATTCTGAAAAAGAAACTGTATACTACTCGAAGAACATCGTGATTTGAGCCCCACCTGTACTATTTATGTGTCAGGCGGTCATCTTACAGTAACTGAGACTGTAACAATCGCTGAGTCGCAGAATTTATACTATTAGCAATGGTCTTTGCCTATAGTATGTAATGCTAAGCCAATGAGCTTTAACAAGAATTGATCATAACAGTAGACTATACAAATAGTTTTTCCATCGGATTCTCATACTTTCTCAATAACAGTTGATACAATTAACTTAAAATTTTTACCATCGAGAGATCTCGGCTAATAGAAGAAATTTGTCTCAACCAAATAGTTCTTAGAGTATACCATCGAGTGCAAATATCAGCCACAATTCCAGGAGATGGCGTTTAGTTTATCATCTGTCTGGAGCATTATTTTGAACTGAAACTTTGTCTATAGAAGTTTGATGCAAACTGTGGCACATACTCATTCTCTTTTTATTCTAAATCTATCTTGTATCTTATGACTGAAAAAAATATGTATGAGTAAAACTAGTCTAAGTTACTTTGTGTACAGCGTCAAAGACATGCAGTTTACTTGTGTCTGAGCAGCAAGAAAACAGAACTAGTTATCAATTATTATATGTACATACTTGGTGTTGTGTAGACTATGCCCGTCAAACAACTTTTGATATCCGTCATGCTCAATGAGAAAACTTGTTCGGATACTAATGGCATTTTTTTGCACACCACTGTACTTGTGTATAACCTACTAATACTCTGATCGTAGATTTCTCTTATGTATTTATGTTGGAGAACCAATTACTTTCAAAGCGTTGTATTGCTTGATTAGAAATTGATAAAATTGAAAATTTCATGAAAATAAAACTCGTCATTACAGCTAAAATACATGATCTCTTCTCATTTTCACACTTCTCAATTAGACGCAATTTAATAGGTCAGGAGAAAATAATTGTAAGTATAGATTAAACAATATGAATTCCCAGAGATCTTCACTTGTAATAGTCAGGAACATAAAATTAAAACTATCAAAATGAATGACTTTCTATATTCATTATAATCAGTGATGAAAAAGATGTTGATTATTTATTTCAAAATATGAAAAAATGACGCACAGATAATATTAGAAAGGATAAAGTAATAGTGTTGTTAGAAGAATACGTTCTGCATGGGATAGAGAAAGAAAAGTAGAGATATTGTCAGTTTGCTTATTGATTGTCACATGATAACTTGGAAATTGATTCTGTGGCAAAAATACAAGCTGTTTGAAAGGTGTACTGGAGTTGCTTGTCGTCGGAGAGTTGACGAAACTCTTCTTCAGTAAATTTTTTCTTTCCACTGAACTTTTATATCACCAAACTTTTGAATTGTTCTTCGACTAGGAACTTATCCCTTTCCATCTCTTCCTTGTTTTGTACAGCGTGAATCAGGAAAGTAGCTCTCAGCAAATATGCGATTGTTAAAATTTCAACCATTTCGTCTTGGCTGATAAAACGATCGCGATCAGCATCGCCCAAAAAGGAGAGACTCTTCTATCTTGCTTCTGGATTTTTCGTTTGAAGCAATAGACAAGTTTTCAGAATGTTGTAGAAAATCATTGTGCCGGAAAAATCACTAAAACTGGACGATCTTGCAGATTCAGAATGATCTCAAAACATATAGTTTAACATCAATCGAAACTTTGTTTTTTAATATTTTGCATATTCCACAGAAATTTGTGGAGTCATTCTTTATTTTATCTTGCTAAACTATTTATGTCAAATCAACTACAATGATGCTGAATTATCAATCGAATATGCTGGACATCTCATCCACATAAAAATGTCTTCTTTTTATGAACTCTATTATAAAAAAGTACATTCCGAGTCGACAAGTAGGATTATTATCAAGTAGTAATTTTTCAAACAATACCATAAAAACTTTTCATTTGATGTATTTACCTAAACTAAATGTTATGTTATTTGATGCATTTATACAAATTAAATGCTATGATATTGTTTCCATTTAATTTAAAAATATTAATTTATGTTACATGATGTATTTTTATAGGTTGAGTGTTATGGTAATATTTATATTTAAATTACAGTTATTTACGTATGTAATTTGATGCATTTATATGAAGCGTATGTTTATGAAAATTTTTTCAACCTAAATTATTTAATTATTGACTTGGTTGAAGGCATTTTCTATGGGAAACAGAAAGTTTTAGTGGATGTTCAACTTTCTAGAAAATGCTCCAATTGCTAAATCAAATGCAATTTTCTAGTTTACAGTGTAGAAAACTTGGCTGATCAAATCCCCGTCTTGTAAAATCTGATTAGACGAATCTTCGGTCTGAAAACGTTGATCTACTAAATCTTCAGCATACAAAGATATGATTGACCCAGAACGGGATATGAAATGCATTCTTCAAGAAAGCAGGAAAGCGAGACAGCAAGGAACAAAGGAATGCATTTTATTCCGTCGTATTCCTCCCTTCAGTCGAGTGAATAATAAACTGAATGCATGGTTTCGAGCTGAAGAAGAGACATATACGTTGTTCGTAAGAAGCCAGTCGAAGGATACGTATAGTTTCGGTGCACATATTTATTAAACTAAGAAATTGTGAAATATAGAAGAAAAAGAAAATACAGTTGAAATTAATAAAGAAGGAAATTAATTAATTGAAAAGGAAAGAGAAGAACTTTAACTGTTTGGCAATGTTTGTTGAGAATAATAGTATTTGATTGAAATGTTAGATTTTCGGCATGAATATATGTTTGTAGTATGTTTTCTAAAATAAAAAATAACGAGGAGTTATTCTTGAAGCATTTTTCCCGCTCAACATACGCGACTTATTTCTCGCGAAGAACACATATATTGTTAGCATAATCACAACGAGGAGCAATACCACCATAAGCAGAACCACGATTACCACAACAGTGACGGCTACGTGTACAATGACCACCAATATCAGAACAACCACGTTTGCTTAGTAAATACTGGAGAAAATCCCTTTCATCCAGTTGCTGAATTGCCGCTGCTTGTACTATGTAGGTTGTTGCCACCAAAACTACGAGAATAATCATACAAACTTTTTTGGTAAACTTCTGCATTAGTGTCTATTGATATTCAACGTTGAAAAAGAGAGTGACAGACAAAAATAAGCAACTAATGTAAATGATATAGTTCTACAGTCGCGTCAATTATCGAGCGAAAAAAACCTTCGTTTTTTTCATCAGAGGAGTCAGAAACAAATTCATATTTTTCTTGGTGATATACGAAGAAAGAGAAATATACATATTTTCTTTTACAAGGATACAGAGACAAAATTATTTTTATAGGGCAGAGTGAAAGGCGAAAATTTATATTATTCATGTGCATGTAGAGAAAGACAAGCTCTTTTTTTTCGATTTTGTATATTTATTTCATGACACTCGTATTTCTTTTCATTTTTACAGTATTTATTCGAGCGCTTACGAAAGAGTCGAAAAACAAAATGACGATAACAAACAGAGAAAGAACAGAAAGCATAGCATAGCAGTCCATAGAGGCACCGATGATGAATCGACATGTCTGTTGTTGCCTGGTTCTCTGTTCTTCTTACACTGTACATCATGAAACAAACGACACCGTGTCGGGGAAAGGAGTCAAACCTTTTGATATCTAAGAGTCAGATGCATAGAACCATTACGCCATTCCTGGTCACAAGTTCATTCTTTTTCTGTACAGATCAGCATATTATCTCCATCTTCTATATATACTGACAATGAAGTGTCACCATACTTCTGAAAACTTAAACTGTAGATACATTCAGACAATTATTTTCTTTTTTCCTTCTGTTCTCATGGAGCTATCAATAAGAAAAGTTTCTTGTTCAATAAGTATGCATATGTCACACTCTTTTGGCTATATACACTTCGAAATAATATTATTTCAGGAGGTACTGTCTGTAATTTCCAACAGAAGAGATAATGAGTTTTATATCAAAAGAAAGCTCGTCAAAAATATGGTTTATTGATACTAAATACTAAGGATTATGAAAACTTTTTAATATTGAACTTAAGAAACTTTCAGAAATTTTATTCTTCCTTTTAAAGTGAAAAAAGTAAGGTTTCAGTAATTCAAAAATAGAGTAAAAGTGTTTTTGGATATTTTTATATGTTTCGATAGAGCTCGTCGAGTGCTACAAAATTGTATTTATGAAAAAATTTTAAAACACAGTTTTGTAGCGCTCGACGAGCTCTATCGAACCATGTAAAAATATGCAAGAAAAACATTTTACTCCAATTTTGAATTACTGGCACCCTACTTTTTCACTGCAAGAAAAGAATAAAATTTCTGAAAGTTTCTTAAGTTCAATATTAAAAATTTTTCATAATCCTTAGTATTTAGTATCAATAAATCCTATTTGTGACGAGCTTTCTTTTGATATAAAACTCATTATGTCTTCTATTTAAAATTATAGCGATATCCCCCTAGAGTGTATGTTGTAATTAAGTACTGAGATTCTCCCGAATCTTAAACTCAAATTTTGAGTTGTTATTTGGTACAGCATGAGACTACCTATCTTCAGTGGATGCAGAAAGATGTGCACTATCATAAATGTAAGAGTCGATATTAGTTTTTTGCGCAACCTCGTGGTGTCGTTCAGGTTCTACGTAAAAGTCAACTTTTGAATTTCGATTTGAAACTTTTCATAGAGGCAGATGACAGTGAGACTAGTTTTTTTTCTGAAAGTTCTAAATCTTTTGGTTGCTCCTATTTCTAAATATGAATATTTGATATTTTGTACCGTAAATACTTTGAAAAAAATCTGCTTTTTCCATACTCATATCTAGAGACAGAAGCAATCCCAAAATGTGACACTTTCAGAATAAACTACTCTTGTTGAGACCCTTCTCTGTGTAAAGTTTTAGGTCGAAAATCGAACATGAACTTTTTCGGTGAACCTGTAGGGAACCACGATTTTTTGATAAAAAATATCATGAAAATTAAATATCTCACTAGATCCTACATAATGCACATAGCTTTGACTTAAAAGCGATTTAGACTCTGAGAATTGCTCCTGATTCTCTTTTTCTAACAACTATGACTCCCCCTTCCTCCTTTAGCCTCCCTCTCTGAAGTGGAATTTTTTTAGATTTAGCACATGCAGTTGATAGCTCTATGAAAAAGCTATCGGTTGATATATATAATGCATAATGATAACCTATTTCATTTGTCTAGAATATAGTGTTCATATTGGCATCTCTTATTACATACCACTACCATACTTAATCATGAAATTTTTTGGATCAATCGATAGTCTTTAGTTGGAAGGAATAGATGCTCATAGAAAATTCAATAAAATTATTTATATCTATCATGGAATTAAACCATATTACCAGATTTAGGTTGTTATATGATCATCAAAGCAGATTATTGATACTGAAGTTGTACGTGCTGAATCTAAAAAGATTCCACCTCAGGGAGGGAGGTCAAATGGGGGTGAAGGGATTTTGTGTTTATAGATATTCTTCTGTTTTATCATTGACGTATATGTCGGAAACAGGACATATATTAGAATTGAACATCATTCAATTAAAATTTTATTCAAAAACGATATTAACACATTCGACCCGACGGGTCCCACCGGTGGGACCCGCCCTATTGTAAGAAAATACTGAATGAAAAAACATTTTCTTCTCTTTTTTTCTTGACTAAAAGGATAGATGGGATGCGTCATCTAACCTGGCACGCTAGTGTCTGAAGTGTTTATTACACAGCGTAGTGCTTTTCATTAAAACAATCAAGACAAAAAAATTTGTCGCAATCAGAACAGAAAGTTTTTATTTTTTTTTGCTGTTGCATTACTTGCTTCCTTTGACTGTTGTTGTCTTATCTTCTCATAATACCCAGCACAACGCCGTCTGACATCGCGAGTAGACGCTTCTATTTCTTGAAGCTTGTGATCGATTAGTTTGCGTTTTAAAGAACTTGCTGATTGTTGTCTTGGACCATGTTTCAGCTTCTCGATCGGCGTATCAAGGAGTAAAGATTGGACAAGACTTTCACGAAATTGTAAGATGGCCACTTTACTTTTGGTGTACTTTTCCTTGTATATCAAGTAGCTATTGACCAGTGCCGTCCCAAAAACTAATTCAAATGCTACCTTTCGGTACGATTTTACTGATTTCCTGAGAGACGTGTAATATGTTGATAACTGGTCAGATAAGTCAGTGTCTTGTCTTCCTTTGTTATATCGATCACAAGCTTCAAGAAATAGAAGCGTCTACTCGCGATGTCAGACGGCGTTGTGCTGGGTGTTATGAGAAGATAAGACAACAACAGTCAAAGGAAGCAAGTAATGCAACAACAAAAAAAATAAAAACTTTCTGTTCTGATTGCGACAAATTTTTTTGCCTTGATTGTTTTAATGAAAAGCACTACGCTGTGTAATAAACAATTCAGACACTAGCGTGTCAGGTTAGATGACGCATCCCATCTATCCTTTTAGTCAAGAAAAAAAGAGAAGAAAATGTTTTTTCATTCAGTATTTTCTTACAATAGGGCGGGTCCCACCGGTGGGACCCGTCGGGTCGAATGTGTTAAACAAAAAAAAAGTAAAAACATGTTGATGATCCATTAATGAATACACGATCAACAGCGGCATTTTCTACTCGATCAATATCAAGTAATAAAAAAAATCTATGAAACTTATTTTACTTTTAGTGGTACTCTTAATCCTCATGCTATTCATCTGTAAACCTCTTTTTGTGTCATATATATCATTTTCAATATTGTTAATTATTTTTATATCTATAATAACATTTTAAAGAAAAGTCAAGTAGAAAGAATCTATTATTGCAAACTGTCTTGATTTTGTTTTTTTTAGATATTTGTCAAGATTTTTAATCTTTTATTCTCATAGAATAAAGAAAGACATGAAAAAAATTAACAAACAAAATTGTTTTTTACTTCATTGATTCATTAATATCACCACCAGATAATGATACTAAATCTGACAAGTGAAAAAAATTCTCTAAATTTTTATCTTCATTTATCCATTTATTTGCTTTTGCATTTTTGAATGAACAATGAACATGCCAATTTAATAAACGTCTATATGGAAAACCATCTAGAGATAAATGTAAAACAGCATGATCGGTACCATTAAATGTTCTAAATTCATTAACAGTTGTTCTTGTTTGATCTTCCACGATAAATTTTTGTTTAAGATCATTACATAGGATCTTAATTAATAAATTATCAACAAATGAATCACAAAGAAACCATAGCTTTTTATTATCGAAAGCTTTATCAATAGATTTGTACAATAATAAACCATTTCGTGTATTATTAATATCAGATTCTTTTAATTTAAATTTTGTTAATCCCGTATCTGTAGTAGAGGATTTCCATATGTGTGATGCACGTACTAAATTGTGATCGAAAAACTTATTTAATATCATACATTTTGTTTGTTTTGTATTTGTTTGACCACATTGATAATACACGATAAGGTTATTTTAAAATTCTTCTTATTCTTCGGCAGTTTGTGTTGAGCTAGAATCCCATCAATCTAATTCACTTTTAAGTCGATCATTATTCTGTTGTAGAAGATAATCGATCTTTGATAACAATTTTTTTATTTCTTCAGATAATTTTGATTCATCTGAATTTTGTTTATAAATTTGTAATAATACAGTTATTCGCTCATGTAATTTAGTACATGAATTAATACAATAATTGAGTAAATCATTATTTCAGCACTTTCTCGTGTTTATTTCATATTCTTTAATTGATGTTTGACAATTTTTCTTTCATGTTGAATATCATTACAGAAAATCGAACATATTTTATCTTCGTCACGTGAATTTTTCGATGTTATTTTACAACTTATATCATTTTGACTGGATTCAATAACAATTAAACGTGAATATGATGTGTTAGGCTCGGGTATATGAGCTGACAACAAGTTTTATTTATATATATTTAAAATAAAAAAATCACACAAATATATATGTTGGAAGAACAAAAGGAAGAGTCATTAAGGCCTAACAATGATGAGTAATATAAAGAAGGATAAAGATAACAATCACAGATGAAAAGAAAGAGAGAGAGAGATTATGATGATGTGATACCAGTGATGTCATTCCTAACACGTTGATGTTGTACAACTTATAAAGATTTTACTTGATTCAATTATATTTAAAGATTTTTTTGGTGTTGATGTTCCTATTTGTCGTTCATGTGTTTGTTTCTTTTTTGTTGATGATTGCCAATCTTAAAAAATTTTAATAGCAGATTTATTTTTAAAAGCTGCAACTATTTTATTTAAATCAAAATTAAAATTAAATAAGATCAGTTCAATGTCATTTTGTTTTGGTTTAATGTTGAATTTCAGTAATTGATTCTGAACTCTTTTAGATACATTACGATTATGTTCAGAAGATTTAGACATTTGTTTAAACCTATATGTAAAAATAAAAATATTTATTATTTGTTTTTCATAAAAAATCAATTAGATTGTGTTAGTTGTAAATAAAATAGATTGCACCACCTCAAAGGTATTCTAGATGAATGGGAACGGATGGATAGTGATCAGAATTTAATGCTCTTTTTGAATATGAGTTCAGAAATACTGTGTCTATTTTCCTTTGGAAACAGTGAGAGAATCATTGAATTGCTTTAAAAGTTTATTTTGGACAAAAATATTTTTTGCACATTCTTGTATTTTCACTGTTCTAATTCGAAACTCACTGCTATAACTTTGGTTCATATATCATTATTGTAGATCAAATTCTGTCCTATAAAATGCACTATTTCAGTTTCTTTTTACCGTCTTACAAGGCATCTAGATTTTTGTTTTCTTATTACCCTCGTTTTTGAAAAATCGCTTTTTTAACCAAAATCCATCTCAGATAGAAATAGTTTCTCAGAAAATGTTGATAGCTTTACATATATTAAAGCTATATTGTTCTATCTATTCCTATTCGCTTTTTTCTGTTAATATGGTTCTTTGATTTTTCTCTTTCGTTATTTCGTTTTAAATCGTTCACCTTGAAAAATAAATATTTTTTGATTATTTTCTAGTTATAGGAAAAAGGGGCAATTGAAATAGATTTTCATTGATTAGCATTTGACTTCGACGGAAACCTTCAAAATCCAATTGAAACATTTTGCTAGACACTTTTTTTTTTGAAGACCAGTCTTTTGATATATTCTTTAATATTTCCAGCGAACAATATTTCTTTCTCTCCATCGTTAATGGAATTATTCAACGAATAAAGGCTATTAAAATGTACAAATGTCATATTTATTGTTTCTTGTTATATGTTGAAAAAAATCTTTTTGTAACGGGTGGGCCACAAAGAATGGCCCTCTCAGTATTTTGCATTTTTCTCACCTATAATTCGAGTTAGAAAAAAAAATTGTTTATTTTAGTAAGAGAGATTTGTATCAATAAAAATAAAACTAATAAAGATATTTCTTTTTTTTCGTTTATTATGGAATAACAGAAAAACTCTGTTAAAAGAGCAACAAAAAAACGTTTTAGAACTCTGATTGAAGCAAATGATATTTCATTTAAACCAATAGATTACCATTTGGAATAGCCGTTCGAAATCTTGCTTTGATTGCATTAATTTCTTCTGGAGGAAAAAGATTTCTTTGTAAATCAGCTTTTCTCAAATATTGTAGACGAAAAATATCAGTAGGTATATAAGCAAGTTTGTTATCATTGAGATAGAGATAATAAAGATTATAATAAAATTGGCTAATTTCTGGTGGAACATAATCAATTTGATTGTGGGAAAAATCCATAGTTTCAACTGTTCTCGATGCTATATCAGCCAAATCAGTTATATCTTTTATCTTGTTGTGTGACAAATCGAGATATTTAAGTTTACTCATTTGTTTCAATGCTAAAATAGACAAAAATGATTTGTATGATAGAATTACAAATGATCAATAAGAAAACTTTTTTTTTGCTTATATTGGAAAGTTCCTAAGTATGAATTACCGTTTGAAATAGAAGATATCCAAGTTTGTAGAGCTCGATAAACTAATTCTCGTTATATAAAGCGTCTTTTCGTACCGATGCTGCAAATTAGAAAAAACGTTTTATACCACTAGAATCATCTTGTTGAACTCTACAAACTGGAATATTTCCCATTGGAAATAGTAATTCACACTTGGGAATCTTTCTTCATTTATTATTAATGAATAATTTATTAAAATTACCAGTATCTTCTGGCATTGAATGTAAACGATTCTTAGGTAATCGAAGCTGTTGAATATCCTTCAATAATGAAATAGTAGATGGTATTTCACGTAGACCACAATTTTCAACTTCAAGTATTGTTATATTTTTCAATAAAGCTAATGCTTGAGAAGGAATATAAGCTGCTGTTGTATTGATGAGTGATAGAACACGTAATCGATTAAGACGACCGATTAGAGGAGATAAACCAGTTGGTAGAGCAGTATCATCTAATTCAAATTGTGGAACAAATGGAGTACTATTAACTCGAAGAGTATGTAAACGAACCAGACAAAAAACATCAAGTGGTAAATTAATTTCATGGTAAATACTAAGTTCTTCAACTTCACTAGCAGAATTCATAACGGCATAGGTTTTACCAGCTGTAATAATTGGATTAAGTTGTACTGGATATGAAAAAGAACGAAGTACATCAAGATCTCGTTTAAATTTTGAACAATCGAGATTCCCATGATGTATTTCTAAGTAATAAACATGAAAATTTATTATTATTAATCAAATTAATATTAGACATACCATTATTTGTGCTTACAACATTACATTCAACAGTGAAAACAACAGAACCAACGAACGCTATAACAATTACTGGTAAATAATGCATTCTAAGATAAATTTTAATATGTTCGATTCAATTGTCGCATATAAACCAATTTATATTGATTCAATGATAAAAAACGATTATTTTCATAGGTGCCCAATTTTCAATTTCTTTTTTTTTTGCACCTGTTTGATTTCCACGGATTTATCATTTTCAGTACAGAGGAGATATTAGGATAAGGACGATTTTGGCACATGATTTGTTTTTTCAATTTAAAACATTCTATAGAAAAATATATAGAACAATATTAGATCATATACGATTAAAATTAGTGATAATCGATTATAATAAAATACAAATATGATAAATAAAGAATTTTATTATATTCCCTCTGAATTAAATAGAAAAAAACAGCATAGTATAGTTTTTGTTGAAAATTATATTTGAATCAAATTGTTCTACAGATTTTCAACAGTTATTTTACAAAAAAAAGAAAGAAATAATATTGAATCACATCCCTTTGAAGAAAAGAAGAAAGAAACGATGAGAAACAAACCATTTCGAGTACAGAAGGGCAATATTCGATGATATTTATTTATAGAAAGGAGAAAATAAAAATATATCCGAATGCAAAAAAATGGTGATAATATGTATTAAGTCTGATTTCTAAATTATTATGGAAAGCAGTCCAAAAAATCGTTTAAATTGAATATCTAGTTTTTAAAACGTGACGTAGAGAAGAGTGTATACTAGAAAACTTGAAAGATTTTTAGGGTTTATCATTCTATCAAATGTTTTTTTTTTCAATAATGTAGAAACTGTTTATTCCTAAAATAAAAGCTGTGTCGCGCAATTCCTACGAAATTAAAATGTAAAACACGATATAGCTGCTGTAGCAGATGAGACAGAAACAGCTTAGTTCTATGTTTCTTATGGTTTGTGGGAGGGAGAGGGATAGACAAAACTTTAGAATACCACAAAAAATGTTTAAGTGTTTTAGATCCTAACAAATTCGAATATATCGAAAAAACAAGTTTCTAGAACTAATGAGTTTTGAAATTTTTTAGTTTTTTATCGACGTTTTAGAGTCTTGTACTTCATAGGACTTGAGGAATATTAGAGCCTAGAAATCTTCAAGTCTGTAAGAATTATAAGATTTTTCGAAGTTTTATAATATGACGAGCTAATAAAATTTTCGAATTTAGCAAGCCCAAAGTCTACTAAAGTTTTTGCTTTCACATGTATCAATGATTTTTTATCTGCTTCAAGTTTCTAGAATTTCTTATGCCTTTCGATGGTGTTTTAAGATCACCAGAAGTCTTTTAAAATTTAAAAATTGCTGGCATTTTTTGACTAAAAATCTTCTTTCAGTACGATAAGTTTTTATGTTCCTATATTAGGCATCTGTCTCTAAGGTAAGACTTCAAAACATTTAAAAATGCACACAGTATGACAAGTCACATCATTAGACATATTTATAATGTTTTAGAACAGTTCAATATTCAGCAATACCCACCATTCAGAAAATGGAAATTCAAGTAGAATTCTATAGAATTTCCAATTTCTGGATCGCGGGTATATCTCATGAGCAATGAGTTAAACAATTCAAAACAAATTATTTGCTAGAATAATCTGCCATTTTTATTTATTAGACAACAAAACAATAATCATCAAACAGGAACTGCTAGTTTCATATTTTGACCACCTGGACGATGAGGTATTAGTAATGGTTGAGGACCAACAGTACGCATTTTTCGTCGCCAACATGGAAATAATTTCTTAATTTTTGTTTGAAGTTCAGGCATTGATCCAGCACATACAAAAGGAAGTAAAATATTACCATAATATGCAAAGAATTTAGCATATAACATGTAATCGGCACCAAACTCTTCAGAAACCCCACAAAGATAAATAAATCTCATTAATATCTTTGGCATGTATAATATAAGATACATAAATGAAATAGATAATAATTGAATTGTCATTTTTCGATGATTTCGCCAACGAATTGGTCGATTCATTCGATATTTTTGATATAGAGTACGTAAAAGCAGAGCAATACTACAACAAATAATAATTATTGTTGGTATTAAATCATTAACTATACTGTCCCACACAGCTACTAATCGATTTGCATAATAGCAAAGAGGATAACCACATACAAGTTGAGTATAATCAAAGACATTTTCACATGGTGGAACAATAACCACGATAGTATTGTAACAGATACAATAGAAAACAAGTAAGACTATTGGAAAATAATGAAAGAAAATCAGTCTCTTTTTAGTTAATAATAATCGATCATGAAAGATAAGAATATGTCGTTCAATTGTAGCCCAAGCAAAAATGATTGTTGTTGTGATATATAAAGCTTCATCAATGAAAACCCATGTAAGACAAAAGATAGAAGTTTTTAACAAAACTTCTTGTAAGTAATAGAAACTCAGAATCCATGGGATAGTTGTTAATTGAACAATAAGATTAATAATGAGAAGAAAAGTAATAACATGATTATGAAGAGCATTACGTAAATTTCGATTGAAAATAAAATGATAAAGAACAAATAATGAGCAAATAACAGATGGAATATAGAAAGGAAGAATAATCCAAAAACGAACCGTAGAAGGAATCGCAATATCACGAGATAACTTCGACATATTATTATAAAAACTGCTGCTTTCATTCAACATCTTTTTTTTTTGCAAATCTTAACGCGCAAAATAAATCAAATATAAATATTTAATATAGTTGCGTGCAAAATACTAATGAACATAGTTTTTACAGCGTCTGCTTTACCTATCGTCTAATATAATCATTTGCATTATTACATTTTTATTTATCTTTACATTAATCTATTCTGAAATGCAATTCTTCAATAGTGGCTAATGCATGAGGGAACATCTACAATTAATGAAAAATTTATGTTAGAAGCTGCTGAATATACACTGAATAAACGCAATAATTAATAGAATGGATGCTTTTAGTGTAAAAATGAAACTAATTTAACAGGATGTAAGAAAAAGTACATCCCGTTAGATCGTATTCTCACTGATTTAAGCAAATGTCACATACAGATTATATAAAATGTTCATATAGCAGAAAAAATATTGTTAAAAATGATGGATAAAAAAAAAGTATGCTTCAGCCTGTCATTCATTTGTGAATTTAAAATATGAAAATATCATCTCATCGTATATCTTATAAAATTTTGATGTGAATTTATACGTCATAGGCAAAGTTAAACTTAAACAAAATTCGTTTTTATTTAAGTACAAATCTACGGGACAATGTTTTCTTTTAAATAAACTTCTACTGTAATAGTCACACCAAAAGGACACGTTTTTCCTTACATATAAATTTTTATTATTACTGTCATTAAAAGAAATAGCGCATGCTTACTGTTTCATTAGCAAAGATAGTATTGAGTGCCATTTATTCAAAGTATAATGTATATAGCAATAATTTCTTCTCTAATTTATCAGAAAATGATTCTCAAAAGACTTTTTTATGAACAAGCAAAAGAATACATTAATTTGTTGAGCATTAAATTTCGAGAAAAAGTAATTATTACAAAAAAAACCATTTCTTATCTTCGTCATGAATTATATTTGACTGATATCAATTCATATTTCATCTTGCAAAGCAATATTTCCTTTGATTTATCTAATATTGCATCTCGTTGTACTTTATTTAATACTGAAAATCGTAAACTTATGTTACTGTATGAAGACAGTCACTTTGAAATTAATGTAGGAAAAAATTATGCTAAAACAGTTGCCAAACATCTAAACACAACTTTTAGAATACGTAATTCCTCAAGGACCATTGGGTATTCGGATATTTCTATCTCCCTATATATACAATATGAATTTTGAGTGATCTCATTAGAAATTGTCCTAAGCTACAATATAAAACAACTTTGCACATTCTTAACTCTTCTACTAATGTATTCTGAAGTTTTAAAAAATGCTGTTTTTCAGGTGTTTTTGGCCATCGTAGCCAAGGTTATTATGGATTCTTAGCTCAATAGATAATGTGTGATATATTAGAAGGTCACTGGAATGAACTTACAATTATTCTGAGCCATATTAGAAACAATTGTGGCCGAAAAATTGAGAAGCTCATATTTCACTCAGATGGTCTGGATCGAAAAAATTTTTTGTAACACTCTAGAACCCTCTTCGGCTTTTAAGAGTTAAAGAACAACAAGATTTTCTAGTATGCGACATCTATAATTCAATTCTTTCCAACTAAAGAAATCACTCAGATTTGCTATTTTGTAATCAATTTGTCCCAGAAGCACAACTTTCAAACAAGAAGTTTTTTGTATGACTGGCGTATCTCAAAACTGCTGTACTATAGAGAATATAACCCAGTGGGCTTTCTAGAGGAAAGTTTGCTCTACAACATAGTGTAGTTGAATTGTCAAATACATTTAAATACTGTGAAGAAATCTTCATGTAACATTGTATACGATACAGGAGACGATAAATTCTGTTTTTTTAGGAAAATACTCGCTACAATGTTCTAAGGAGATTTTATTCATAGAATTCGAGTGTATGTGAAAAATTGCCTAAAGGCTTTTGTAGAGCAGACTTTCCTCTACAAAACTTATTATCTCATATATCTCCACAATATAGTCGTTTTGAGATATACTAATCGACTTTTCATGCTTACTGATCAGGAAAAGTTGCATTTGAAGGTTGTTTAGCATTTCGACTAAGACATCGTCATTTATCAATGAAATTCAAAAGATTTTTTTACTAAAACAATCATCATAGACAGCTCTACAAAAACTTTCTTATGAAAGAAAACTTTTCTAAATAGTTTGTATCTGTTTTTTTTGTTTGAAAGTTGTGTTCTCAGCACAAATTGACTATATCGTATGTCACAAAATACTGAGAGGTCCATTTAATGTGCGCCACCCGTTATTAGATTTTTCTTGTGATGATTGATCAACTAAAAAGACTAATAATTGGAATAGAAACCTGAGAAAGCGTGTCCCTAGCTATTTATCATCGATTCCTACTGAATTTTTTATATCACTAATACTGTGGGAAATCGTATGGTATCATTTATCTTTTTTGTTCCAATACATCAGTAACTCTATCTGCCTTCGTGTTGAATCTCTTTTTGTATAGATTATATTCTTTTTCCTTCAATGTTGTTCTTTCTTTGGAACACGAAACATGAAGAAAACGGAGACGAGGAGAGATTTGCAATGTTAATCTAATGTTATTAACCTGTTTCATACAAATCCTATCGTTTTTGATAAATTTTGATTTTTTTTGCAAACAGTGTCAAGAAATTACAGATTTAAAAAGTCAATTCTTTAATATTATAAATTTTTCCTCGGTAACGATTCCGGTCCTGCTCTTCAATTCGAATTTATATTTCGTTTTTATTTTGTAGATGTTTACCACATAATGAAGAATAATGCATATAATTAGTTTTTTAATAAAAATGTTTGTTCACTATAAATCAAGATGTAATGAATTTATTCAAAAATCGAAATTCTATAAACTAAATCAAACCTATAATCAACAGAAAGAAGAATAATAATCGTTTTTAAAATCACGATCTATCACAAAAATCGTTGGAATATCGAAAAAAAACTCGCCGATTAATCGCTGATTTTTTAGTTTCTATTATTTTGCGAATATTTTTAGTGTAACTTTTGATGGAAGATTTCAGATATGATATTCGACTTCTGGAAGTATCAGCTTGCTATTCTATTAGCTTTTTATCCAATTATTTTCAGGTCAAAATGTGGAGAAGTGAAAAGCCAATTTTTATTTAAACTGATAGGATAAGATTTTATGGAAATATTCATCATCTGTCGACTTCAGCCAGTCCTTTCGCACCAACCAGTGATCAAAGAAAATAAATCTGACAATAATCGTTTCGATTAATCGACGAATTTTCACCGTTTTTTTTTAACATGGGTTAAAATAAATACTGTTATACTTTCTCGAAATGACCTTTTTTTGTATTTAATTATAATGAGTGAAAATTCTAAAGATTGTAAGAACATCTTTCATAAATATGAATATATTAATTATACCTATTTCTCTAATATCATAAGAATAGAATCGTTGAAATTTCTATAGAATAAAGCAGAGAATTCTCTCAATTAATGTTACATACTTGATCTGAGCATGAATTTATATAATTTAGTAAATATCTGTAGAAAAAAGCTCGAGATCAAAGCTGAATAATTGGTGCAAACAAGAAAGAAAATAAGGCAATAAGTTTTATATATAATTAACTCACTATTGGATTTTTAAATTGTTTTCATATATTTCAAAAGATAGGATACAAAGAAAACTATCTTTTTGATATAACTCATTCATGTCTGAAAACATATTCTGTTCCCATAACCTTAGCTAAGAACATGAATCATATATTCATTTTATCATTTTCATCGTCTTTTTTCACATTAGCTACGGTGTCTTTCGTTTCTAACACACCAACCGCCTTCTTTCATCTGTGTCATGCAAATAAAAGATCGTTATCATGCTCATTTGGATACAATTAGTAAATCGAATAATCATTTGAATTTTATTATCTCTTTCTAATAGAACCTTTCGAACGATGTCCCTTCTATAATCGATTTAGGTTGCGACCATAAGAGTATCATTATGCGATTTCTAGCAGAAATCCTCATTGAATGCACATCAAAATGCTTTCAGAAATAGTTCATATAAGTGGGAAGTAGTTTAGTTTTACAGAGGATAGAGGGAATTCGAATATATAAACAATTGTTCAAGAGATTTTCAATTGAGATCATTTTGTGAAACAATCGTCTCTCTTCCATTGCATTGCATAGGGTGAAAGTGAGAACGAATTAAAACATAATCAATATTATGACTATTATGTAACTCACGCGTTGAAGTATAAAAAATAACTATTTAAATGGAACTTTTAAAAGTTTTCATATAGTATTACCATCTCATTACTTTGTTTTTTTTCTTCACCTTGTCTTTATTTCATCAAATTGCTGTTTACCTTGCTTATTTTTTTCTTTTCCAATCGAGAGAAGAAAATTGTGCATAATTGGTATCATTCTTATTTCGTTCTCTCTTCTATTTGTATTTTTTTTATAAGTATTTACCGTTTATTTTGCTCATTTCGCTCTAGTCACATAAATTAAACGATATTATTCATAAAATAATATCAGTCATGTGTATCAACCTTCAATTTACCTCATTATTATTTTGACGAAGGCAACGGCGTCTCTTTTTTATTACCCAAGTACATAAAAAAATAAGCGATTAATAAAATTGTGCGCACTGCATTTGATTATCGTCCGTACTCATTATTTAACTCTTAGGACAATTCAAAAATAGTGAGTGATAATTTAATACTGTATATTAAGCTTTAAGAAACTTTTTTCTATATAGCCTGATAGGGAAAAAAATACGAAGATTTTTCTATACTGTTTGGTTATACTACAACTAAACATGTGCGTCATGATCCCATACGGTCCCGGTCGAGGGAAGTAAAAAGTGGGAACGTAATATCTAATATTACGTTCGCACTTTTTACTCCCCTCAACCGGGACCGTACGGGACCATGATGCACATACCTAACCCCAACTAATATAATAGTAATAAAATTTCGGTAAGATTTATTTTCCTATCATATGTGATACTTATGTTAGTGTCTATTCAGTGTGTATTTTTTTTTGCATAATTTTTGATAAAAGTACAACAGAGAGTTGCAGTTTTTATTGTTGGAAAGAAAAGGTGAAGGCGCATTGAATCGTATATTACAAGATTACTTGATTTCGTTTTGTAAGATTTTCAATTGACGTTTTAAAGAAAAAAACCATTTGATAAGTTGTTAACGGTGAGTTTTCTTTGATTGATAAACATCTTAATTTTATCTCTGACTCCATATTCCTATCCTTAACCCCCTGTTTCTATCTTAAACTCCTTATTTCTACATATAATCCATCAGAAATATATACAACCCTTTATAACTATTACCATTGGGAGTTTTTTTAAATGCGAGCCACCACTGCTAGCTATCGAGTTCGGGTTTCAGCCATACTATAGAGCGGTACGGGGACATCTATTCATATGAGATTCATTAGGACTAAAGGAGTTCTTTGTAGTAAATATTTAATAATATTATTTGTTATCAATTTTCAGTAGTTTTTATAGAAATCTAGGCTTAAATTATACTAAAATGTAGCTTGGAAGGCTGTGAAATCGCGGCAAAATCTGAGAGTTTCAACGAAGTATCGTATACGAGGTAATGACAAAACGAATTGAGAATTTTCTCGTAGATACAATGCCCTCCAGACTGTATTTTAATATAATTTAAGCCTAGATTTTTATAAAAACTGATGAAAATTGGTAACGAATAATATTATTAATTAAATATCTAATATAAAAATCTCCATTGGTCGCAATGAATCTCGTATAAATAGATGCTCCCACGCCGCTCTATAGATTAAAAAAGTGGCGGCGGGTTTTTGAAAAATAATCGACAATAATCTTCACTCCTATGCCTAAAGTATAGTGAAATTTTTACTTGTATATCTAAGTTGTTATATTCGTATTTTACCGTTTGTAGCTATATCTGACCCATTATACTTGTGTCTAACCCCTCGTAACTGTACCTTTCCTATTATGACCATGCTTAAAATTCGTATAACTATTTCTAACTGTTGCTAACAACGTGTAAACTCTTATATCCATACTGAACTGCTTATAACTAACGGTTAGTGCCTATATCTATATCTGATTCAGTAAAACAGTGTCTCAGCCTTATGCCTCGTCTAACGGCGCCTTGAGCGTTCAGTAGTGAAGTTAAAAAGGTCTTAAAACATTTATGTTTGTTCAAGAAAATAGTTTCAGATTCTCCTGTAAGTTTCGAAAAAGATTTAATGCTTTAGCATTCGTAAGAAGTTAGCATTAGTACAATAAACATTTATCTTACTCATATAAACTTTATTTGCGTATATCAGTTGATCTATAGCCTGCAAAGAGAACAAAATTGTTGTGACATTGAGGAGAAATAGCCATACATACAGCAAGTCTTGCGTTGTGCTATTAGAAGCAGTAATTATTTGCATTATATCGAAGTTAACTCAATACAAATGCGAAAGTATCCAGCTACTTTGTTAACACTAATAGAGTAGTGTTGTATCAGTTTTTCAATTTCAATAGAGAAATATCAGAAATAGCGTTAATTAATGGAACACTATAGCTAAGATGATGGTACTGATCTAATCTCTCATACTTATTATCTGAACATCTCACGTCTAGCCATATAGAAATCTTTATATTCATTTTTAGCGTCTTTATTGATATCTATCCATTGAAATCTTATAATAATCTGATGCATGTTTAAACTCTCAATACCTATTTCCATCTAGCAGGACTATATGTATTTTATCATTTTTCTCCAAATCACGATTAATCGTCCAAAGTGAGGCGATTTTCACAGCACGGGTATCCATTAAAGCTAAAATTTGACAGATATTAAGAAAATACCTAAATCTATTACTAGATAAAATTTCGGGGATAAATCCCTTGACACTTCTATGATGATTATAGTATTACATATCATCGCTAAGGAATTTCTTCTTACCACAAGTTAGATTCAAAAGAGAAATTGGGAAAGGTAGTACTGATACTTGCATGATTAAAATCCACGTAAGCGTTATCTCTCTCTCCTATATATTTTATAGATTGTAGATTAGCTTTTATCATGATTCGATCATCAAACAGTATTCTCGATACGTTTCTCAAGGTAGCGTATACGTCTCCAAATCAGCTGGCAATTGATCTCGATGAACAAGCATGGACATACAGTGAATTACTGATGAATGTGATCCGTATCGCTCACCATCTTCCAATTGATACAGGTCAAATTGTCTATCAATATGTTGATCGTAGTTTTGAAATGGTATGTGGCCTATTAGGAATCATGTATGCTGGTGGTGTATATTGTCCACTAAATCCGAATGATTCATCTATGTACATTCGTGCATTGATTGAGGAAATTCAAGGACAATATGTTCTCGTTCATGAAAATACATGTAATCAGTTCTCAAATACGATCAGTAAGCAAATTCAAATGATCAATCTTGATCATATTTTGCTAGTTGACACTACAGAAGAAGCTGCTAAAAAAAGTAATTATTTTTATCTAAATAAATCCATATTCGTATATTCTATCCATTTCGCAGATATGCATGTCGAACGGGACAGTCCAAGTTTTATTATTTATACACCTGATACAATTGGCCGGCCAAAAATAATTGTACACACACACGCATCTCTTATAGCAGGTATGCATAATCTGATGAAATGGGACACCAAACATGGTGATAAAGTTCTTCAAGTAGCTGCGTCCTCGTGTCCCATCCATTTGTTTGAAATTCTGATGCCATTAGTGATAATTCCATCGGGCACACTAGTACTTTTATCATCTGCAGATAATTTGAATATGGCACGTTTTTGCAACACTGTCCAAGACAAACAAATTACCAATCTCTTTATCAATTCGTCGCTGCTTAAAATGTTGCTTGACTACTTCGAACTGAACAATACGGAATGTAATAAAATACTTGAACGAGTACGCATCTTATGGACATCGAGCGAATCTCCTAACGCACAAGATCTGACTAAAATCAAGTCTGTTTCTTCGCAAACTCGCATCTTTATTATATTTGGTATGAGTGAAACAAATGCTGCTATAGGGCGTGAAATTGAAGAAAGCATTGATGAACTTACAAATATAAGTATCTTACCTATTGGTTCTTCACTAACAGAATATCGATGTTTACTTGTGGATAACAGTAACGATGGACGAGTCATTTCACCATTGGATAGAAACCGAATTGGTCAAATTTATCTTTCAGGTATTATCTCTTCTATTTTAAAGTTTATGAAATTTTGTCATCCATATATTTACAGGTCCTGGTCTTTTCCAGTATTACTATAATAATCCCGCATTGACGAGGAGAACACGAGTAATAATCAATAATGAAGAATTTTTTAAGACTGGTAATCTCGCTCAATACAATGCAAAAGGTGAACTCGTGCATGCTGGACGTATCAATTTTCAAATACAAATTGATGATCAACAAATAGAAACATCTGAAATTGAGAGAACAATTATAGCCTATTGTCCAAATGAGATCTCCAATTGTCTTGTGGTAAAATTATCCCAAGACGAAGATTTATTCATAGCTTATCTTATCAGTGATAATTCACAGCTTGACACTGAATCAATTCGAAATTATTGCAAAGTTCATCTTAGCAAAAACATGGTTCCTTCCTATTTTATTATCCTTGATAAATTTCCGCTAGATACAAATGGAAAAATGGATAGAGAACAACTACCATTACCATCATCAGCCGTCACAGAATTCAATGTTATTCTCCCTGGCAAGACAGTTTATAAAGGTAATCTTCCATATGCATCATTAGAAATAATTAGACTAAACTATCAACTGTGATTCGGTAAGCTAGAATTATTTTTATTTTCGTCGAAAAAGAGATATTACTAATATAGAAAAAAAACAGTGAAATTTCTTAGTTTTAATTATTGTTAGAGTATAATTTCAATCACGAGCAGATTCAGTAAAGTTTAAGAAATTTACGTTCAACTATCGAATTAAGTTTACAGAGATTGCGATCACATCTCCTAATCCTACTTTGTATTATCGAGAAAAGAATAAGATTGTTCATTAGTGGTTTTTTTTTGCATGGAACAAATAAAATGAACATATCTTCCGATGTGACAGGTATTAAGTACAATTGTAGGGATGGTTTGACTAAATATGGTAAAGGATTAGATGCTTTAAATTTTTCGTCAATTGGCATTTTCAAATATAAGTTTATACAATAAACAATCTTATATTTTGGGTCGGGCAACCCATTTCAAGGTCCATTTCATACTACAAAAACGAAGAAATGATCTATTTACTATTTGACAGATCTTAGACGTTCTTTCTGAGAAACTAATAAATTTCTTCACGAGAAAGAGAATAATTAGTGCTTTCTTAATTTCTAGCGAATTGTCGATGTTGGTCGTCGTTACCTACCATTACAAATGATAAAAATATTTTTCATGAATCATTACTACCCAATGTTAATATCTTAAATGATGATTTACATATAGATGAAACTAATCGTCTTCTTAATAAACATGGTTTATCAAATATTTTATCCAATTTACCAGATTCAAGTAATCTTGAAGAAAATGATAAAAATAATTTACCATTTCCAGGTTTTGTTGACAAAGCATTTTATTTTCTTCGTCAAACAACACCACCACGATATCAATGTTTAAAACTCATAACATGGCCATGGTTTGAACGCATATGTATGTTTGTTATTTTACTTAATTGTGTTACACTTGGTATGTATCAACCATGTACAAATCGTACTGGTATAGAATCATCGAAAAAAACTCATACAATACTTTCTATTTGGTTACAAGTAATAGATTATTTTGTTTTTGCATTTTTTGCAATTGAAATGTGCATTAAAATGCTAGCAATGGGAATATTTGGTAAAAAAACTTATCTTGCTAATTCATGGAATCGACTTGATTGTTTTATTGTATTTACCGGGTATGATCATATCATCTTTTGTTTTAAACAAAAAAAGAAACTAAGGTTTTCTTTAATCCATATAGTTGACATATCCTTTTGTCGAGATGAGGATAAGAAATAATTAATTGTTAATATTTAGATTCTTGGAATTATTGATGCCAGATGATAATTTAAGTCTATCAGCTATTCGTGCAGTTCGAGTACTTCGTCCATTACGTACTATTAATCGTATACCATCAATTCGTATTCTTGTTATGCTTCTACTTGATACATTATTTATGCTTGGCAATGTACTTCTTATTTGTTTTTTTGTCTTTTTTATTTTTGGTGTTATTAGTGTACAATTATGGAAAGGATTATTACGTAATCGTTGTTTTTTACAATTGAATACTACAATTTTAAATAATTATGCATTTTCTGAGTATGTTTATTGAAAAAATAAATATTTTATTTATAATTTTCTTTTTTAAGTGAATTTTTTGGTCAACCTTTTTATATTCCTTCTGATGGAGAATCATTTATTTGTTCTGATCCATCTTCAAATGGAATGACAAAATGTTCAGAAATTCCAAAATTTCAACGAGATAATATGACATGTAATCTTGATTTTTATTCATTAAGTTCATCATTAACAAATCAAGCAATAAATGGATGTATTAACTGGAATCAATATTATCAATTATGTTCGCCTTCTGATGAAAATCCATTTTCTAACTCAATCAATTTTGATAATATTGGTTATGCATGGCTTACTATATTTCAAGTTTGTTTTTAATTTATTCATTTAAATATATTTTTCTTTTCTTTTTTCTATTTAATTAGATAATTACTTTGGAAGGTTGGACAAGTATTATGTATTATGTACAAGATGTACAATCATTTTGGGTTTGGATTTATTTTGTATGCCTTATTATAATTGGTTCATTTTTTATGATGAATCTTTGTTTTGTTGTTATTTCTGCACAATTTAGTATAACAAAAAAACGTGAAACAGATCGAATGTTAACTGAACAAAAACGTTTTTCATCTTCAACAACAATACGAACAAATGATCAACCGGGTTCATGTTGGAAAGAATTAATTGAATATTTTCAACGATTAATCAGACGTACATGTAAACGAATCAGAAAATTCTGCAAAAATTCTCGACAAAAAAATTTTAAAGTAAATATGATTAAAAAAAAACCTATCAAATAAATCCAAGGAAACAATTAAAAATTAATTAATTATTTTATGTTAACAAGACTTTTGCAAAATGGTCGAGGAAAAAGCACTGAGTTGAAGATATTCATGTATAGAGAAAGTCTCAGCGAAATACCCAATATAGGTACTTAGAAAATTCTCAGGAGTTTTATTGAGAATAAATAGAGTCCGGATCATTTTCAGCTTTTGGTATTGATTGTCAAAAAATGCTCGAGTTCATTAGGGAATATTCTCTATGAAATTTAAAATGCTATTATCGAAAAAATTTTTTTCAAAGATTACTCAAAAACATGATCGAAATGTAACAACAACAAAAAAGATATCAAAACCAAATGAATTATCTTCATCTAATGCTAATATAGTCTTGTTAACTCCACTAATTAATCAAAAACATCGACCAAATTGTCAATATTATCAATCTCAATCATTATTAAAACCGATTGATAGTAGTACCGGTACGTGTGATATTTATCCAGATGTAAGAGATTCAACCTCAGCAAATAATAATTCACTTGTGGAAAAAAATCAATGTAAAAATGAAAATTTATCCGAATTTGAACCACAAATAGAACGAAATGATATATGTGATTGTTATTATCAAGAGGAAATTATTGATATACCTAATGATAATCCAGACAAAGAAAAATCAAAATTTCGTCAAAGATGTGAATTTTATTGTTCATGTTTTATAATGATACAAAAATTCATTTCACATATAGTTACCAGCAAACATTTTGAACGTATTATTTTCTCAGCTATTATTATAAATACACTTTTAATGGCTATTGAATATCATGGACAACCACAAATAATAACAATTATATTAGAATATAGTAATTTTATTTTTACAATATTATTTACAATTGAAATGGTATTTAAAATAATTGCTTATGGTTGTTTAACATATATTAAAGATGCATTTAATATTTTTGATGGTTGTATTGTTTTAATTAGTCTTTTTGAATTAATTAAAACACAACATAGTGGATTATCTGTTCTACGGACATTTAGATTATTACGTGTACTTAAACTTGTCAGATTTATGCCAGCATTAAGACGACAATTGGTGAGTTAAATTATAGTTTAATAACTAAATTGGTTAAAATTGTGAAGTAATAGTATCTTTTCCGATAGTAAACATTATTTTTGAAGTAGTTATGCCCAGATGGATCAATCTGATAGTTAGATTCTATCAAATCCGATAAAATGGAGCAGTCATCCTATTCCGCGATGTTGAACATTAGGGTACTAGTTTCGTCTAGGGAACTAATTCCACCGATTCCGGAATTACACAAAGTTTGAGAAGCGATTCCGGAATCGGTACTAGTTCCATCAATTCCGGAATTGGAAGGAATTCCTAGGAATTCCATCTGATTCCGGATCCGTTCACTATGATAACTTAGAAGCATACGATAAAGACTAATGCATATATGATTCCGGAATCAGAAGGAATTCCTAGGAATTCCGTGTAATTCCGTCTGATTCCGGATCCGTTCACTATAATAACTTAGAAGCATACGATAAGACTAATGTATATATGATTCCGGAATCAGACGGAATTCCTAGGAATTCCTAGGAATTCTGTGTAATTCCGTCTGATTCCGGATCCGGAATCGCTCGTTTATGTTGAAGATTAACCTGCAATCACAATAGCAAAGATGAGGGTGAAGGCGACAAGCGATTCCGCTGAGCGATTCCGGAAACGGTACTAGTTCCATCAATTCCGGAATCAGAAGGAATTCCTAGGAATTCCATCTGATTCCGGATCCGTTCACTATGATAACTTAGAAGCATACGAGAAAGACTAATGCATATATGATTCCGGAATCGGATGTAACTAGATCCTAGGCGGAACTGGTTCCGCTAATGTTCAACATCACGGAATAGGATGTATTCTCATAAAATGGTATGGGATTATGTAGAAACTGGGGAACATTATTTTCTCGTAATTTACTACTTTTTATGATCAGTCTTATTTTACTCAATTCATTATAGTATCTGGTTGTAGCATAGAGGCACTACCCTTAGTTTATCATTTTCACACCCCCATTTTTTTAGTCCTTTAAGTACGGAACTATTTTTATATAGTAAAATTTTCTTATACTTAGGGCAATCCAAAAGTAGTGAGGGAGGTCCCTTATTCCCTCAAGCAGAGGTCTAAAAGAGTTTCTTTTTTTACCAATAGATAGAGCGTGTTTCGCTCTATCTTCCTATGCTATTTGATCACTATTAAGCTATTATCGTAATGATAAAATTTCGATGAAATCTGTTTTTGTCGCATATACGCTGGTAGCATGAACATAAAAGCTTGTGAGTGTTTTTGGAATAACTTTTGATAGAAACACGATAGAAAACTGCGGTTTTCGCCGTTAGAAAGAGGAGATGAAGACGCATCGAAGTACTTATAACTGATTTTTATAATCTGCTTTTGTTAAGGTTTCAGCTCACCTTTTACAGAGTAGACCTATTCCATGAGTTGTTTACAGTGAATTTTCAACATTCGTGTTCACATTCAAACCACTTATTGAAGATCTATAGACTGCGAGAGACTCAGCTATCTGAGTTCGATTATTTATGGATAATACCTCTCCTAGACGAATCTCTAGTACAATATACTATCAACTTTTTTGCTTTTTCTTTTTTTCCTAAAACGAGCGTTTTTCCACTGGTTAAAAACTTGAATATAAAAACCGTCAGAACTCATGTCAGAAAAATCGATAATATATGATTCGATGCGTCTTCATCTCTTCTTTCTAACGGCGAAAACCGCAGTTCTCTATCTTGTTTCTATCAAAAGTTATTCCAAAAATACACAAAAGCATTCATGCTACCAGCACATATGCAACAGAAACAGGTTTTATCGAAATTTTATCATTACGATAACAGTTTAATAATGATCAAATAGCATAGGAAGACAGAGCGAAACACGCTCTATCTATTGGTAAAAACAGAAATGTTTTTATACCACCGCTTAAGGAAAAAAAGTACTTCCCTCACTACTTTTGGATTGCCCTAAGTAATTTCAAATTAACATCTTTTTTCGATTTGGCACTTGTCATCGTATTAGCACAAACATAATATTTTCTTCTTGAATTTATTTGAGTTACGGTTGATACTTTGCATTAATGAAAATGTCATGCTGTGAATGGAAATGGACTATCAGAAGGTGATTAACCAATTAATTAGATAACTACATTGCCTTTCACACTTCAATCTCGAAAGGATTGCATTGAATATCTCTTTCAATAATGCGACAAGACATTATTATATGGCGCACAGTAGCGCCAAAGAGAACTTATTAAGAGTTATCAATTCATATAAAAATGGACTGAAAAAAAGCGATAGAGGATCATAGTGACGAAACAGAGATTTTTTTGTTAGAATAAGTGCGAAAATAGTGAAAATCATACTTTTACATACGTTTTCATGTAGTGATACAAACACAGAATGTAGACGATCACTGTTCTGACATTCAGAAGTTAAAAAATGAAAGCATTATCAAACTACCATTTTTTTCATTTATTGAGCACCATTCCTGACACTCTGTAATTCATTTGCTAATGGTTGAAAATGGACGTTTGTATACGGTAACCCTACGAGCCATTGTAAGTGTATCATTTTTTACTCATTTACTGATGCTAACGGTTCGTTTTGTGCGATCTGAGTAGAATTCATCTTAAAGCAGTTAAATATCCCTTAAATATCGATAAACTAATGATCGAGCAAACAAGCAAGGAAGTTTTCGTAGCGTATTAGTCGACTGTTTTTATCGTTGTCGCATTTGATTAAGATCGCTCATCAAATTTAACTACAGCTAGTTAAGGGATCAATATATGAACCACGATAGAACTGCGAAAATAGTAGATAAGAATTCTCGTATATGAGACGCATATAATTGAAATTTCTAATTATATAGTTCAACGCTTATTTCTGTATTTTGTTATTTGTTATTTAGGTCGTCTTGATTAAGACACTCGACAGTGTTGCAACATTTTGTTTATTATTAGTTCTCTTTATATTCATTTTCAGGTAAGTTTATTAAAGAATAAATATAACGAAGAAAACGTCCCAATTGATTCACATTGCTGTTATGCTCATATATTGGGCATATGGAAGATATCTATAGACTAAAATAATCCTACAAGAATTCTGGTCCATTACCTTTCCAGTTTGAGATACTGAATTTTCAAGTTCATGCATAATACAATGTCCAATATTCAATTAATGAAGTGATAAACCTCCCCGAATCACTACATGCTACGAATGCGTTCGAGGCAAAAAAACAATTATTTTTATATCTAATAAAGAAGACATCTTTGAAACGTATGAGAGATAGATAGTCGGTTAACTCACTCTCGTTCATCTTTTCCTTTGGTTTTTTCAAGCAAAAAACGATGAAACCGATAGCTTTTTCAGTAAGAGATATCACTGGTTGCATGATACAACAACGTATTGTGGCATTCTTTTGGCTTCGCACAGATCAAACCAACACCTTCATTCTCATATGAAAACTTTCTAGTAGAGCGAAGTTCTAGTTTCAAGTCAACTTGATCCGTATATAAAATGTTTTCAGGTTCATAGTTCTTCATTTGCCATTTTCATATCAGTTGAAAAACATTCTATAGACACAAGGATAAAATTAGAATCATCAGCATGATGACGGATCACTAAATTCCTAATTCTTCCGAATAAATACGATGACAATGTTCGAATGGTTCAAAAATAAGACGTGAATCTTAAGCAAGCTTTTCGAATACCCATCGTTTCAAATCTGTATAATGAATAAAGAGTATGCTTTGAGCTCCTTCAAACTTATCATAGATAAAAATGTCGTTTGTATTCTTTTGTTCGAATTAATACGCTTCATAATATTCAATAACTCTTTTCAGGTATAGTTTGTCCAAAAAGTTTGTGCGTATGATTATTTGTTGAACAACTCAAGAGCAGAAATAGGGTAGAGATCTGCGGTTTTCATCAATCGAATGAGGTGACACGTAACCGTCTTCTCTTATGTTTCACAGGACAAACTTATTTTAAAATTAACTCTTTTTACAAAACATTGAAAAGATGTACGAAAATATTCTGTCGTTGAGATGAAACTTTTTACAGAAAGTAGAAAAACTTAAGATAAATTCTTATTTTTTAAAGGAGTAGATAGCGAATTGCATTTGCTTAATATTAGAAGCTGCTAAGATAAACATTAAAATTATATCTAAAGCTATAGATCTGAAGTCTCTTTATTAAAATCACATATTAAAACCAAAATCTGATCGAAATAATCGACCGCTATCCAGTATATTTTCCAGTGTTTTGACTGAATGAGTAATTTTAAAATGAATTTGTCTTGAACGATATAGGAGAAAAGTACGGCTACGTGTCGTCTACTTCGATTTATGAAAACTTCAAGTCTCTAACTGTTTCCGCTCTTGTATTATTCATCAAACAGTCTCACACACGGACTACTTGGACAAACTATATTTAAGACTGACGTTCGCTTTAATTAATATCGTCTCATCAAAACCGGAATGAACATTTTCATTTTTTGGATAAGCACTTTTATCGTGATCATGACTGAAGATCATTTCTGATTGTATCTCACACGAGAGAAACTTACGAATAGAGATTTTGTAATTCGTGTAGGACTAATCATCCTTCTGATTATATGATGAAGTAAAGAGTAAAATATTATACAATAAAGACTTGTGCAAAATACGTATATCACAATATACTTTCACATGCCATGGTAAACATAACATGACATAAGAGAACATGATAAAATATGTGTAATGCACATATCTTTCTATTCATTATCATCCATTTGTTGTGCCTGTAATAATACTTTCGTTTTGTAGAAAAACTGTTGCATACCGAAAATATGAAATACAATTCTTTGAATTCCAAAATAGTATGCAAATAATCAGTTAAATTTATCAGAAAACTTTTAGTTTATAGTTGTTTTTCATTTGTGATATAATAGAGTGACATACTTCTATATTCTCAAAGTATGAGCTCAAAAGCGGTGAATCAATTTGGACGATTCTATCGTAAATTGAACATAGCAAACAATTCCGTGAAACAAACTGAAGACATATAACTCTTATTCACTTTTGTCTTTTTTTATTTTGTTTTCTCTTCTAAATTTGAATAGCGTTCTTGGTATGCATTTATTCGGTGGTAGCTTTTGTACACTTGAAGCATTCAATATAACATCACATCAACAATTTGATATGAAATGTCGTTGTTGCACATGTGGTGAATTAAATATGTTAAAGAATTCTACTGATATCAAAGATGTGACATGTAAACAAGAGAGATCAAACTTCGATTCACTTCATTCTGCATTATTAACCGTATTTCAGGTATTAATCAATAGGATTTTATTATTCATTCTTGCAGACATTAAATCATTTTTCTATTCTCAGCTTTTTCTTAGCATAGATTGTAGACGATAGAATATGTAGATTAGAAAGGCTTGAATTCCACTTGAATTAGAATCGAAACTTGTCACATATTTATTTATCTATTGAGATAAAGAATAGTAAAAAACTAAAATATCAATAACCTTTGATTTCATGATATTACTATTCATTCAATTTGACTGAGTAAGAATATAGTTTTAGAACAATATTTTTATTCACTTTAAATCCACTAGAAAAGATGGTAGTTAACTAATCTTTGTAAAATCTAAAAATTAGTTTGAACAGAAAGTTTTTCCATATATTTTTATATTTTTACTATTATGATTCAAAATTAAAAGTTGGAATCTATCTACTTGTAGATCAGAAGCTGCCGTACAAAATGTACTATTGAAGATTTTTATTGTCCTTCGATAAGTCACTTTTATTTTTCAAAAATTTTTTTACGTTGAAAGGAAATCTTGACAAGATACTTGTAGCTTCACTTAGATAAATATATATATCATATTAATCATTTCATTTACCTTTTTGAATAATACTAATTTGTATGATATAAAACAGATATTAACACAAGAAGATTGGAATGAAGTACTGTACAATGGAATGGAAAAGACAGGTCCATGGTCAGCAATATATTTTATTTTACTTATGATATTTGGTAATTACGTATTGCTCAATTTACTTGTTGCTATTCTTGTAGAAAGTTTTCAAAATGAAGTAAATTAACATTAATTTTGAAATATTTTATCATTAATTTTATTTTATTCAGAAAGAAAATAATATAAATAATAGTAATATCAGTATGGATAAATTGAATAAATCAAATCCATTTACAGTAAAATATATTTAATAAAATAAATCTTATACTATTTTTAAAAAAAATATTTATTTTCAGACGCAAGCTACTCTAACAGGTAATATTCAAACACCGGAAAATACTCACGAATTAACAAGTAATGATCCACAACAAGATACATTAACTGGTACTATACATTGTACAAATTCTGATCCATCATTATCACCCCAATATTTTACAATATGTGAAGGAAATTCAATTACTAAACATCGACCAACAACCAATAATTCATCATATTCATTGAATCAAAATGTATTGACAAATATTTCTCAAACATCAAAACAACAAGAAAAAGATGATAAACATATTGAATCTAATATTAATAATACTAGACAACTTTCTATTGGTACTCAACTACCGATCAACGATCAAAATGAAATAGAAATCGATACATCAAACGCAGATAATATACAACATGGATTAACAACTCAAAAATCAGGAGTATGTATCCACTTTTTTTCATTTTAAATTTATTTTAGAGTTAAAGATCGATGGAAATTATTACCTTATGTTAGACCTAAGAAGAATTATGGAGCTAACATGAACTATTTCATTCTTTACTTGACATTAATTATATTTTAATTTAGATTATTCAATCATGTTTAAATCGACTTTGTGGACAACGAATACTTGAATATTTCGAGAAACGAGAAAATTATTCACTTTATCTTTTTTCACCTTCGAATAGGTAAAAGTTTGTTTTAAGAATAAATCGTGATTGTCTTGTTTTTTTTTCTTGTAGATTTCGCAAAGTACTTCAACGATTAATTAGAAAAAAATCATTTGATTATTTAATTCTTTTGTTTATTGGCCTCAATTGTATTACACTTGCTATGGAACGTCCATCAATTTTACCTAATAGTTTTGTATGTAATTCCTTAGTTCTTATCATCAAATTGAACGCGATTGATTACAATTATATTATAGGAACGAAAATTTTTGATCTATACTAATTATATATTTACAGCTGTTTTTACTATTGAAATGATAATTAAAGTAATTGCAAGTGGATTTATTTTTGGATCGAATACATATTTACATACTGGATGGAATATTATTGATGGAATTGTTGTTCTTGTTTCAATTATTGATATTAGTACAATGCATCGACATAATATGACATCATCGATAGAATCGGATAGAACACCACATATTCTGAGTATGTTAAGAGTCTTTCGTTTATTACGAGCATTGCGACCACTTACAGGTTAAAAAAGGATTTTTCTCTTTCTTTTGATTGATTGTCTGATTATATTGTTTTAGTTATTAATCGGGCACCAGGTCTTAAACTTGTCGTTCAAACTTTAGTTTCATCATTGAAAACAATTGGTCAGATTATTATTATTTGTTGTGTAGTTTTTATTATCTTTGGTATCCTTGGTGTTCAGGTAAAACAAAGAAATGCAGTTCAACTGAAAAGTTTGAAAAGAATTTATTCTTGAATATCTTATAGAACAATACAAAAAAATGACTGTTGATTCCTATGCATATAGTTTCGTATTTATCTAAAGCATATTAATAATCTAGATAAAAGAGTACTGTTCGAAAAGTGAAAAAGCTGATTCGACAGTTTTTGAAATTTTTCACTAGATAAGCTGGATGTCACTCACTTAAATACAAATCTTTTTTTGTATATTAATTCCAGGAGATCATAATACTGTGTGCGCATGAAATCTACGTTTACTTGCAAAAAAAGAAAGAAAATAATTTTTAATTATATTAATATAATATGGATCATCAAGATGTGTTTTATTTTTTAGCTTTTTAAAGGTAAATTTTACTATTGTGAAGGTCCTCTTGCTGATAGTATTAAAACAAGAAAAGAATGTGAATCTATGTTTGATCATCAATGGCAAAATCAACAATATAATTTTGATAATTTAATTCAAGTATACTTTTATTATTAAGACAAAATTTGAATAATAGCATTATGTTTTCTTAGGCATTACTAACATTATTTGTTCTTTCATCAAAAGATGGTTGGATGCAAATAATGTACAATGGTATTGATGCAGTTGATGTTGATATACAACCAATAAGAGATTATAGTCAAGGAAAAATATTTTATTTTGTATCATTTATTTTAATTGTTGGATTTTTTGTTCTTAATATGTTCGTTGGTGCTATAATCGATAATTTTCATGAATGTCACGCAAAATTAGAAGTTGAAAGAGAAGCTCGAAATAAAGAAAAACTTGAAAAGAAATTAAAACATAAACAACAGCTTATACATGAATTACAATATTATGCAAATTTTTCATCATGCCGAAAATGTTTATATAATCTATGTACTAATAAATATTTTGATTTATCTATTGCTATTATTATTGGTTTAAATGTTCTTACAATGTCATTTGAATATTATCGTATGCCATCTGTGAGGAAAAATGATTTATTTATTATTTATATTATTGAAAAATTTTTTTATTATTAGGCTTTAGAAAAGTTTCTTGAATATTGTAATTATATATTTACAGGTGTATTTTTAATTGAATTTATATTGAAAGTTATTGCACTTGGACCATCACGTTATTTTAAAGAGAAGTAAAGAAAGAATTTATTTTTTAGATTTTTATTTTATTTTTATTTTTAAGATGGAATCAATTGGATTCATTTATTGTCTTTGTATCAATAGCTAGTATTATATTAGAAAAATTTAAAAGTGGACATTTTCTTCCAATAAATCCTACAATAATTCGTGCTATCAGAATATTAAGAATTGCACGAGGTATATCAATAGAGTTTTTAAAATTCTCTCTTAAAATCAAATAAAAAATTTCTTCGTTTTTTCTATTTTTAGTATTGAAACTATTAAAAATGGCAAAAGGTGTTCGAGTTCTATTAGATACTGTTATTCGAGCTTTACCACAAACTGGAAATTTGGTAAATGAATTCATTTAATTGTTGTTAATTTTGATTATTTTTTGAAAATAGGGTCTTTTATTCTTTCTTATTTTTTTTATCTTTGCTACACTTGGTGTTGAACTATTTGGAAAATTAGAATGTAATCAACAACAACCATGTAGTGCTCTTGATAAACATGCAAATTTTAAAAATTTTGGAATTAGTCTTCTTACATTATTTCGTATTGCAACAGGTGATAATTGGAATAGTATTATGAAAGTAAATTATTAATTCCTTTTCTATATTTTATTCTTAATTATAAATATTATTTTAAAAGGATACTTTACGTCAAGATGATTCATCTTCTTCTGGAAAAAATTATTTTTTAACAATAATTTCACCGATTTATTTTGTTGCTTTTGTTCTTGCCACTCAATTTATACTTCTTAATATTGTTGTTGCTGTACTTATGAAAGAACTTGAAGTAAATAGTTAATATCAAAAGAAAACATGACTCGATTCTCTTTTTTTGTTTTATTTTTAATTAGGATTCAAATAAGATGACACATGATGATGATGAAATAGATGAAGAAAATGAACATAAACATGCACCTGATCAAAACAATGAAGAAAAAGTAACATTTACAAAATTATAATCAATATTTATAAACGAACTTGATGATTCTTCAAAAATAGAATTCAATAAAGAATTTTATCTGGAAAAATTAAAGACTAATGAAACAAAATTAAAATTTCTTCTTAAATCCTGATTTCATTGTTCTATAAATCGATTGTCATAAAATATCAAATGTAGTATAACGAATATTCAAAAAAATTTTGAAATAATTTTAAAATTCATCTGTTAGAGAGCACTCTAACAATTTCTCTCTTTCTTTAGAAATAACCTATTTTAAGAAGGAGATGTACCCGAATTTCTCCTTTTTGTCTTTGTTAAATTTCTTATAAGCAGGAGGGGAGCACGCGCTGCTCTCCTGCTTGTCTTTGTCTTTCTCTCAATTTTTTTGTGTATTTTCTTTTTGTTGTTGCGTGATCATCTGTTCAAAAATACTATAAAAGTAGGACCTTTTTCTCGAATAAATAAGCCTGTTTATCAGGAACAAAATAATTCATTCTTATCTGGTTCAACTGTACAGAGAAGGCCCTCTGTAACATCACCGAACTTGCAGTCAATAGAAACAAACTCTTTACAACTTTGATCGATTATTGTACCTATTTTGTATTAAATAACTACAATCAGTTATGTTCTTGTTCAAAGAAACTTACCAGATATTTATCAATCTCAAATTCGAAAAATATAACGTGCCTATCATTTCCTCATCATGTATATCATTTATTTATAAAATGACTTTGTCAGGACATAATGGTCTTGCTCGATCATATGGACACTTCTGTAAAAGACATGGAAGAATAATAAAATTCTTTAAAATACATTTTAATGAATTCTTATTAGATTGACATATTTTTTTTCTCAGTGATTTTATACAATATAGTTGTATCTTGTCAAAGTTTTCATAAATTTTGTACGAAATAGGAAATTTTGAAATTGTTGTTAATATATTCATACCACAATACAATCGTAAAAAACCTTTTCGAAAAGATTGATCACGTGTGGCAACTGATAAATGTCAATAATAAGTTATTAAAATCAAGTGAATATTACGGATGGTTGATTAGAACAAAGATCATACGCTATCATTCTACAATAGTTGTATTTATTGAAAAAGATTTGTCTTTCTTCAATTCAATATTTTGTAGAACAGAATAGAATAAATTCACAGTAATGTTTATAAGAAAATGAATGTATTCTTTGTTCTTTTATCAAAGTCATCTGTTTCATTTTATCTATGTATACTTAACCATGAGATGTTTTATCATAGATGCACACACATCATATTAAAGAATAAATATACTTCATTTTTTAAAACTATACATCACAAGAAACAACGGAGTGATAATGCATCTCTCTTTCGTAATATTACCAATAATTATTTTTGTGAATATCTTTTGTCATAAATGTGCATCAAAAGATTTAACTGAATTGTATCATCCTCGTTATAGTACAGTTAGTAATTCAAATATTCCTCCTCAATATGATTGTGCACTTCGTGCTTTTACCATTGAAATGGCTGCATATATTGCACCAACATCTTTAAAAACTAATTGGACAAATCTCAGTCAAAGTGCTTTTCAAATGGATCAATGTAATAACACTTTAGATGCGTTTTATAAACCATCAAAATCCATTAAATCATTTCAAAATGTACCAGAAATAAAAAAAGAAAATTGTTATCATACAATATTTGTACATGATTTAAAAGGTAATGATTTGTTCGATGGAACATTCGAAAGACCAATGAAAACTATTCAATCAGCTTTATCATCGACACGTACATTACGTACATTATATGGTAATGAGAAAACATTATGTATAACTATACGTGGTGGTACTTATTATCTTGGAACAAATGCGAGTACATCAAGTAGTCAAATAGGTGCAATTGCCTTAACAAGCAATGATAGTAATCTTATCATAGAAAATTATCAAAATGAACGTGTTGTATTAAGTGGTGGGATATTATTACAATTGCAATGGTCTATTCATAGTAAAACAGCAGAAGGTACAATTATGAAAGCTAAAATACCATCTTATGTTAATCTTGATCAATTTAATGAATTGTATATTGATGATAGACGAGCTATTATAGCTAAATATCCTAATGGTGATCCTTCTACTCAAGGTTTATATGCAAAAAATCCTGGATTTTCTTATGATTCACAAAGTTGGATACCACCAATTCATAAAGCAAGTGTAGATATTCATGTACAATCACCTTCTCGTGATGGTACAGTATTTCCTTATCATCAACTTGGTTTAGGTGGTGGTGCTTCTGTATTTAATCCACCGCGTAATTTTTGGAGTACTAAATCACCACCGGCTGGTGATAATTATGCTGTTCCACAAGGTTTTATAACGAAAAATGGTGCATTACCTCATTTAAATAGTTGGAGTAAGCCTACAACTGGTTTTGTTCATGCTTTTCATTCTGGTTATTGGGGTAGTTGGATATTTGAAATAGAATCAATTAATAGTACACAAAATACAATTATGTTTGGTCGAGGAGGTTTTCAAGAAGCACGTGGTTCAGGTAGTGGTGGTGCATTCTATGTTTCAAATATTTTTGAAGAACTTGATTCACCAAATGAATGGTTTCTAGATAAAGATACTCGTACTCTTTATTTTATGCCAAATGAAACAATGCCGAATGTTTTTGTAGCTAGTCAAATTTCTTGTCTTATTTCAGTAAGTGGAAGTTCTATCGTAGATCCAGTTCAAAATGTATTAATTCAAGGTTTAATATTAACACAAACTAGTAGTACTTATATGAGAGATTATATGGTACCAAGTGGAGGTGATTGGGCTGTTCATCGAGGTGGTACTATATATTTGACAAATACAAGAAATATTACTATTACACATAATTTATTGACACAATTAGGTAGTAATGGTGTAGCTTTGATTGATTATAATGATGATACTTCGATTATTTTGAATGAATTTGTCTGGTTAGCTGATTCAGCTATTATTCTTGTTGGTAGTACTAATGGAATTGATGGATTTAGTGTTGCTAGTCAACCTGCTAATACACTTATACAATCAAATCTAATTCATGAAACTGGTATCTATGTTAAACAATCATCACCAGTATTAATTTCTGTAAGTCGAAGTGTATCAATCATTGGTAATCTTATGTTCAATATGCCACGAGCAGCCATTAATATAAATGATGGATTTTATGGTAATCATACTATTAGTTATAATGTTTTATTTAATACTGTTCGAGAAACAAGTGATCATGGTCCAATTAATTCTTGGGATCGACAACCATATTTAACTGATGCCGTACAATCAGGTATACCTTCAGTTTGGCAACATCATAGTTATATTCATCATAATACTCTTTTTAATAATTATCGTTCTGTATGGCCTATTGATCATGATGATGGCAGTTGTTTTTATGAAGATAGTTATAATTTTCAAGTATATGGTGGAAAGAAAAATTATTTAGGTCATTCAAAAACAGATCATCATGAGATTTATGTTTATTCAGATGCAAATCCAGGTGATTTTGGTAGCAATGTATGTCTTGGTGATTATGCGCCTACACGAGGATCTAGTGGTTGGAATGAAACATGGGTTAATAATACTTGTATACTCTATAAAAATGTCGAGCCTTATAACATCGGCAGTTGCGAAACCTCTGATCTGTTTGTACCTTATTTAGCATCTAATAAAATTTATATTCCATCTGGCACACAAGTAGCATTTACATGCAAAGTCAATGGTACTAGTGCACGACTTAACTTAGAACAATGGCAATCCTATGGTTTGGATCTTGGTACTACCGTTCAAATTGCACCTGACGTCCAAACAATTATTGAATGGGGTCGTCAAATGTTGCAACATACAATATAAATAGAATAGACTTATGATTAAAGACAAAAATTGATCTTTAGTTTTTATCAGAACCCTATAAATCATAGTTTCGTTTTCTTCTATGTTAATCCAGAGTTGTTGCATAAAGTTTAACTATTTACTAATAAATTTTAGTATGACTAATTAAATATAACATATCTACTTTCTAACCTTATACCAATGTTGCATGTAATATTATCTTAGTAATGAGAATCTTTGCATACTACATGGCTAGTTTCTCCTTTAAAGTATGACTTCAAACATTTAACTTTTCATCCAATAACAGTCATCCAGATACTCGATATTATATATATACAGATCGAAAACTTACCGTCTCATACTCTTATATCACACATATTTGCATGGTCTATGTAGCTCTATCCCTTTAGGGCCTACGAATACTCTAAAGGACGGCCTTTTAGGGTCTATGAACGTCCTCATATGATAGCCCTCACGAACTTATAAGTATTTCCACATAATAGCCCTTAGCGCCACCTCCTTATAACCTTATTTGATCACTAAGTCTTGTTGTTTAATCTTTAATCCGGCACAAACAGACAGACACTGAATCGTATATATATATAAATTGGGTGTTTGTTTAATACAAAGTTTTTCTATATTAAAATCATATCAAGAATACATAAAAGAAATAGAAATTTTCTTATATTGCTTATTATGACATCGGTGATTGACTATCAAATCAATAGATGGATGATCTCGAATGTGTACGGAACAACTGCTTTACAAATTAATTTAAACGAGTACCTGATAGCTCGGAATGTAGTATAGCAAAAATATGTTTTCCTATAAATTCTAGATAGTAATTCAATCTCGCTTATTTTCTTCTCCATAGTTACAATCTAGGTAAATTATTTCTCTCATTAATCAGATAATAATTCTGATTTATTCTTTTTCAAAAAAACCTATACCTCATTTCTAATTGAGTCGATGAGGGCTTAGTCTCATTTCAGGTACTATTTCTTTAAGTGATATAGAGAAATAAACATATTCTTGTAAATAATTTTGTTTAGTAAATGATGATTTATTTTCTTTTTTTGTTGTTGTTTACGATAATCATTATATGATTATGTTTCAATTAGATTCATGATTTTTTTAGTAAAGTTTATAGAAGATATAAGAAATTCTTTTAACAATCTTATGTCTAAAGTTTATTTTAGCTGACCAACGTTAGGATATTCAAGCAAAACATTCATTCTAACGTTAGTAACTTAGAACTGAATTACTCTGTTTAGATTTCCGATCCTAGCTCTAATGTTTAGTTTTCATATCTAACGTTAGGATAATCTGGCAAATATTGTTCCTAATCTTAGTAATCTGTAATCTAATTATAGTATTTAAATTTCTAATCTCAGCTCCAAAGTTTAATTCTCATATCTAACGTTAGGATGACGAAGCAAAATATTGTTCCTAACCTTAGTAATCTACAATCTAATTATCGTATTTAGATTTCGAATGTCAACTCAAAGGTTAAATTCTCATATCTAACGTTAGGATAATCAAGCATAATGTTTATCCTAACGTTAGTAACCTAGAATTTAATTATCGCATTTAGACTTCTAATCTTAGCTCCAACATTCGATTTCTATATCTAACGTTAGGATATTCTAGCAAAATATTTATCCTAACGTTAGTAAGCAGAATTTTATATTGTCAATTTTTTTTACAATAAAAAAATTGACGATTGATTTCATTATTAAAATTTTTTTAAATAGGAATCTATATCAAAAAGAGTATTCGATTCATTTTTAAATTACACTTAAGACTACTGAGGTTTTTATCGATTCTAATCTATGTAACGTGAAGAATATATTTCTGAGATGTATATAATCATGAATCTAACTGATATAAATAATCATATAACTTATTTAAATTCAGTGTAAGATTCACAAAATAATATTAGTCAGTATTCAATGTTAGTAGATATACAAGAAAGTATTTCTTTGTAAAATGATTTGTTAAATGAACTAATATTAGCGCTAAGTTTTCCGCCTTAATTAATGAATATATATTTTGGCGCTCAACAATAAATCTGTTTAATGACTTAACGAGAATCAGATCTAAAAATAATTTGATATTCAATAATAAAACATAATTAGATTATTTTTTGTAACTACACAAACATTAATTTATGTAATACTGTAATATCGAGTGTATTAGAAATATTTTTATATATAACAGATACATAAACAAACACACAAAATCTTTACTTATGATAATATGTACAAATGATTTTAAATATTCTTACTAGAAAACTAGTGATAGAACAATTGTATTTCAGATTCTTTAGTTTTTGAAAACTATTTATCATTTTCTGGATCAATTCTTTTTAAATATGAATAAGATGTATGTCATAATCCAACACAATATTCTTCTAAATCGATAATTTTGTGTTCTAAATTGAGCTTAAGTTCTAATAAATTTTCATCCTTTTTAATATCCCATCGTTGTCGTGGTCGATTTTGATATTCTAGCTGTCTGTAACGGGGGCTGTCTGTAACCAGGGGAGGGGAGCAGCAAAACCTCGACTTAAAACTTACACATACTATTTTCCTTCGTCAAATATGTAAGTTCCACAAAATATGTATAAAAAAAATCTGTAAAAACAACGAATATTCCAAAAATCATAGCAGTGAAAAAAACAATTATAAAAAAAACATAATTCTTATAATAGCCAATATTGCATAAAACCGAGCAAGGGGTGGTGATGGGCATGCTCTCCAATCTGGTGGGGGCTGGTGGGAGCCAGCTCTCACCAAAATTTAAGAAATAAAAATTGTTTCTGCGAAATTTTTCCGATGCTGTTTTTTTTTTACTATTTGCTGCTCTCGACTCTTTTATTTTTGCCAGAAAGTCTATTAATTCTATTTACTATTTCTACCAGAAAGTCTGTTCATTCTATTCACTGATTCTGCCAGAAGGTCTTTTATTTATTTACTATTTCTGCCAGAAAATCTATTAAATCTATTTACTATTTCTGCCAAAAAGTCCATTCATTCTATTCATTATTTCTGCCAGAAATGCAATGGTTTTTGGTCTTCTTTCTAGCTATGTCTATTTGATGCCTGCTACTTTTTCAATATGTTATTGTGAAATAAGTGCGTTTTTTTTTGTAGATGACTGACTCTTGAAAATTAAACCTTTCTGGCAGAAAGTCTTTCTGCCAAAATTTAGCTCCCCCACTCTCAAAAGTAATCGGGAACTATGGTGATGGGGACAGAAAAAAACAAATGTGTACCTTCTTAACTGTCGATGACTACCTTCAACATGGTTATTGGAGAGCAGGTGCTCCACATTATGTTTGAGTCAAATGAAACTCAATGTTGAGATTCATTAATAATCATTTATCTTAATAAAAAATTTCTTCGTTTTTAAATGCCTAAATTTATAATTAATAAATATCTGAAAAAAATTGAAAAATAGTGTACACAAATGAAATAATCAACGTAGGTTTTTTTGGTTTAATTGCAGAATAATAAACTATGATTGAATCACCATACAAATTTCATATTTAAAAAGAATTTTTAGAAACCTGATTTCCAAGTTTATTTATTATTGGTTCGATGTTGTTTCTCGTTCTATAGCGAATTTAATTAAAGAAAACAATCGTTTTCTTTTTTGCTTCATGCTGTCAATAATTAAAAATAAGCAAAGTACCTGAAATGAGACGTTACCGTCGATGAGTATGTTGATTAGTCGAACGTGTTAGATATGTTCAATTACATTTGAAAGTAGTTACATACCACATATTTGTGCTGATTATGTGAACAAAAAAAATATTCTTCTGAGAACTTTGACTTACAGTAAAAACAAATTTGAAAGAGAATTTCACAATGGTCGGCATCAATTAGATGAAACTATTCTTCTTCGCTATCAGCTGGTTGTGTTGGTAAACCAGATTTCTGTCGAATGTTCTCATTGATTATTTTGGCACTTTGTTCAAAAAGTTCACCCATGAGAAGGAGCAGATCATCGGCGTCAATGTCTCCTGTCTCAGAACGTTTTTCTAGATCCACTATACAATGAAGTATATGTGCATGGGCTATTTTATAAAGTTTTATCTCAATTTGATTTGTATGAAAAACTTGATCACAGATATTTGCTAGGGCCAATCTTCTATATTGATGAACAAACTCTTCTGTTTCACAATAAAGATGAAAACGTCTTCGTGGATTTGGTAAACTTCCGTAAATATGAATAAGATCAACAGCATTGTGTGGAAGAAATATATCCATTTCATAAGGAAAATGTTCATAAGTTCTAAGTGTATTTATACATTCATCTCGTTGGATGCAGTGAATGAAAAATCGTGAATGAAGAAAATCTGGTCTACCAAACTCTTGTAATGCATCATGGGAACCGAGAAATACCAATAATGAGGCATAAGTCATGTTAATTATCTAAAACTTATATCTTAAATTAGTTTCTATCAAATTATTTTGAATCTTATTTGATTAATTACAAATAAAATTTAAAGTGTTCTTTCATCATAGTAAAAATAGTATATCTACTTTTTGTTTCCTGCATTCGAGAGATTCTTGTATCGCTATTTGTTTTTGCTGAATGGTTTGTTTGTACAAATGAGATCTAATGAATTTCATAATCGATATTAATTAAAACTAACGTTAACTGCTTCATTAATATTGTGCACAAGGATTAATAATAGTTAGATATCGATGCCAATTAGAAATATAAAAAAAAATTTACATCGGAATAACACAAAATATGAAAAAATCTAACTTTTTATTGAATATTATGATTATTTTTAGTAGAATTTCGTGAATTCTGAACTCTTAAGAAGCTTTGAATACAGATATAAGTAAAAAATATAATCCGTTAACAATTACAACTAAATAGAACTGTCGAAACCTACGTATAATGCGTTATATAAGTTTCCCGAAAATTCTTTCCAGAAAGAGAAAGAAAATTTCCAAAAACAAGAAACTTTTCGTAGTGCTTTTGAATACTTTCTTTTATTTTTTTAACTTCAAAAATATAACTAGCTTTCAATGATATATGCTTCACTACTATCTATTACCTGTCGCTAACGATCTGATAAAGAAAGGTTTCCGTCTTCGCAGAAGTCTTGAGTCTTTTGGTCAAAGAAATTGAGAAGGTTCATTTTGAGGTCGTTCCCGTCGTCGAATTTTTTCTCGCGTAAATGGTTCAATAGCGAACGAAAGAAGTGGTAACCTATACGAGCCAAACTTGGAGAATAAGGTGTATGTGGAAGCGTAACCGATTCGAGCTCCAATAATTTACCACATGCCGCTTTTCAATGTGGAGTCTAGCGTTATCATGAGAAAAATGAATTCTATGTTGCGTCCCTTGGAGTTTTGCTGCAACTCGGTCCAATTATTGACAAGAGAGATTAGTAGTGATGGTGCAGCCAATCGAAAGGAAGTTCCAATCAATAATCTCTCTTACTCCCCTCCAAACACTGAGCATAGTCTTCTTTAAAGGCAGACCATTTTTGGGCATTGGTGCACCCGTTTCTCCAGCTTCAATGCATTCATATCGACCTGTACTGGTCTTCCACTATGAGATAAATCGTCGAGTTCGAAGTTACCGTTCTTGAATCGATGGGACCAATATTGCGCTGTAAGAATGGAGAGTGCATCTTTGCCCATCGAGCTGCATGTGTTACTTGTTGCTTCCATTACTTTACGACCCAAACGGAATTCATGAAGCAGAAGCACTCTTAGCTCCCGTCGAGATATCTTTATTTCTAATCCGAATTTAACGTCGAATATTCTTAATTTTCTTATCATTCGAAACGTATTCTTACCCCCTTTATATATATCCTTAGTATGGAACATTCTAGAACTTTCTCAATTGTTCTTGAAACTTTTGAAAAAAAGAATCTTACCTGCAAACAAGCTTTTGCAAAAGATTGTATAGATCTAGATCACTAGCATGCTATACTATATAATTATATCAGCCTATATAGTATCGAACTTGCGCCAGAATTTTCGGACTCTGTTCATACGTGATCACAATCAAAGTCATACCGAAGAAGATTTCACCGATGAAATGGACGATATAGGAAGCATTTGATATTTACGAATATTCAACAATGAAGCGCAGTATTCGCCAATAAACATGAATAAGTGAGGCAGTAACTGGAATGTATATGTCTGATTACGAACTTTGAAAAATTTCGCAGCTAAATAATGAATGATATTCTCACTATCTTATCATTCTTTCTTCTCTGAAATGAAAAAAAAAGCTGTTCTTCGGTTGTACGAGCTATATTTGAGTTCCGATTTTCTCAGGAGTTCGGAATTCATGATATTTGGCCAGGTCTCTAATCCGAACGATGTTATCTTAGATTTTAGTGCATTGTTTCATATTAAGCGTATTTCTTTATTTTACTTACGAACGAACGATAAAATTTCAGAATGTGAAGTCCAAATATGATGAATGAAAAAGTTAGTTTACTTTTTCTTAATAAAAGCAGCTAATTGTTTATTGAGTTGTATTGCTTTTGTACAATACATGCGTCCTAGATCGTGATCATCATTTTCCATGCAAAGGTCTCCAATTTTATCACATAACGATGCTCGTTCGGCTATCCATTCGAGAACAAGTATTTTTGATTCTGAATACATATTCTGAACTTTGGGAAAATCTTGTAGAATAATTGACTCTTTTATTGTATTGAATATGTATTCGTTTGGAATCAAAACATAAATTTGATTGATAGATGGCAATGATGATAATTCTTTCAAGATTTTCAGACAATCATCCTTACTTGAAGGCATGACAATAGGACAGTAATATTTAATCGTGCAACGCTCTGTTTTCAATTTATCAATCAATGTATCGCAGTTACTGACCATAGTTCCTTGTTCTTTAGTCAGATTTTGAAGTACTGAAAAAAGTTGAGCAGCTTCATTATGAAATTCTTCTGAGTAGTATATAAAAATACTATTTCTCAGACTTCTTTCCAGATCGGTTCGTGAGTACTGAGTATTTTCAAGAAGATTTGTTTCATTTTCAATTATTTCTTCAGCCAAATGGATTAGATATCTGAGATCTTGAATAGGTTTTAAATCTTGATAAATCGCTATTTGCTCTGCACGATAAAAAAGAACACTTGCCCATTGAAAATAAGTTAAAGCTTGATGAGTATCGTTTAGATTACCTTGATTAAGTAGTATTTTTCCAATTGTAGTGTAATATTGTGATATATCACGCAATAATCGATACAAAAGATCTGCTTCATGATAAAATACGAGTACATATTGTTCATAATCAAATAACCAATCTGTAGGATTTATATTATCGTACACATAGAAAGTAAAGATATAAATTGAAATACAGTTACTATGAAATGCTTCAGGATATTGCACAAAGAGATGTGGAAGAAATGTTTTTCCAATATCATCAGATACGATGAGATATATTCGTTCGTCCGATTCTAAACTATGCCTAATGTATCCTGAGCACTCTTCTGGGTTTGTGAAAGTTTCGAACTTGTGGGGAGCTCCACTCCGAAATGGAAATAAAGAGTGTGAATTATTTAATAAACTATTAATATCATAGTGACTATTCAATCCGATTGGTTCTGAATAAGTTGGATCAATCATACTGGAGAATGCAGCTTTAAGCTGATTATAATCGTTAGGATTACCAATATAATTATCTAACCATATAACTACGATACCATGAGATAATCCGCTCATTTCTATGCCAACTTTTTGTTAATTAATCTTAAAAAAAAGAAAAAATTTACTATCTGCTATTTCATAAAGTGAAATTCAATCGCTATAAGCATTTATTCTTTTCCATTACAACACGAGTGTGAAACAATCGTTGTTATAATTACTTCATGCAAGAACCAGAAGCAGCAAAACACAAACTTCTTTTTGAAGCTTATGAACCATTGTATTTATATACGCGCCATTCTCTTATTTTTTCTTCTACTTCCTCTCAATTTTTTCCAACTTACTTTTTCGACGGGGAGGACGAACGACAATTTTTCATAGAAAAGGTAACATGAGTAATACCTTTTTATAATAACAACGCACTCCCTATTCATTCTTCCTATAATAAAAGAAATGTTATTGGAAAATACAAGCAATTCAAACTTCAAGGGAGTTTTTTTCCGTGAATTTTTTACGCCATCTGATAAACTAGAGGCCCGCTCACTTTTTAGCCTCACCAAATGCTTCTTTCGGTTAAAAAATACGAGATGCTCAAGAGGTGCTTTTTCAACAAACTGCATCCTTTGCAAAAATATGCAAAATTTCTATTTTGCTGTATTTCTTTTCTTCTAAAAGTGATTTTTTTCAGATTCATCATCAAAAAGATGAGTGTCCACGAATTGTTAAATCATCGACTCTAGATGTAAAACTCTATTGATGGAATGGCTTCAAATCGGCTCTAACGCACTGCGTATAGATTGATTTTGTAAACCTATCTAGTTTTTCTACTTAAGCGATAGGGTTTAATATTTTGTCTCATCATACCATCATTAACACTCGTAATGCTGTCTTTTTCTCGTTCCTTTGTTAAGCTGAGAAAACTTGGTTTTACTGAAACCAAAGCCATTTTCGTCGGTATTCCTGGTTTCCAATTGAAAAAAGCCTTTTAGACACGAACTAATTACATTTTCGGATTCAGCATAAAAAACTGTCCACGAAACAGTGGGGAAACAAACTTTTAACGTTTTTTCTATCAAGAAACAAATAATTTTTCATTTATGCAGATGAATAAAGCCTCCGGAACTAACTCCTACCCGTGTCATATGGACCAGAAAGATGGTATCCGCAGAGTCTAAGGGGCATTTCCTTAGTGTGCTGAAGAATGAACTTTTTTAGATAGGTTGATCAAAATCAATCTATCGTGAACTTCGTTTTTCGAGCACATAAAATCAACGTTGACTGTATAGCGCAGCAGATCTACCCCTATTATTTTGCCTCATTTTATAGCTCTTGACGAATTCTATCTACTCTGAAAGCATTGGTATTGATAGTATGGAAAACAAACAAATATCACACTGATACATTTTCAGGATATATGAGTTTTTCGACACTGTGATAAAGAAGAAGTCGTGTGCACAACTTATTAACCAGCATAACTTACCATCATTTTGCAGCCCATGAAATTCTCTATCTAATGGTATATGATAGTTGAAGATTCATTTTAATTATGATAAATCTTTTATTTTAAGAAAGCTATAAAAAAATCAGAATAGCTCACTATTTACATAAAAACTAAGGATATTTATTACCGTAACTCAATAAATCCTTAACGGATTGCTCTCATCTTCGAATTCAACTGAGACATTGATGAGATCATGCTATGTACAAAATTTCATGATAATTGGTCGAACCTTTCAAAAGTTATCGTGTAAAAGAGTGGACGGACACACTGACCCATTCCATAGTGTACTCACTTTTTGAGTACACAAAGACCATTAATCCTCAATTTGTGGTAAAAATTTCAGTTCGATCGGTCGCACCGTATTCGGGCTCTGAGAATCGACCAAAAAGAGAAGAGGGAGGGGGTACTCTTAAAGGAACGGTGGGTGATTAATCTTCAATCACACCTTCACTCACATCTAAATTACTCAAACCATTCAGTAAGTTCTTATTATCTTTTCTATCTATTTGATCACATGTTATGCAAGTCAATGTTAAATTTCATCTGCTTTTAAGACAGATTAGATTAAAAAAAAGGAAAGAAACAGATTAAAATTTGAGTTTTATTCTATCACATATATTTAAAGGAAAAACATTGAAAGAAATATACTTAGTAAGATGGAGACAGATAAAATACAAATATTCAAATAATTTTCAATAAAAATCGAAAGAGAAGTAAATGATTAATTTGAAGTCATATCAATTAAAATTTTAACTTCTAAATGCTCAGGCGATAAACATTTAAAGCCATCATTGACAATATCATCCAATTTAATTTTCTTTGTAATAATTCGTTCAACATCCATCTTTTTACTATCAATTAGTTGAATTACTTCAGGAAATATATGGCAATAACCCAGACTTCCTTTAATAGTTATTCCACGTACCATAATATCCATAGCATCTAATGTCACTTTCTTTTCAAATAGTGCAATTAATATAGCTCTACCACCTTTTCTCAAAGATGCAATACCTGTTGTAAATGTTGATTCTATACCGGCTGTATCAAAACAAACATGTGCTCCAAGATTATCAGTATAGTTTTTAATTTGTTCTGAAATGTTTCCTTCTTTCGCATTAATGACTAATGAAGCACCTAATTCTCGTGCTTTCTCAAGACGTTGTTCAGAAACGCTCACAATGATAGTACGAGCAGCACCAACAGCCATTGCAGCTTGAAGACATAGTAGACCAATTGGACCAGCACCAAAGATTACACATGTTTCACCTAAAAATGACATAAAAATGCTTATGAAACCAACTTTTCTATCATGCTTTAAAATTTTTCATAGTGAAGAAGATCAACTAATTGATTATTGATACATACCTGGTTTTAGATCACTAAGTTTAACAGCATAAACAGCTACAGCAGCAGGTTCAACTAATGCACCTTGTTCAAAAGTCATACTATCCGGTAATTTATGTACCATATAATCTTCTACAATAACATATTTTGCATACGCACCATTTGCAGCTAGGCCAATAGCACCAACCGGGTCTGATAGATTATACTGACCATTTATTGTATAAAAACTATCTGGATTTCTAAAAAGTGGTTCTATTACAACACGATCACCTGGCTTGATACTATCATGACAAACATTCTCTCCTACTTCAACAACTACACCAGAAAATTCATGTCCCATTATTGTTGCACCACAATGTCCATTTAATGGATAAGGTTCTTTCATGGAAATTAACATTGGACCATGAGAATATTCGTGTACATCTGTTCCACAAATTCCAACAAATTTGACTTCTATTTTTACCTGGTTTTTCTTCACTGGAGGAACAGGTATTTCTTCTATACGAATATCTTTTGCACCGTAATAACGAGCAGCTTTCATTGTTGTTGTTGTTGTCGTACTCATTTGAATATATTATTTCAATTGATATTTATCTAAAAAGGCAATATTAAACAATAGATACTTTATGGTAGTTAGAAGATGACTTATTTGTTTTGATCTTTATTTTTCGTATGAATAATTGAAAATAGAGATAAAAAAACGAAAGAAATCTGATTTACTTAACCTGTATTCATAGTGAATAAAAAAAAAACGTTGATCATTTTCTCGAGGATGGATGTGTAAATACTACATCGATTGAAAAAATACCTTCACTTATCTGACATTCTATCAAAGTTAAGAAAAGAACTGCTCGCTTATGGTTTTATCATTCGAAAAATAATATTCTAAATCATAAATAAATCTTCTTAAATAAATTTTTGTTTTAGTTACTCTTTACAGTAATCCTATTCTCAGATCTTCATTGTCACTCACATTGTATGTATAGAATCCAAATCATAATAAAAAAAAAACATCATTTCAGCATATGTTCGAAATAAAAACTGTTCTATTACATATATCACGAGAAGGTCTACAGTAAAAAGATAAAAATCGGAAAAAGAAAGATATTTACCTAAGTATCAGCAAAAAAAAAACATGTGCATATTCAAACGATAACCAAAAGTATTATTTTGTATTAATCGTTGATAGAAAAGTAAAGAAAGAAAGGACGAAAGAAAAACATCATAATATTTTCATCATGTGAGAAAAAAAACCTTAGTTACCGAAATGAAAAATAACTATAATGGTAATTTCCTTTTCTGAAAGGAAGAGTTATATGGCTTTTAAATACGACAGCTAAAATGCTTAAAGTTTGTCTGTCCTAACCAATCAGAAAACAGTAATGATTATATCGATAACAGTAGAATGTAATAGTTTTTAAATCTACTGTTAAAAAAAAGACTAAGAAAAAATCTGAAAGAAGTTTTGACTGCAAAAGGTTTTTTTCTACGAAAATAATGATTTGTTTCCCGAATTGAAGCAGGGATCATATAGCATAAAATAAGTTTCTAGTTTTACAGGTATGCGTGTTTCTGAAGTTTGTCGATACGTTTGTGTATTCACTCCCATTGGAAAATGATGTCGCATAGATTAACCCTTTACTCCTCAATGGACATTGGTATATGTAGTACCGAAGAAAGTTTATGGAGACTGCAAATAACTCCATGAGCTCTCGATCGGTAAATATATAAAACCTTTTCTATATAGCGTATGCTCCAGCTAGTTAAAATAAAAGTGTAAATTCTTCAATTGCTCGATCTTTCTTTTAAAACCCTGTATTAGCAAAGCCTCTGAATATTTTTTTAATCTTGGAACTGATATCTGTAGACTAGATGTTCATGAGTTGCACAAAATATTTCATAGAAATTATGAATATTTTTCAATAAACGACTCTATTGATATATACGCATAGAAACGATTTTTTTGAAGGTTTAATAGTGTTTTTTACAAACAAGAACATTAATTAAAGGATATCCAGACATCCAACTCGGTCTTTTTTGGACTTTCGAGGTAAACAGTTCTTCCCTTCAAGTGATAAAATGAAAAGTCCAATATTGATGATAACTTCAGTGAGAACCATATGAAGCACGATACCTCTTGTCTGTGATGTTACAAACAAATTGTATGTGCGAAACTTCAATCCAAATATAGAAAGCAGTCAAATGGCATGAGTGACACCCATCGTCACTAAATTTACCATCAATTCTGCATATTTTCTTCAATTATCTGGACATATGACTTCACAACTTCAAAAACTTCCAACAAAATTGAAATGACGATCACAATCCTAAAATTAATGATCGGCTTACTCATAGCTCTTCGAGAACTCTTGTGGGGGTAAAGGGTTAAGCTATCCTGGTTAATGGATTAAATTTTATTTTAAGCAATGACAATCAGATTTGAACAGATGAACTAATGATCAGAAGCCGTTCATGCGCACCACTGAGCTATATACTAGCTCGAAATATTTTCTCATAAAGAAATAAAATATATTTGAATAGAAACTTCATCGATTAAATACTTTAGTTCAATGAGATGCACGTTTTTCAAAGTTAATATATTTAACACGTAACATGATTTTTCAGCTACTTCTTTAATAATATCTTTTCTTTTATCGTCTACTACATACAATTAATATTACGATTTTTGTTATTACACTGGTATCAAGATAAATAGTTTTATCGAAGAATTTAATAAATAGGTATTAATAATATAAATTAAATAATAGGTTTTAGCAGTTTGCGAAAGGGGTATTGGGCAGTTGCCAACTATTACTATATTGTCTCGTTATTATTCATACAAACTGCAGATAAATATGGATTATTTTCCACATGTTTAATTGAATTTTTATTCATTTTAACGACATCTAGACATTCTTTGTTATAAGTCTAATGAAGTTTCGATGAATAGAATGCATGTAAACTGATGATTTTGATCACGTGGTTGACTCTTCTAGAGTATCAATTTTTAAAATAAAATCGCCTCTGATACACAGAAAATAAACGCGCATAAAGATGCTCGGAAATCTAATTGTATTCAAATGTGACCGAAAAACTATTTAAGGTACATTTGAACGCAGCTAGTAAATAAAATATATTTAAACATGTTAAAAGTTTTTCAGAAAAGTGTCGAGATCCGGTTAATTTTTTTTATTGTGTTTAAATACTTTGTATGTAAAACCTTTTTAATTTCCTAAGAATGAATCTACTCTTCGGAAAGACTTAATGGTCATAGTGGACATATTGAGCATAATGGGTCTAATGAGCATCTCTTTCGATGAGGTGAAAACAAACGATTATGCTTATTAGATCCATTATTGAATCTCTCGAAAATCGCTATAATGCATCGAATGTATTCGGATGAGTACCCTATTAGAAAGCGTCTAGTAAATAGATATTTCAAGGCCCTGATTAAATACTCAACTGGGTACTGTTGTACAAGGTTTTTAGGTCTCCTGTTACCAAAATTGCAGTAATATGATAATCGAATCTAATCTTTGACGTTTTTCATTTTTGTTTCTCTCAAAGAAATTTATGATATTTTTTTTTGATTTTATTTAATTTAATATTTCCAATTCCGAAAACTCAAGCAGGTCCAATTTGGACATGAGATTACTTCATGGTAGTCCTCTCTCAATTTACAATCGATATCGGTATTTTCTCGGCTAGTAAATGGTCAAGAAATACTCTAAAAGAAAATTAGTATGAATAAAAATCTTAATTTCGTATGTTTTATCGAGTTGTTTATATAGATGCCTATGTGTGTTGAAAAGAAAACGGTCAATGAACAGTTGATACAGGGAACGTGCCAAATCTTGGATGCCTTGCTGTGACTTTCTCAAGGATTACTTTTTTTTTTATAAGATTTCAAATATTTTCGTACAAAATACTCTTCTATATTCTTTATATGAAATTAATGCTATGTGAATTGAACAAAAAAATCATTATTTCTCTTTATGATTGTACTGTTTGTAAATGAGGATAGATTCTTCTTTGATCACAACAATTTAAAAGAAGTTTTGAAAGTACATAAATTAATTGTCGACGAAATCTTTCTGATACACATACATTAATATAAAATGGACTCTAAATAAAAACAAAAAAAATATTTAATTTAATCTAAAAATAATGATATTTACTGCATAGTAAGTATAATAAAAGCATGTTGTTATAGCATAAATAAGACGTAAATGTGCATGAAGAACTGCATTTTGAATATTTCCATAAGAAAGAATAAGATACATAATTGTATTTGGAAAAAGTGCAAGATTTAAATATAATACTTGTAGAATAACAATAGCTGTTAATTGTTTATCTAATTGACGTCGAATAATAGGTATTATTCTATGTGTTAGTTTTCTTGTATTTCGATAAGCCATTAATCCAAAAGGAAATGTTATTAAAAATGGTAAAATATTTCCAATAAAAAGATAATTAAAATAAGCATTTATTTGAAGAAAATCATTATTTGTTATTGTACAAATTGTTTGATTTAATGAAATTGAATTAGTATGATTATAAAAAATTAAACATGGAGTTTGTGTAATCATTGCAATTAGAATAGAAATGATCATTATACGACGTGCTACTTTAATATTATTCCATTGTTGCCAAGAAGGACGAAAACAAGTAGATAAATATTGATCAATTGTTGATAAAGATATACATATAAAAGAGATTAAAGAACTAGATTGAAATATAAATGGTCTTAATTTACAATAAACTAATGAATTTTGTGTCCAATCAATATTAAATCCAGTTATCATTATGCGGCTAAGTAAACTTGTTATTAATTGACTTATATTAACAATAGAAAGAATTGTTAAATAAAATGCACAAGAATTTTCTCGAAAAGTTTTCAAACTAAGAAAAACAACTGTATTAAAAAATCCACCAAATAATCCAATAGTAAAAATTGAAATACCAGAATATGTCACGATTTTTTGATTGGCAATAAGAAGATATGCTGTTATTGATGATGACATTTAGATTTATTTCTTCTTTAGAAAATGATTATCTTTTCTATTTTCATTTTTATTTTTATATCAAGTTTTTTCAAAAGCGGTATATTCTATTAATTAACATCCGACGAGAATATTAGTCTGCATGACATAATAATCATGTATATATTACAATCTATTACGATGAATTTTTGGTTTTTTTTTCTTCTATACTATAACTAATAAAAGATTAATGTTTATGACAGAAAAAAAAATGATTACAGAAGAATAAAAAACTAATTAGTGAATGCATTACCTATTTTTTTATTTAGGATATTACATTCTATTAATTATAAAATAAATCTAAATACTTTTATCTTTCCTAACTCTTATATTTAATAATCTTTTATTTTAATCAGTCATTTATACTATTATCTAATGGTATATTATTGAATAATATCCTCTCTTGTAACTTATAATTATATTAACGGATTTGTTTGAGCTACTTTGACATTGGTTTTTCAGATAAGATCAAAATTGAAAAGACTAAAACTTAGTCAATCATCTAACTAGGACAATAGAAAAAAAAAGAAATGAGAATTTTTAAAAACTACAACTTTACTGAAAATTTCAATATACTACAATATTTTCCATCAAATTCTGTATATTTTAATGGATGTTTCACAATCATTAATAGATATAAAGATTTTAAAGTAAAAAATGGGAAAACATCGAAAAAAATGCTTTATCTTTCTATGTTATCTGATCGTACTTTAACTAATATAATGTTATTAAACTTTCGATAAGACGTTTTTCATTATCATTTGTGCTCGTTGTAAGTTTTACGTTATAGTTTTCCATTTCTTATTGGTTGTATTAACAATCAAAATATACCATAAAATACAGCGTGAAAAGCTCGAAAATCTACACAGTAAAGCTCATTGTAATTGTTTTAAGAAAAAAGGAAAATTCTATGGGATCAATTTTTGACCCCTCAAAATTTTATTTATTTTTAAAACAAAAAAATGCAGCTATAAAATAAGTGGCCTTATGTAAATTGTAGAACTTTTCACGTTGTATCTTATAGAATATCTTGATTGTTCATATGACTTCATCTTTATAAATCGTAACATTTGATATGATGGACAAAAATCACTCTAATAGTGCTTAGAAACTCGATACAAGATTAATCGAAGAATTAATTTAGCAATCGCAGTGAATCTATGAGTTCTACATTTTATCTTACTTTCATTTTTATTTCATATTAGAATTTCTTTTAAATTTGCTTCAGTTAGATTGAGACGTCGTTGTTCACCTTTTCCGAAAAGATTGGCTTCATAAAGAGTTTTAAAGAGACAAGATTTTTCTGGAAAAGTCATATGACCAAGTAAATCTGACACAGCCTCATTCAATACCGTTAAAGATTCATTCATAAAATTGTATTGAGTAAGAAAAGTATTTAATATATATTCGACAATATGGCTAATTTTTCAATGATAAATATATATGTTGAATGCAATCTTAATATGAAAACTGAGAAAAAATAACGTAAAAAGATGTTGTTGTTGAATGAAATTACACGATAGTTAAATAGTATGAAAGAATACATATGCGAAACTGTTTAATTATTCCAGATTCTTTTGGATCAAAAACATCCCTTTAACTATTGCTATTATTTTTCAATTATAGTATCAAGTAAAAAATAGTGTGTTTCCGCTTGAACAGAATGATTTGAATATCGAATTGTATCAACTAACAATAGTGATAAAGACTAATTTATTTCAGAAACTAATGACGGTTACAAAGTAGGCTGAAGTCACCAAAATTTTGAAACTATTAGAAATGTAAAATTATCAAACATTTTAGCAACTCTAGAGTTGCATAATTACAACACTTCAAAATTCCAGTGAATCATGTTTTATTTATTTGGAAAAGAATCTTTTCTTTTGTTATATAAAAAGAACATATGATAATTGGCAAAATTTCATTAAGAAGCAATTATTTGTTTCTTATCTATTGAATAGGACATTCAATTGTTGGCTTGTTATCGGCATTTTTATCCACTTTAACACCAACAATAGACCTTGATCCATTGAGAAATTCCGATGGAAATTTCTTTCGAATAAATTCTGTTGCTTGTGGATTGAATTTTTCATAGAACTTAATAAAGATTTTATTTTTATCTTCCGTAGATAATCGAATATAGGAAAGATTCTTTTTTAGAACAATCTCATCAAAACCTTGACTATATAATTCAAGTGTTTTTTCAATTTCGATTGCAGCCGGTCGATGTTTAGGATCATCGGCAGTACATCGATTGATAAGATCTTGAAATATAGGACTTTCTTCTCGAAAAATAATTTTTTCATTGGAAAATGGACGAAATTTATGTCGAATTTCCGTAAACAGTTCATTTAAAGTTAGACCAAAAGTAAAAATATCAAGTTTTTGATCATAAGTACCATGTCGAAATTCCGGTGGCATAAAAGGTGCACATCCAATTTGTGTATGTTGATTAAATGGATCAATAACACGTGCAATACCCATATCACCAATTTTTGCTGTATAATTTTGACTAATAAGAATATTATCAGGTCGAATATCTCTATGAATCATATGATGTTCATGAATTTTTCTCATTCCACTAGCAATCTGTCGTGCTATATGAACTTTTCGACGTAAAGATATTTTTTTCTCATTATTCTTTAGAAGATTAGCAAGACTTCCATGTGCCATATATTCCATTATGATCATGTATTTTTTACTATTTCTTTGTTGAGATAATGCATATCCATAAATTTTTAAAATATATCCACCTGAAAGTTCCATATATGCAGCAAGTTCTTTGAAAAAACTTTTTTCTAAATTATCAGTCTGATTTGAATCGGGAACGGTGATGACTTTACAGGCTACAGGACGATTTTTTGATATCCAACGAGCTTTATGTACTGAACCTACAATAAATAAATGTAGATCATTAGAAAAATAATTTAATTACTTTTAATTTGAATATTTACCGAAAGCACCATGTCCTAATTCTTCACCAAGTTCAATATCTTCAAAAGGAATTTTTGCAATAACTCGATGAGATGTGATGATAAGTGGATGAGTAGATTTATGATTTTGAGTAGTGATGCCAGCATTTACACATATTTGACATAAATCATAATTTGGACATGTATCACATTTATAACGTAAACCTACAATCTTAACCCGTTTACATCCGTTACATGTGACTCCCTCATGAATATCGTTTGCATAAAATTGTTTTAGTTTTTCTAATATTATATCACTATTTGTAACTGTTCGACCAAAAAGTTCATTGGCTATACGAAAATGAACAAATATATGTCCACTTTTATGTTGTTTCGGTTCGACTCGACGTTCAAAACAACCAGAACATAAGTCAAAATCATTACATTCTAAACATTTGTAACGATCACTTCGAATTGGTAAACTTCCACATCCATCACATGATACTTTATGTATTTCTTCATTTTCATCATCTTCATCATCATTCATTTTTTCCATTAATAATTGTAGAAGTTTTATAAACATAGCCTTTTTTATATTGTTAGAATCATTGTCTTCATCTACATCTAAAATAAATTATTTTATATATTCTTCACAATTTTGAATGTGTTCTCAATAAATGAATTTTTCATACCGATTTGATTCTTGATTGTTAATGATGAACTGCTTGTATGAAGACTCTCCTGATCACTATCATCATCATCATCAACCATTTCTCTTTGTGATTCTAATAAAATTCGATACAATAAATTTATTTGATTAAGATTTTATTATGTCTTACTCGTGTTTCTTCCTGTTTCTCTAGTTATTGTAGATGATCGAGGAGCGATATTGTACTGAAGCATCTCACATTCTTGTTTGGTTCCTAAAGACAATCTAAGATTCATTATTTGAATTTAATTATAAACAATACCTTTACAGATAACTGTTCCTTGTCGTTTGCCTCCATTAATGTTAATCATATATAAATGATATTGTTTAATTGAGCCCAATGGTGCTTGAATATGTTTCTCGGCAACAACCTCAAAACTATTATCATCCGACCAACGAATCGTACAGTATTGTTCCTCATTTTCTACGTTCGTCGCTTTAATTAAATTAAATATATTTATTTATATTAAAGTTCGACAGAATATAGTTTCTTACATGAGTTTATATTCGGTTTGATCTTACGAAAAACATTCATTATCAATTAAATATTGTTGCCAATACTTGCTACTTTAAAAAAAATTTCTCTATAGAGGTAAACATAAAAAGAGAGACATACTTAAACAAATGGGCATCAACACGACTATGACGTCTCAATTTTTTACTACGATTTATTCGACGTTTCGCTGAAAAATCTTGCGTTGTTTTTCTTTTCATTCTTCCTATGATGTTAAATAAAAAAGTAATACAAATAAATGAAAGAGAACACTCATTGACGGTAAACAAATGTATTAGTAATTGTTGGAAATTTTATTACATCTTTGACATCTATAGACAGTTATCGGAAAAAAATTCTTTTGCATCTTAATATACATACGTAATATCTTTAGTTTCAATATAACACAAAAGTTTAACCAGTAATTATATTATACAGAGGTATATGAATGTAATAAAAAAATTTGTAGAGTCAAACTAACTGTTCTAGAATTTTTTGCGAAAATTGTAGATGCAAATTAGGAGAACATTTATGAGATATCAAAGCACTCGTTGAAATTTACGTTTTTAATTTAATATTCTCATCTTGTTTACCATGATTGAAAACCTTGACATGCGAATTTTTAGCGCATTTGAAAGAGCTAGTGAAAGATATGATCATTATTCATCTATATAACGCTGACTTTTTTACTGAAATAAAAACTTAACGAAACTTTTAGTGTAATATACCAAGTGATAAAACTTTGAACGTCAAATAAAATTACCTGTTTACATATTATATTTGCATGAACTAATGCAAAGTTATTTGCTAAATACTATTTAAAATGACTATTTTCCAGTTGAAAAATATAACAATTTTTTTTACAGTATGTTGGTTGACATTCAATCATTTTATGAGATCTCAAACTGATTTTCATCTATATTATACAACTTTTATCTTTTAAAAAATGGTAAGAAAAACACTCGAAAAAAAAGTGTCCAATCGTACCGAAATAGGGCTCGCATTACTCTCATATCTGTATGACAATTTCATCGTGAATATTGTTATCGCCCCCCTTTCCCATTTTTTAAAATTTTTCTGTACTGTCTTAACTTTGAGTTGTTTATCTTATAAACTCTACCACACTGTTCACAGTATTAAATTAATTTCGTCAAACATTTTGCGTTTATTTTGAGCTTAACTATTAATTGGTATATTCATATAGGAGGACCCAACATCACTGAAGATTGACGAGAATCTCTTTACTCGAAGAAAGAATCAGACCGGACGGATATTACCGTAAAAATAGGTTTCAGGTGGAATCTGTCGCGAAACCCCTAATTGTTTTATGGAAACTGTTTCAGATAGAAGTGCAGCTAAGCTTCTTCCAATCATCATTAGTCGAGTTAAACGTGAAACAACAGTCATGGCAGATTCATGGCGAGCTTACAATTGTTAAGCTGCTACTGCTTTTGCTCATCTTACGATCAATCACAAGTACAATTATTGTAGATCCAGAAAGTGGAACTCAAACACAAAATATCGAAAGAACTTGGCGATGCTCGAAGAATGACAACAGAAAAAAACATGGGACTGATCGAAATTTTATTAATTCATATCTATGTGAACATATCTAGGTATAAGAACGAATGGATGTGATCCATTTGATGCAATTATAGATAATGTAAACACATTCTGGCCGCAAGAAAACCAGTATTGATGATTTTCCGTTTTGTATGCAATGATTTTGTTTCATTTAAGAAAACAAGAAAATTTTTAAATTTGGAAGCAATATCAAACCGGTACCAAAATATTCGTTAATTTAAATTAACTATAAGAAGTGTTGAATATAATAATTGATATCAAGTTTATATGGATAAAGCGATAGAAATTATCAAGAATATAGAGCATAAAAATGGAATACAATATTATGATCTATCGTAAAACTTGTTGAAATTATTGGAAGAAAAATCAGTAGTTAATAACCAACTTTGTAGTGATTTCAAGGATATGAGTTGTCCTGATATTCCTTGTTCACTACTTCAACTGTTTATATAGACACTATCATAAGATATTGTTACGAAATGAAGGGCATATTTATATGGATGATCAACAATAGAACAATATGACACAAGAAAGAAAGTCTCAACAGTGGTTAAGATTATTGTCCAGTTCAAGAAAAAAAAAATGCGTGACTATTTTGATAATAACTTTTCACTAATAGATACTTCTTTGCAACGAACTTTTAGATATGGGAGAACGATTACGAATCACAGCAACCAATTTCTATCTCGACCTTGTCTAAAATGTAGGGAGAGAGAGAGGGCGTGAGACGAAAAGTCTCAACTAAATATTTACGTTCACAATTTTCCTCGGAAATAAAGGTGAGTTTCATAAAATGTAAGAGTTTAGTTCATGAACAAGTAAGCACTCGTTGAATAACGCTCTATAAATCTACGAAAGGCTCAAATGTAGCGATTAGGATCAGAGTATTGAATCTCGATTGTCACGATCGAGATTTTACGTCCTTTGAATAGATCACTTGTCTTTGACTCCATCGTATCTATTTCAGAGTTATAACGAATAACAGTAAACAGTCTTGTAGAAACAGATTTTTCTCTGTTTGTTAATAGAATTTCTTTTTGAGGTTTTTTTGCATATCTTTTACAAAATTGAGTGAAATGTACTTTTTCCCCGAATAAAACACTCCTACTGATATCATATTTTTTTTCTGTAAAAAAACTACAGTAAACTATTTCCTTTGGTCAAATTTTCTTAAAATATATATATAATAGTCTTTTAACGAAGTTTTTCATCAAGTTATATTATTGAAACAAAATTGGACAATAGTTTAGCATTGCAATTTATCATAGATTCACTTAGATAAATTAAAAGAGCTATCAACTTTACATGAAATGAATCATCACGTTTTTTATTGAGTCAACACAGATTACTACTTGTGTTGTTGAGCAAAACTCAACGAATCATTCACCTATATTCTTTGATATCATAGACGAGTAACAAAATGTTGGTTTCTCATCTTGCGCTACCCATAACAGAGATATAAAAGAAGAATCAGAGTCAAATGCACGTGGTGTTTATCATTGAAAACAATTAATAGTAGAAAAATTTGTGATACACTCTTTTTATAATATATTTATTTAATTCTAGCTTAAAATGTTCCCATATATTAAATTACCTGAAGGAATACCTGGTATACGCAGTGGTTTTAAGTTTCGTCCTGAAATTGCACAACCAATACAAGATCTTACTAATGTATTAATGCGCAATAATAACACAGATTCTTTGAGTAATGAAGAACGTGAAATAATTGCAACATTTGTTTCAAAACAAAATGGTTGCTACTTTTGTCAGGCAAGTCATGCAGCTATTGCTGCTCATCTTAATAATGGAGATTATTCATTAATCAATGCTGTTTGTTCAAACTATCAAACTGCTCCAATTAGTAAGAAATTAAAAACTCTTTTGACAATAGCTAATAAAGTTCAGATCAATGGTAAAGAAGTAAACATTGATGATATCAATGCAGCAAAACAAGAAGGTGCAACGGATCTTGATATACACGATACAGTATTGATTACTGCATTATTTTCTATGTTCAATCGATATGTTGATGGATTAGCAATGTTTACTCCAACTGATCCCGAGATTTATGATAAAAGGGGTAAACAGACTGCAATTCATGGATATCAATCTTCTTAATCAAATTTTTCATAACTATTAAATGTGATATATGATTAATTGATTTTCTTTCACTTGACTTTATCTGTTAATAATAAAGAGTAGTTAAATATATCAACAAATGTTTAAACATTCAATTACTAGAGGAAATAACTAATTGTGAGTAATTCAATAATGATCAATGGTATATTTGTGTAAAAGTTTACCAAACTAATTGTCAACAGATCTTAGATTTTTATTTCAGTGAAACTCTTTGTTATTTTGTTTTGATTTGTATATCATATTAATAGTGGGATAAAAAATTTAATTAATGTTTGCTCGAGTGTTTTAACCACAAATGTTTTAACCTTGTTAGTTTGGTAGTGAGAGTTTTGATTTGACGCGAAAATATCAATTCTAGATCGGTTACAATACAAATATCTTCATTGTCAGTGATGTGTGAATTGTTTTATTTGTACGAAGATTGTGTTGTTTTCCTGTTCGATCGAATTCCATTTCGACTTGAATCTTTCCAAATAATAGTATTAACCATACATGTAATTATAATTGCCGACTAGTGGTATTTGCTACGATTTCCAATGAATTGCACCATTTATTAATTTCATTTAATATCAATCAGAAAATTTACAACCTGTTATATCGAAGATTTGTTGCCCAATTGAGTTATACAGGTTTATTTTTATTGACATTATTGTTAGAGTCTTCTAGGTTGTGATTGAATCGCAATCGTTGACAGTCGTAGAAGAAAAGAAAAAAAATGAGTGACGTCTAACATATAAAAAAAAAGCGAACGTAGAAGAGAAAAATAACGCATGAAGAAAAAAGAATGGTGGTAGCACGTGGTTGTTATTTTTTTCAACAAACATCGATGAAAATTGCTTCTACAATAGATGAGTTTTATATTAATAATTATTGGTGTCATTCTATTGATATTTTATCTGAAAATTAAATATTTTAGTTATATTGGTCCAATACCTGGTTTATCACCTCAATTTCTATTTGGAAATTTACTTCAATCAGGTTTTTTTAATGGTCAATCACCATCTTATATTTTATCAAAATTTCAAAAACGTTTTGGTGATATTTTTCAATTTTGGTTTGGTCCTACACGTTTTATTATTGTTAATAATATCACTGATGTTGAACATATATTCACTCATAGAAATATATATGATCAAGGTGATATATTCATTGAAAAATTTAGTGTAAGCTATTCTCAAAGTCTTATTTCTACTAAAGGTCTGTTTCAATTTTATTGTTTGATATTTATTTCAATATAGAATGATCTTTAGGTGCTAAATTTAAACGACATATCTCACTTACTTTACCTTTATTTCGACGAGGAAAAATCATTTCTAATTTAGATTTAATTATTGATTGTACTGATAAATTGTTGATCAAATGGCGTAAAACTCAATCAAAATTGATTCATACTAATATTGTTAATCAATGTCAAAATTTATTACTTGCTATTTTTGGTTTTATTGCTTTTAATTATGATTTAGAAACACTTGATGATGAAGATATTTCAGAAAATAATGAACTTACTCAAGCATTGAGACATATAATTGATAGTATTATGAAGATCCTCTGTTTACCTCGAATAGTAGCTAAAATCTATGTAACTTTCAATTATCGATCACGACAAGCACGAAAAGTTATCGAAAAATATATCTATAAAATGATTGAACATGAACAGGCAATCAGTCCTGAATCAATCGCACAAAGAAAGCGAACATCTTTAATTGCTTCATTAGTTGATTCTTTACAAAAAAATGAAAAATTAGAAGTAACAAAGAATGAAGAAGACAAGAAAGGTATTCATTCGAATAGTATTAAATATCAATTTTATTTTCTTGTCTTTTAATAGGTCTATCAAGAAGTGAAGTATTGGATGAAATGGTGGCTTTTTTAGTAGCTGGTTTTGAATCAACATCATCAGTCTTAGCATGGTTTATCCATTTGATGAGTAAACATCCACAAGTACAACAAAAAATCAAAGCAGAAATGATTGACAATAATTGTCTTCAACATTTATCATTAGATCATCTCGATTCTTTACACTATTTGGATTGTGTTATCAATGAAGTACTTCGATTTATTCCACCTGCTACTGGTACAATTCGTACATTAACTATGAATGATCGATTACCTGCAACCGATATTCAATTATTCAAAGGAGATTCAATAATGATTCCATTTTATAATCTCGCACATGATACTCGATATTGGTCAATTGATCCAGAAAGATTTTATCCAGAAAGATTTTTAGTTGAAGATAAAAATCATCATCCATATGCATTAATTCCATTTGGTGGGGGCCATCGGCAATGTATTGGACAAGATCTTGCTCGATTTGAATTGAAGGTTATTGCCGCTCGGTTGATGCAATATGTTACATTCCGTGATGGTGGTTCTCAAATTAATGCTGGTGGACATTTACTAAGACTTGCTATTATACCAAAATATGTCGGAGTATTTATTGACTTTGATTAATTAATATTATGTTAATTTAAATCAAGTTTGCATCTTTTCTACAAAAAAAAATTCTAAATATACTTTATATCGGTTTTATATTCTACGGAGTTTTTATTAAAGATTTCTCTTGGCAATAACATATGAATATGATTAACATACCACTGAATGGATTTTCGACGGCTTACATGCTATTCTCTTATTGTTGTTTCATATCATTTTATCTATCATTTCGAAAATCATAAGACTTGATGAACTACTATTATTGGATTGTTTTAAAAATTCCAATCGTCATTTTGTGATTGATAACTATTGAATTCGAATTTTAGAGATTCAGCGGAATAGTATGAAGAATAACTGGTTATATACATCAAATTTTCACATCATTTAATCTTTTCTTGAAAAGTTACAGTTTTTGTATGATATTAAATAACATATATTTCCATAATATTGAGTAAAACTGAAGTCCGCATGAAAATACATATTTTTTGACAGTATTAAATCTATATTCTTAAATATCTCTTAGCTTCAACTTCAAAGGCTTATTGATTTCTAAGATAGAATGTATGCATATTATCCATGAGTTGCCTAATTCGAATTCGAATATAAATGATGGCGTAGCAACATAAAATCACTTCGAAAATAAGTAAAAAATTTTTGAACCAGCGTTAAACTCAGAAAAAAGTCAAAAAGCCGAAGCTTTTTTCCATTTATAATTATAATTCGAATTCGACTATGAATAGAGCTTCATCCATATATATAATACTAGATTGTTGAATTCAACTATTCTATTCGTTTAACCACTGAGCACCAAATGAGGATGAGGATGAAAGAACATCCTAGGGCGCAGCATCAAGTGAAGGCGAGAGCGAAGGAATACTTGAATAGTTTAATATAGTTGACATAGCTGAATAACTAGGATGATGTATAATTCGAATTAATATTATGAATAAAGGAAAACTCTGATGTTGAATTTAGTTATGGAAGGTCCATGACTTTTTTTCTCAATTCATCCTCAAGAAGTTGTCGAAGGACAATATTCAACTCGATTAAACGTTGACCCAGATCGGTACGCATATATCTTCATTGTAATGAACTTTATGTGGAGTTAGCACATGAAGTGGAGAGAGTAGTATTTCACCTTCATCTTCGTTGAAGCTTAGATGTTAAATATTTGCAATACCTCTTGTTGACCGAAATGTATCATAGTTTATACGAAACACAACCGGTTGTACAAGACTATCTCGCGTGTATGAACCGGCACCAGAGAACATCATTGCTACGTTTGGATCTATTATTGTCGATAGAAAACTGCAAATGAACATAGATCTATGAATTTTCTCAGACAAGATATTAATTTCATCGACTGACATTAGCTGAGCGCGATAGACTTCAACATTTACCCATTCAAACTCATCATTCTTTTGTTGACTAGTACCAGCAATTGTCAGCGTAAGTCAATCAGAGATTTTCTATTCGATATTGTGCTTCATACAGAGACTCAAATGGAGACTTTTCGTTAGAATGAGAGCACTAACCATGGCTAACTTAGTTGAGGGGAATTTTTAAAGTATAGTCAATCAAACAGAACGTGAATAAATTGAGATTCAGCGAACGCTATTGTAAATTTTTTGATGTGTTCAACAAGCAGTTCATTGTGTCTCTGAATTTTGAAAACTTCAAAATCATCATAAATCATTGGTATATGCAAGGAACTTGAAATTTAACAAAAGTTAGATGAATTTTTAATATTTATTAATATATTTGATATCTATACAAACACTACACGAAAATTTATATCAAATTAGTTTTTTCTTTCATGTTCTGTCTCGTGTTGTAAACAGAATTTGTTCGATTATTGATTTAAATTTTGATCATTGTTCAGTGGTGTTGGAATGGGAACAACTCTTGCTGGTTGATTCTTGCAACAGAGATATTGTTTTAATTTCTTTTCAAAATTAGGTAATGTTCCACAACAAACAAAAGGAAAAAGAAAGATAATGTAATAACCAAAAAAGAACATGTAGTTCTTGGTATTTCCTAACGAATCGAGTGAAAAACCAAGTAGACTACAAAGTTGTAAAATTGTCCATGGGAATTGCAGACCAGCAAAGACAATGAAGATTGATATTACTTGAATGATTATTTTTCTTTGTTTTCGCCATTCGATTGATTGTCTCAAATTCGCTTTTTGTCGTATATAACGAACAAAAAGTCCTAGAGTAAAAATGTTAATAATTAAAACTGGTATTATTTGATGAACTATGAGATCGAATTTCGAAAGTATTGGATCGACGAGAAAACAAGCAATGTAAACACCATTAATTGTTGATTGATAATATAAATACTCACAAAATGGATAAAATATAACTAAACTATAATAAATTAAACTGTAGAGAGGAACAATTGTTAAAGGTAAATAATGAAAAAGTAATCGTTTCCGTGCATTTAATAGCAATCGATTGTGAAATATAAGTATATGTCTTTCGATAGTACACCAAGCAAAGACAATTGTTTTTGTTGAAAATAATCCAAAGCTAAGAAATGACCAGATTTGAGAAAATGGACGTTTAATTTGCCAAACACCATCCATTCGATAATAGTGAATGATAAAAGGGATGGTCGTACATTCAAAAATTAAATCGAGTACGAGTAAAACTATAATTACATGATTATTTAACGCTTGACGATGATTTCGAATGAATAAAAGTTGATACAGAACGAATAAACAACAAAGTATTGATAAAATATCGGAGATAAGAAAAAGCCAAAATCGAACAGAATAAGATATAGGAAGTTCTGCATAGGCATAAGATTCTGCTTTTCCGAAAGTATCGTTTGTGTTGGCCATTAAAAAAAGTATATGTCTGTAGACACTCTCTATCTATGGCAAAAACACCAGTTTGTTTTATGAATATGAGAATTTTCTCTTAATGTGTCGGTTTTTATATGCTCAATGAACAATGTAGAACGCGTAAGAGTGTCTCACATTTTTCTCACGCTGTAGTCTAACGATAGAAAGAAAATATATATGTGAGATGTTTGTGTTTTAATTTTCTCTTCGTGGATTTATCTCTATCTCTTCCAATAGTTTTTTTTCTATCTTTGCAGATTCATGCTTCCCTCAGAATTTACTGATACTCTTTTTTGTAGAAATACTAAACATATAATAAGAAATATGTAAGAACTAAAGTGATGCCGTGCACTGATTTTCTACAGCAGAATTATTTGAAAATTTTTCTATATTTTGCTATTCATTGATAATGGCGATGAAATGCAACGGACTTCAAGAAAATTTAAATGTCTAACTTGAATAATGTTTTAAATTGTTGTACTCAGCTATAATACTCAAACCTCAGCATTAGGATGAGCGGTTAGTGCTCAAAAATGTTCGAATACTTTTGATTTCTTGCGATATTTTTTGGCGTGTAAGTATTCGCCTATGAATACTTTGACCCAGTTTCTACGATAATATATAATTTATTTTTAACATTATGCATTGTATATTTAAACGTCAAACTTGAGAAACTAATGAAAATTGAACGCTCTCATACTTGAGAAAATTAAATCAAATGGAAGATTAAAGAGTAATAAATCCATGACAATTGTAAAGCATGCCTTTCTGCTTTAAAGAACAACTAAAAATATGTCAAATTAATCATATCCTGATTTTTGTTAATTTTATTTACAAAGACGTCATTCTCATTAGAACATTTGAGAACATTCATCAAACATAAAAGGATAATTTTTATCTTCTGTAAATCCGTTCATAAATTATAACTATGATATTATCGTTGTTATAGTGATTTATAAAAAGAAAAAGAGTTTGTGAAATGTGATATTTAGTCGGATTTTGTTACTAAATAAAACATGATCATTTATGAAAATGTTAGTTCTCTTAAAGATGAGTGTGAATGCGAATGGTAAAATCAGCATATAATGATTAAAAATTAAAATGACAAGAGATGAAGAGAACTCCTATAATATTTATATCTAAGTGTATACATTTCAAAAAGGCACGGAACGGTCAGCTTCGTCGGTTTGTAGAAACAGACCGACAACCCAGGACAATGATTCCGGCTCTCGGATAGCAGGAATCCTTTGAACGGATCCCGCAACCGGTTTTGCTCGGTTCCGGAGAGAGCCAGGTGAATCCACCCAGGGGATACGTTTAAGGAATTCCTGCTTCCGTTTTCCGTTGATTTCCGGTATTTTCCTACCGGATCCGGCTCGTATTTTTCTACAAGGGCAATAATACACCACAAAAATTATGTTATCAAAGTTGACACATTAGACTGTCTTCGAAAAACGGATTATTGTAATCATTGTGACTAATGCACCTAGGGGTGTAGCATCGATGTTCAATTATTTTTCCTCTTCATTGGCTGCAGATGATGCTCGTACACGACAGAATACAAGAGTAATATTTTTCAATGTGATTTTCTTATAAGTTTTTCAAATAAGTTTCTTAGTAACATATCTGTTTGGAAAGTTGTTACTGTGAATTTTCAATTATTAAGTAGAGATTCAAGTCATCAATAAAAGATCTACAAGCTGCGAACATCGTGAATGAATAATATTAAAAAAAAGAACATGTTTTTGAGAGTTAGAAAATCGAATAAAATCTTTCATAAATTGATGATAGGAAAACTAATCTTATTTCTATCAAAAGTTAGTCAAAAAATAGTCATTGGCAAAATATTGTTTATTGTGAATATCATTTGGAAAGAGAGAAGAGTAGAAATGATACAGAAAAAAGTGATAATAATAGGGTGTTCGTTATTGTTTACTGTTTTCAGCTAGGATATCCTAATCCTGTACGATCATGAAGGTGAGATTGTGACACTTGTACTGCTGTCGACGAATGTCCACCAATTCTTGTAGTTGTAATACTGTTTTCTATTGGCTCGATGCGACGAATTTTATTGCACCATATACGATCGAGTGCTGAACGTATCAGGACGATTAGTCCATTACGGAACATGTGTGACGACAATGTGTATAGATAGAATGACAAAACAGGAAAAACATAGATCATTGCCTCAGCGGTAAAACCAGCAAATCATTCGATAGCGATACGATCAACTGATTTATTCGAGACATTGATTGTTGCAGTGTTATGAATATAAAAAAGCATCAACGGTATTAATGAAATGATATAGACAATGGCTTGAATGGCAAGCATAACTAAAACTTGTTGATCTTTTGTGCGCTGTATATGTTCTTTTTCTCCTTGAACATTGCCAGCGAGTTGTTGTCGTAGTCGTTTAAGAGCGAAACTTCGACGAATCAACACTGCACATGCGGACATTATGCAAACCGGAAGAATACATGATGCATTGGTCGTAAAAACACTATGATAGATTGCTGCACCAGTGTCATTCAAAATACCACATACACCTGCTTTTAAATTGTAGAGAATAAGAGTATGAACAGGTAAAATAAAACAGACAATCACTATTACTCCAATAACACAACATGCTATACCTACTCTTGCAAAATTTTGAAAACGTGCGTTGATTGACAAGAGCGCACATCGATCAATACAAGCTGCAATCAACGGCCAACGATATGTTATAGCGACAACTTCATTTAAATAGATGCGTAATCTGCAAAATGCAACTATTGATGTATTTGGATCAACATATGATCTAGTGTATACATACTTGACCCGATTCCTAAACCAAGATTCATTATTATTGGCACTTATGATGCTAAAAAATCTGTTTAACAAAAATCATCAATTTTCAGACTTACATGTGCAACAGGATACTGTACGAAATTGCCGTTGAGAGAAAAGAAGAATATTGAGACAACATCCTGTTATACCAAATATAAGATATAGTGAGTAGAGATAACGAATTGTTTGTTGTTGAATGAGAAGTAGTATACTGCTTAACGATGACATCAGTTATGCGATCCGATCTAACTCACTGAGTGTTGTGTTGAACTTCTGAAAGTTTTTATTGATAAACGATTCTCTCATTCTACTTTGAAGAGGAATTTGTATTTGTATCGACTAAAAATGTTCTTATTTTTATTAAATATCCTATATAATAATTATAGCATTAAAAATTTCACGCTTGAGAGTAATGATTTATCTCTTTTGAATAAGAGAGATTTCCTGATGGAATAAACAAAGTTTTTAACTGAATGAACAAATGAACTATGATGATTGATAACGAAATAGACATTTGAACGTGACAATGTCTTTACTAAGTAAATTATATATGCGCGGCTCATGATTTTCATTTCAATTTTCTTTATTTCTTATTCTTCAAATCAGTTATTTGGATATGAAATGACACGTTTTCGGAGCTTATAAGTAAGCCGAAATATTTTTCTTATTGATAAACCATAAGTCGTTCCAACTCATTTCAAAAATCCATCAACCACTTAACTATTCAGCTGTACACACTTCATACCAGACTGCCAGTCAATATTTCTGCTCTTGAGGATAAATAACTGGATGAAAACGCGGTTTACGACAATTTTATGTCTCACTCTCGGTTGATTAACGCATATATGCAGATCATGAGTTTCTAGGAGCTTTTTGGAGTTAGGTACTCATTATCGTAAAATGTTCTTAAAGAGAGTGATGAACTCATATTTTGATATGCAGAACAAATTCGACATAATATAAACAACTTCATCTACTACTTTGCTATGAAATTCCATGTAAATCAAAGAAAAAAGATCAGTCTGACAAGCGTAATTTAATTGAATTACATATGGAAATCTAATCAAGATGCGTTATTTAACACTAAAAAAATCAAGAATTTATAAAATAAGATTTGAGGATGTGATATAAAAATTCCTTCATATCTCTTGATAAAATTTTTAAATACCGGGTGTTTGAAAAGTCACTTACCAAAAAAAAATCTGAATATCTCCCTTACGGCTCGAGCAAACGAACTGATTTTTTTATCAATGATAGAGGCATGTTCAAAGTTTATATCCATAAAGACATGTCTAGAGAGACGCTTTGCTAAGTATCATTATTAGTTTGAACAAAAAAATTTTTATTTTTTCACAAATAGGAATAGGATGAGCCAAAAGCCACCTTACCAAGAAAAAATTGAATATTTCGGCTACAGCTCAACCAAACAAACTGATTTTTTTACTCATAATAGCGGCATATTCACACTTTAAATCCATATGGATAAGGTTAGAGAAAACCTTTGTTAAGTATCACAAATGACTTCAACAAAAAAATGTTTACTTTTTCACAGATAAGAAAAAAAACCAATATAATTAACGAAGAATTTCTCCAGGCATGTCTTTATGAACCTGAAGCTTCGACATACCTCTATTATTGATAAAAGAATCAGCCCGTTTGCTCGAACCGTAATGGAGATAATCAATTTTTTCTCCGTTGTGTAATTTTTGGGCAATCTTGAAAAGTCATTTTGTCGAAAAACAAATTGAATATCTCCTTTACGGCTCAAGCAAACGAGCTGATTTTTTTATCAATGATAGAGGTATGTTCAAGCATCATATTGATAAAGACATGTCTAGAGGGATCTTTTGTCAAGTATATTGTTTTTTCTTCCTATCTGTAAAAAAGTAAACATTTTTTTGTTCAAATCAATAATGATACTTAACAAAGCGCCTCTCTAGACATGTCTTTATGGATATAAACTTTGAACATGCCTCTTGAATTGATAAAAAAATCAGTTCGTTTGCTCGAGCCGTAAGGGAGATATTCAAATTTTTTTTTGGTAAGTGACTTTTCAAACACTCGGTAGAACGTGGTATGCGCAAAACTTTTGCAGAAGTACCATTATGTCAATCAGAAGGCACCATGATTTGAGTACCATCTGTCTGTTCTATATAGCAGATAATTATATTACACTACCAGGACTACGGTAATCGTTGTGCTATTGACAATGTATTCTTAACGAAGGGCTTTTCCCATGGTATCTAATGTGATGTAAATGAGCTTCGAGCAAACGTTATTTGCTAAGAAAATAAATGATCACGGTCTATAATACTACCCTCTACAAACAGTGTTACCAACGGATTTCCGCACTTTCTGAATTATAATTAATCCTTTCACGGCGATGTGAGTCATCGGTGGCTCACAGTGTATTTTGACCAGAAAAATGATGAAAAAGTAGATTTTCCTCTTTTTTTTTGAAGTATAAAGGGACACAGAGTTACCTTTATCTTTGCGACAGGTTGATCTTTTTCATTGTTTAGAGGAATGTTTTTCATTAAAACAATCAGCCAGAAAAACTTGTCGCAGTCAGGACAGAAAGTTTTTATCCTCTTTGCTGCGATCGCACTTGCTTCTCTTGATTGTTGTTGCCTAATCTTCTCATAGCAACCAACACATCGTCTTCTGACATCACGTGGAGATCCTTCCATTTCTTCAAATTTCTGATCCGCCAGCTTGCGTTTCGTTTGGCTTGTTGAACGTTCTCTGGGTCCGGACTGTAGATTCTCGTATGGCACACCAAGAAGTAAAGACTGCTCGAGACTTTCGCGAAATTGTAACATCGTCATAACGTTCGTGCCATAATATTGTTTGTAAATCAAATAGGCATTTACTATTGACACTCCAAATACCATCTCAAATGCCACTTTGAGATACCATCTTTTTGACCGTCGAAGGCATGTATAGTATGTTGATAATTGGTCAGATAAATCTATACTTTGTTTCCCCTTATTGTAATCGGGAACAACTGATGGTTTCACGATACGTTGATTGGTTTTATTGGTTTTTCCAGTGTCTATCAACGTTGTCGAATGCGATTACTTCTCAATGTTCCAATAAAATAAGTATCATTTTGCAATAAGCTTTCTGCAAGGAAAATATTTGTAAAGAAGTTGTCAACTACTACAGTTCGATGACATTCGAGAAGACCATCTGCCAGATAGAGCACGACAGTTTGAGTGTGTCCAAGACCTGCCGTTGAATCCTGCTGACCAGTGTAAATCATAAAATTCCAGAGGTATTCGTTAGCAGCTGCCAGCTTGTATATCTTGACTTCATATTTGTGTGCTTTTCCAGGAATGTATTATTTGAATAAAAGCCTCCCCTTCCATGGTACTATTGTTTCATCGATAGAAATAACAGAGCCAGGCATATAAATTGATTTGAATCTATCTCTCAATAGATCTAAAAGTGGTCTGAGCTTGAACAACCTGTCTTCGTCTGCATGCTCTTCTTGGTTGTTCGAAAAATGAAAAAATTTGAGAAGTAATTCGAATCGGTCTATTGACATCGTATTTTGAATGACTTCATATCCAAACAGCTTGCTTTTACTCCAGTAGTAATCTGTTTCTGGCATTTGTACTAATCCCATTTCAATGATAATTCCAAAAAATTTGAGCATTTCTTTATTATTAGTTGGTTTCCATCGAAGAGTTTTCGATCGTTTGGTAAGTTGTTGAGTTTGTAAATGTTGTTCTGCGTATCGATTAGTTTCACGAACCATGAGACTAATAATCTCATCAGTAAGAAAATGCCGATAACAATCGACAGGATCGATCGCACCATTTTCCGAGTTTTCTGAGAGCTCTTCCATTATTCCATAATCCTCCGAGAATTCGATATCCGATTCGGATTCTATTTCGTCCCAGACTTGTGAATTCACATTGTCATTATCATCACCACCATCCGTAACGTTTTCAGAGCTTGTAGATTCGAATTGGATTCTGGAGAAACCATCATTCAAACTGCTCACATCACTTTGCGAGTCGCCACTTTCCTTTGTATCCGTTTCTTCGAATAGCATTTAAATTGCAAATTTTAAGAATATGCTTTTAGCTTTTTTTCAGTATCTCGATTATAGTGATGTATGTATTTATATAGGCATGCATGGACAAGTCGAAAAAATACAATGTATTACAGAAGAACAGAGGATGAAAAAAAACCAACTTGATAAATTTTATTGGAATAATCCATATTCGTCATTAGGATATTTCCTATACATCGAAAATATCGATCAGCACATTTAATGAGGATGAGCATATATGAAAATTGGTATATTGAGGTTGAAATCTTCGAAAAATCGAATCGCCGTGAAAGAGTTAATAGTTTAAAGGACTTAGTGAATCACTTTAATCTACACTACTTGTCAGATTTATCACTAAACAAAAATAATTTCTTTAGTTTCTTTCATCAATTTGATTGACAAAATGGAATTGTTAATATTTTTTGCTATACTCTTTTATTATTTTTTACTTTTTTTCAAGTTATTATTAAATTGAAAGAAAAGAATTAATGGAATAAAACTAAAACAATTGAGCGAATGTTTTAATAAAATATTGTTCTTATTTTTCTTTTCTTTTCTTGTTTTTTTAAAATAAATTTTAATAATCTGTACAAAATACAAAAAAAAATTTTGAATGATTCAAAAGAAAGCTAATTGTTATTCATTACGGCACACCTTTTTTATTTTACAAAACAGATAAAACAACAGTTAAAAATGAAGTAAAAAACTTGAAATCTGTAGAACCAACAAATTTCTTCTAAATAATGGATTTTTTCAAAAGGTTATATTAACAATAAAGTGCGTAAAACAAATAAAATGTTTTGTTCACTTTGTCCAAAAAAAAAAAGAATCCATTAAATGGATTAATTTTTCTCTTAAATATAGAATGTGTTGCCATAGAATTGTACACATTTTTAAGTAGAGAATATTTTTTTTCAAATTTGCTTTTGTACTAATAGAGATATGGCGCAAGATGATGCTATTTATCGTTTTACTGATGTTGATAAAGAGCCTATTGAAACACTATCATCTATTGGAGATTACGAGAAAAAAAAGTTAGTATCACTTAGAGAAGCTGTTGCACAAATGGAACCACCAATATCTGATATTGAAAATATGGTATGGACTGCTGAACATGACTCTAAAAATCCTTCAGATGGTTTAACACCTGATGAATCAGCATCTATTAGATTATTTACCATGAAATCATTTGATGGTGATGATACTTTCTATACTTTATTAAATCAAAAACTTCGTTCTAAAAATCGAAATGAATTAAAATCATGGTATTCTTATTTAAAACTTTTCCTTACAGCATTGTATAAACTTCCATCAATAAACACAATAATTTGGCGTGGAATTCGTAAAGATATTAGTAATTTATATGAAAAAGATAAAATATGGTGGGGTGTAAGTTCATGTACAGAAACAATTGAAGTTATTGAAAAATTTATTGGACAAACTGGTATGCGAACTTTATTTATGATTGAATGTCTTCATGGAAAATCTATTCAATCTCATTCATTTTATCAAAATGAAAATGAAATAATATTAATCCCAGGAACTTATTTACGTGTTATTGATAAATGGTCACCAGAGAAACATTTAAATATTATTCGATTACGAGAAGAATCTTCAGTTTATCAGCTTGTACCATCACCGTTCTATTTATCAAAAACAGTATCATCTGTCAATACGATTCCTTCAGACAAATTTAAAATGCTTAACAAAAAACAATCAGATCAACAAACTGATTCAATTGAGTCAAATGGTAATTATTTCAATATTTGTTTCTTATATGTAGATCCTAATAAACTATGAATATCCTGAACAAGAATTGATTTTCGAATTTTGCACACAGATAAACCTCAATGAGAATTCGTCTATATATTCTGGCAATATATAAACACACTTTTATTATAGCTGTATCTTACCATAAAAATAACCAAAAAATTTGAAACTTTTATACTAAACACAACTCATTGAAACTAATGTTATGCACATACTTTTGACTCAAAATTGATTTGACAATTGGGGCATTTACTTCGTTAGAACTGTTGAAATATGATCCGAATATTTTAGAAGAGAACAAAAATCTTTTGTCTGATCAGAAATATTAATATAGTAAATACGAACAAGTGATCTACAATCATTCTCGAAACTCTGTCGATCACATCAAATTTTTTCTCAATAAGAGATTTGAATATTTCTATTGTAATTTGAGCGAACGAGCCGATTTTTGTATCAATCATCGAAATATATTCAAAGTTTATATTCATGTTGACATGCTTTGGGAGATCCTTTGTTAAGTATCATCACTATAGATCTCAACAAAAAAGGCATATCTAATTTATGGAATATCCTATATCATTTTCATTTGAAATCATATTAATAAAATTATATGAATAATTTCTTTAGAAACAACAACAAATTTTATTCCATCAATTGTGATTTATTCAAATAAAAACCTGGAAGAAGGCATCAAAGAAAACAAAAATAGTTCAGATTTAGTTTTGAGAGAATCCAATTTAACCAACAACGATATGAAAATAGTTAGTTATTATCTACTAAGAAATGATAAGGTAAATTATATTATGTTTATTTTCTGATAATTAATCAAACAAGAAAACTCTTCTCACCTTCTAGTTTTCACTATCAAATGATTTGATAATGACGTTCCCTTTTTTTCTAGTTCAATCGATGTAGGACGTCTCTTTAAATAACAGAAAATGCATGTTTTGAGTCTCAAGACAGAACTATCTTTTTTCTTTGTTCTTTTCAATACCATCAGTAATACTGTTATTCACAGGACTTACACACACTAGAGCGAACTCTTCATCTTTATCATATCCATTTTTATTGTGTACTCAAAAATTTCATACACTATAGAATCGGTCAATGTGTTCGTCCGTCCCTTCACACGAGAGCTCTTGAGAGGTTCACCTAACTGCAATGAAATTTTGTATAGAACATTGTCTCATGAAATATTAAGAAAATAACTTATATTCTTTTGAATTGGTTATGAACATAATCTGTTCGATTCTTATTCCTAACTCGGATTTAAATCCGAGGTTTCCACATTTATTATTTTATACAGACACTCACATCACTCGATCTTCGTAGTAATCAAATTGGAGCTTTAGGTGCACAATATCTTGGTGAAGCACTACAAATAAATAAAGTAAGAGAATAAGAGAATATTCATCTTTATTATTTCATACAGATACTCACTATATTACACCTTGAACACAATCATATTGGAGATAAAGGCGTACTCTATCTGAGTGAAGCATTACAAACGAATACAGTACGAGAAAAATAGTTTTTTTTATATGTTTTATATTTATCTTCATTACTTCGTACAGACACTTAAAGAACTCTACCTTAGTAACAACCAAATCAGCGATAGAGGTGCACAATATTTTGGCAAAGGATTACAAAGAACGATTGTAAGAGAAAAACCTTCTTTTCATATTTACTATATTTATTTTCATTATTTTATACAGAAACTCACTGCACTCTATCTATGTAATAATCAAATAGGAGACAAAGGTGCAAAATATATCGGTGAAGGATTACAAACGAATAAAGTGAGATACACAAACTTTTTCGTCTTATTGAGAATCTGTAGATCTTTTTATGCTTGGATTCACATCCATATCTGCATTTAATGTCATAACTAGAATTTTTATTCTTTATTTAGTTATATACACGATAAGTCCTAAATATGAAGGAATAAAAATTCGATTTTATTCCTTCTGGATGTGGATGTGAATCTGTTTAATGTTAGCTTAAAAATATATTGTCTTGCAGATAGTTAATCTCTATAATATTCATTTTAATTATTCCATCCAGACACTAACTACACTCTCACTTCATCACAATCAAATTGAAGATTCAGGTGCACAATCTATCGGTGAAGCACTAAAAACAAATACAGTACAATAAAAAAAAAGTCACTTGATTTCTATAATATAAATAGTTTATTTTATAAAAGACACTCACTGAACTTTCTCTTCATCATAATCAAATCGGAAATAAAGGTGCACAATATCTTTGTGAAGGATTACGAAGGAATAGAGTGAGAGATAAATACTTTTTATATTTCTCTTTATTATCTTATATAGACACTCATCGTACTCTATCTCTACAACAATCAAATCGATGATCAACAGGCACAATATCTTAGAGAAATATTAAGTAACAATACGGTAAAAGCATATAACCATCTTTTCACATCCATCATATTCATCTTTTTTTTATCGTATTCAGATACTCAGAATCTACTTTCATGACAATCAAGTTGGATGTCAATCGTGCACAATATTTTAAGAAACTGAAAAAACAGATTATGATTTTAATACTAGCTCTCGCATAAATTAAACAGAGTTCGATGAATATTATTGGACTATATTTTAGAAATAAACTAGATATTTTAGAAAAATTTTACATTTTTTATGGATCCTTGTTATAACAATAAAGTTTCAATAAGATATGTTTTGTTAGATGAGAAGATTAGATGGTCGTATTTTGTATTTAAATATTTAATTCCTTAATGTGTTATATTAAAGAAAAACAAAAAAAAATATCATAAGTCACAGGGTTGAAAGCTCTACAATTTATATACGACTGTTTATTTTCTAATTGAACTTTTTCTTTTCAAATGAATACAATTGTATACGAGCAATTTTAGAACATCTACATTTTTCCTATCTTTTCCTTAATCGACAGCACTTATACAATTGTGATTTATTATTATGTAGTCCACACTGTAGAGCTCATGATCTGTAATGTTTTTATTCTCGTAACACCTTTATTTAATTGTGTTGTATTATTGTTATTTAATGTCTCTATTAGTAAACATGATTGCTTTTCGGTCTTATATGGGAGAAAACAACGACCTATGTAACAGTAAAATCTGTGAATGCCACAACGCACCCATACAAAGTGATGCCTATCATTAGTACCGCTGGTCAACTGCTCACTCCTGTATTTATTTGTCTTCACAAACCTACAATTCGATTAGAGAAGTTCTCGATAAAGTAGTCAGCAATCGATTTCTGCTAATGGTCGATCAATGGCCGCCAGACTGACATTGCTGTATATGATAACAATCTGACTAGAGGTCAGCCGTGTAAATTATTAGTAATATCAAGGAAAACGACATCAGCTAAACAGCCTTCTGATACTTATTCTTTTCGGCAATGGAATGAGTTAATGAAAAGAATATATTCCGTATCACTAGATAAATTAGATGTTGACTTAAGAAGTCGTGATACTATCATCAAATTACCAAGTCGGGTTCATAATTAACTGAGTTCCTCTTTATTTAAACCAATGATTTCATATGCATGGTCAACTTGCGGCTACATTCCAAAACAATATTTAAATTTCGCAAGTGTTATAGAAATTTGTTTTTCTTTTGATGTAAACAGTTGCTCAAATAGCTACTGAGATCAAATGGTATTCATTTGTTGTAGTGATTGTCAACGAATATTGTGTTTCGATCATTTTTTTGTTGTGTACCACTTCCATTAATTCAATTCTTGGTATGTGATGCGCACAAAACGAATGAAACAGTAAATAAATAGTTTGTCACATTGGAAATATGAAAATCATAAAGCTTAAACTTCAGAATGTAGAAAATTGTCTTGTTATCCAACTTGAATCTTTCAGAGTATGTCATAGGAATACCTTTCTCGTATAGAAAAAAAATAATTTCAAAGCTTGAAAAAGTAGCATCATCTTAAATACCTTTTGACTGCTACGCGAAAATAAGCGAATCTGAGTGTTGCAATAAGTTCTAAAGCTTGATCTTTTCTTACAACATTACGCATGAAATTTTGATATTTCTAGTTTGATCCTGTGAAAATAAACCCTAATATTTTTCTCATTCAAAGGTTCATGGGAAAAAACAAAATATGCCATAAGAATCAGCTCGCTGATGTCTACAAACTGGAATATATCCCATTCAAAACTGAGCGTCACACAGGAGGACCTTCCCTCGCCAGTTGGAGAATGTTGTTCTTCTATTGATTATAACATGTTGAATAATGTTCTTTTTATCAAATCCATCCAACGGGACCTTTCACGAATGCGAAAATTTTTTCATGATGTTGTTTATTCTGTGTTAGTTTGCTTTTTTTTAATACGAAAGCTATCCAAATAATCAATGATTAATCTAGTGATCTTAAAGTATTCAAATGGCAAATTTCACTCTAGATAAACAAATAGTTACTTGCGCCTTATTAGCATTATTATTATACCAATAAAAAAGGAATAAATGGGCATCCGGATCCGACTTACAGAAAGTCAGCCTGACAGACCTCTCACCGGCACGAGTCTCTTGTGTCTTAGCCTGAAATGAAAACGGTCAATAATAAGTTCAGAATGGTAGAATGAATATTGTTTATTTAGGCAAAAAAAAGAAGAATGAATAATGCAATGACGGAAAGAAAAAAATACGAAGGAACATATTGATTTGAATTTAAAGATAGAAAAGGATTCGCAATGTTCGTGAACAAGTTTCTTGAGTTGTCATCATGTATGATCGCTATAAGAGTGTCCACAGGTGCCACATGCGCTGTTTCCTGGTTGCCAATTCCACCATCCTTGACAACTGCATTTCGAGCATGCACCGGTTCCGTCCTGAACTTCCTCGGCCATTGTTTTTCTCTAAAAAGTATCACATAAATCAAAGTTCTGTTCCTAATGGTATAGACATGCTTAGTATGTACAACTTACTGTTTCAAAGTTTTAGTTAGAGTTTGTTTCTTCTACACAATAGTTTTCTAAATGAGCGCAAAGAGCAAAAGTCGGCGACATTTATACGCTTCTCTCTTTCTTTTATAACACTTTATAAGACAGAGTGGAGAGTAATAAAAACTAAGTCTCCGTTTATTACTATTACAGAAGCTTTTCCAAGTTTAGGATCATAAACTGTCTCGTCATAAATCATTTGTTTTTTTTATAAGTCTGTGTAAGGGTTTGTTATACAGCAGTGGACTATTGGATCAATGAATCAGAAAACTGTTCCATTTTCAACAGAAATAGAAAACATATAAATATGTAGAAACATGAAAGCAAAGGACAAGAAGAGAAAAAATATATCTATAATATATTACTTGAAATTGCACATACACTGTAATTCAAGGAGAAGTGGTTTAATAAGAGAACGAAAGATAATCTATTATTTCATATTGTACATACACTTAAATTCAAACCAATCTATAAAACTTTTTCACAATAGAAGCAAACAAAAACTAGATTTATGTTTTAACTTCCAAAACATGTTTTGTTTCGAAAAACGAATGAAGAAAAAGTTGGTGGTACCAACACTATACAACAAATAATTAAACAAACAGAACAAATCGCACCACTTCACTAAAAGAAGCAAAATCGAAAGCATCGTCGATAAGAACGGAAAAAAATAAACACGATGCAAACTATTTCATCCAGCACAAAATTCCACTATTACACATAAAGATCATTAACTGTACTTTTTTTTCCATCAAAAACTATTTGCTCCTCACAGCCCATCGGTTGCCTAGCCTCTCTGTCATGATTGAATATAGTTTTCAAAAGAAACTCTCATTTCTCTCTATCTCTTTTCCAGTTCGTCTTATATTTGCAGAAAAGAACGATGCATCACTCATAGTATTTAACTAATTCTGCTGCAAAAGACGACTTCTCCTGATACATATACTTCACATGAAAAAAAATGCAACTATGCACTTCACTTTTTCAGTTTTCCATTTCTGCTTGAAGATCGATAAAGCACTTCTCTTAGAATTTAAACGATTTCTGCTGGAAAAAACGACTTCTTCTAGGACATACCCTTAAGATGAAAAAAAAATGAATATACATTTCTATCTACACATTTTTCATTTCTGCTTGTAAATTGAGAAATGAATAGAGCATTTCTCTTACAATTTAAACCATTTATGCTGGAACAAAATAGAATTGGAATAAATTTTCCGTTCGATAATATGGAAAGTTTGATGTTGAAAAAGGATTTCTGCTTGATTTTATGAGGTTAAAGCATTTCTGTTGGAAGTAGAACACTTGCCCGTTGTAGGGGAGAAACGGTCCAGCCTTCAGGAAACCTTTCGAAGATTTAAAAAATAAGGATTTATGGCCAAGTAGATTGTGTCTATAAACTCTAAAAAAAATTTACTCAGTGATGATAAACAGAAACTGAAGATTTATTATCAGCCATTTCTTTTTACAATGTTCTCCTTGTTGTATTAACATTTTCTGTTTCGTGCGCAAAGAATGCTGTGTGCCCGCTCCGTTCCTAGGATCAAGGAACGCACAACATTATTACATACAAAATCGAACAAATATGTATAAATACCTCGGGACGTTTGAAATAAGCTGTAAAAGGCGATTTGAGATGAGTTCCTACTCTTTAGAAACGACACGTTAGGGAACAAAACTCGCGACACCCCTATCTATCAGGCAGCATGGAGAAGTTTTCTTGAAGTTCCTTTTTAGAAATAATCACACCATTGATGCTACTATTAGCTTGTCATAAATAAATATATTTCCAAAAAATGTATTATTCAATAGGTCCAGCCATCGATGCTCATAGACCGATTACCTTAAGTACTCTCATGAGCTAAACTAGGTCACTTTTGGCACTAGATCAATTCGTCGCATATATATGATAGCAAGAGAGACAAGTATAGAGAAAATCAATAATTGAATTACACGATTTAAACAAACTTTTTACTTACCAAATTATTGATTTCAAAAGTTTCGTATGAAGCTTTTGAGCTATACTGTGCTTAAACGAAATTATTATTAGTTTGATGAAAAGCGTCCAAAGCATCAAACTTTCATTTTGAAACACAGGAAAAGCTTTGATAATGCGTTTGTCACCGTCGAATAACTGAATTGATTTAAGTGAACTGCCTCTTAGTTGATGCTGAGAAAGAATATTAAAAATTTTAAGAATAATAATGGAAGCAAGTCTTGCTCTTATTGTATGTTTAAGTTTTTCTGAATGATTCATTTTTAATTGCGTACCAAATCTTAGTTATCTTTATCAAGAAAGTTAAATTAAATTTTATGCCTCATTCCAATAGTTTTCAAAAGCTTGTTTCAAATTTTTCTTTAGATTTTATTGTATTGAGTCAAGTATGACTGGTAGATCTACTTAAGAACACTTTGGTGAGCAGTATAGTCAATTACAACTTAGTTTAAATCGTGTAATTCAATTATTGATTCTCTCTATACGTGTCTCTCTTACTATCATATATATGCGACGAATTGATCGGTCACCATTCAATACAAGGTTAACAATGCAGTAAAGATTTTTTCTCTTTTTTTTCTGACATAATTTAAAAATGAAATTCTAATGAATACGAAAAAAAACTGATCTTTTATATCTCAAATAATTTCTCATTATATTATTCTGCTATTGATTTATCTACTATTTTATTTTAATTGTTTTCAATTTATTTATTTTAAATTAAATAATAAAACATATAAATAGAAAATTATCAAAATATGTCAAAATGATAAGCAAATATTTAAAAGAAAATAATTAATTTTTTGTTAATGACAAAACTTCATACAATATTGTCTAATATTATGTTTTCATATGTACAATTGATATGAACCATAAATATAAAAAGATAAATGTGAAAACCTCGAATTTAAATTCGAGTGCTATGTGTACTTCAAAAAGTAAAACTAATTGACGACGAATTGATTTTGATTGACACTGTCTAAAAACTAGCTATCGAGAGTTTATGCTCAGTATTGTGACCTTATCTCGTGAACGAATTGGCCATTTGAGCTCCGGAACATCTCAATTAGACAGAAAACAGTTTAGTCTATAAATTTATTCTACTCAAGTGAGGAAGTTATGAGATAAAAGAAATGCTAGAAGTCAAAAGCTGCGTAAATCCAAAGAAATATTACACTCCGGGACGGTGAGATTTTGGATTTTTCTCACCTGGCACATGATATCCTAGGATTATTTTTCTGTAAGCCATAGATCTCGTCAAGACGCATCTTTTGTCCTTTAATTATAAGAATAAAAAACCTGAAGAGCCAAATTAGCATGGGTGACACTATAAGCAATCCTATCTAGTGATCATTGATTCAACTCCCACAGTAATACTATATCTTTAGAAATTACAGAAAACGAGTTCAGATTCGTGATCAGCTTAGAAAACTGAGTAGAAGCAGTTATTTCAGAATGGATTTGAGACTATATCTAGCGACAATGTGGTCATAGGTAACCTAATGGATCTGTGATAGATATATGATAGACAGAAGCATCAGTATTTTCATAATAATCCACCAATATTAATAGGTATCGAGTTCGGCTTTTTTTCATTTGATAACTCTTTTTAATAGCGACAAAACTATGCATCTAGAACACCCCAAAATTGCTAGTCAAGTGAGGCATATTTAGGTACACTGGTCTCAGGATACAGATTTTGTGCATTGTTGTGACCCTGTTTAAGCAACTTTCACTTAAAAAACTACGATTTCATTCAAAACTAATGTCGTATCCTTGTATTCCCTCTGTGGGATGATCTGGTCTATAATGACAATTTTTTCGATAACTCAGTCATTTCTTGACGGATCCTTCTCATCTTCTTCTCTCGACCGAGATATTGATGAGACAATTCAGTGCATAAACTTTCAGCTGAATCGCATATAATTGTGAAGAGTTCTCGTGTAAACGGTCGACCGGACACATTGACCGATTCTAGAGTGTACTCACTTTTTGAGTACACAAAAACATGAAATTCCGTAACGCTGGTTTTGCCCATGCCATCTTGTTGAATTGATAACCCTAGTCGACTATTTCTTAAAGGATCCCGAAGAATTCCTTAAAAACTTCGAAATTCTTGGTGAGTCCTCAGGAAGTCACTATGCTATTCTTTAGGGAATTCCTAAACTAGAAAATTCCTTAGGGAGTCCATAGAGGTTCCCCAATTTCCAGAGAGTAGGGAAAAAATTAAAAAAATCACTTGAGAATTCTCACATAGAGATTTACTAAGAAGTTTTTATTCTCTAATTTAATTCTGTTAAGTGCATAAATGTTTCGGATAGATACTAATATATATATATATATATTTAAACACAACCATATGAGCAGCTATAGAAACGTTCGGCTGATACAAAAAGAAGAAACTGAAATATATATAAGTATTAGACGTATTTGTTTCAAGCCAGAAAATACAATAAAAACACAGTTAATTCTAAAGGCAATGTATGTACAAACTGTGGATTAAAGCTTTATTATGAAAACAAAAAAAAAAGAAATTCTCAAAAGCAATTGCAGCATTGATGGCACACACCACTTTCCCTATTTACGCTACCAATTGTAAACAAACAAATCAGATACTATTAGTTCGTTACTACGTCACATATTTGATATATTCGCCTCTTCGTTGACACATATCTGTATGTTTTTCTCTTTCGTTCCTATAATTCGTTTTTTTATTCTTTTCGTCATTTCTTGACTCATAAAACTTCTTTGTTTTGAAATTACGAACAAAATAGATCAGGTAGGTGCTCTACCATGAACACGTTGCAATCCACAGGTGAGATTAATCAAGGGCGTAGTCATCTCTCGTCATACGAATATGCATATTCTATGCTTAATGAAGCAGTTCTTCTAGATTTTCTAATAAAAAAATAATAATATTATGATCATCGATAATCATTATAACATACCTGTATTCGTAGATTGACTAATACGTGCAGATAGGCGTAGGTAGGTAGGTAGTCATATATATATATGCATACATAGATTGAGAAATATGTAGGTAATTAGGTGAGTAGATGCATATATAAATAAAATGGTGAGAAAATTTAACAACAAAATTATTCCTTTTGATTTTGTTCGAAGACAAAAAAAAAAGTTCTAATGACTGAAAACAATTCTTGTGGATTTTTCAGAGATTCCCTCTGAAATTCCTGGTGAATCCATGTCGAGAGTTTCCAGAGATTATACAAGAGAGAACAGATTAAGGAATGTAGCTATTGTTTTTGTATCTTTACTTTTTCTTTTTTTCGTTTCATTTTTGCTTTTGCAATTGATTGATCATCTATTTTACTAGTTTCACTAATTTTATCATCAGAATTTTCAATATAATTTATAAAAGATGAAGTTTAATCCTTAATTTTATTATAACATTACATTTTAGATATTTACTTTAATTTTTTAATAATAATTAAATGGGACAACATTTTTCAACACATGATTTTTATCATGCTTATACAGATGAACCACATGCAACACGTCGAAGGGAAATACTAAGTAAGTTAATTAACCTAAAACTATATAAAAAATAATTTAAATTCTTATTATTTTATTTTAGAAAAATATCCCGAAATAAAACAATTAATGGGTCATGATTGGCGTATGGCAATACAAGTTGTTATATCTGTATTTATACAAATAATTCTTGCTATATTTTTACGAAATTTCACATGGTTACAATTTTTTATTATTGCTTATGTTATTGGTGGAACAATAAATCATACATTATCATTAGCTTTACATGAATTAGCACATAATTTAGCATTTGGTCATTCAAGACCAATGTGTAATCGTTTATTGGGATTTTTTGCTAATTTACCATTAGGTGTACCAGCATCAATAACATTTAAAAAATATCATCTTGATCATCATAGGTAAATAATAATAAAATAAATATTTTAATTCTTTAATATTTATTTATATATAGATATCAAGGTGATGAGGTATATGATACAGATGTTCCAACACGTCTTGAAGTATTTTTATTTTCATCACGACTTGGAAAAATAATATTTTTAATTTTAATGCCACTTCTTTATTCATTTCGACCAATGTTCACCTTTCCAAAACCAATACATCATTTAGAAATTATTAATTTATTAATTATATTAGCATTTGATGGTACAATGTATTATTTTTTTGGTAGTAAAGCAGTATTATATTTAATATGTAGTACTCTACTTGGTCTTTCATTACATCCTATTTCGGGACATTTTATTGCTGAACATTATGTTTTTATTGAAGGACAAGAAACTTATTCATATTATGGACCATTAAATGCTATTACATTTAATGTTGGATATCATAATGAACGTAAGAAAAGAATTTATTTATTTTATTATAATTTTTATTTTATTTAATTATATCTTTAGATCATGATTTTCCATATATACCAGGTCGAAATTTACCTAAATTACGAAAAATTGCTCCAGAATATTATGATAATTTACCACACTACACAAGGTAAACATTTTAAATTATCTATTATAATATATATTTTTTTTTTATTTAGTTGGACGAAAGTTTTGTATGATTTTATTATGAATGATAATGTCGGCCCTTGGGCACGTGCAACTCGAGCAACAAAACTCCGATACGGTCCACAAACAAGTCAACAAGAATATGAAGAACAATTAAAAGCAATAGTTAAAGCTAATAAACATGATTAAAAAGAAAAAATCAGATTTTGAGAATCTGATATCATCGTGGTGTTTTTTATTGAATTCGTAGTCATTAACATTATAATTATTTATGTAAGAAAGTAGCTTTGTAGTTTTCATTCGAGTTTTAAAAATTTCACGATAATCGGTGATCTTGTATATGTTGCGTCAGATGTTTTTTTGTTCATCTTTCGTTATCTTGTAAATTTTCAAGTTTTTTTTACATTTCCATTGGAAAAATTAATTAACAAAACGCAATAGCATGTTCCTATTATATTATGTATTACATGCTTTCAAACATTATATTTGTTTCAAAACTTCCACAGCTTTTCCTTTTTTTATTCGTTTTATCTTCCGATTGTTATACCACTATGTATCAAACAAAATAAAATAATTTGTATATATTCACTTTAATTGAATATTTAAAAAAGAAATTATACATAGGATTTTATTGATATAATAACAAGGGCATTCTGAAAGATGTTCGATATATCATTCGATGCAGAATTGAATGGGGCACATTTTGGTAACAAGCATTCATACTTACAAGTAACGCTCGTCTAAAGACTCGCTCAGCTCTTTATTGTAGAAATACTGTTTCTAAATTATCACCAAGCTGTTCGTTTATAAAATCAACAAGATTCGAAGATCGATTCAAATTCCTCAATCTCAATTGTGTTTGATCAACCCTTATAAGAGAATTCTTTTATATCTTTATCTTCTTCTTCCATTAATCAATGATATGCAGACACATAAGCAAGCAAGTAGATAATTTATGTTTGTAAGACTCTTCTCTATGAGGAAGAGAATATCGACTCGTGCTGATGCTTTGAATCACATTCGGGATGTTTTTGTTATTATGTTACTATTGTTATTGCTATTCACTTTGCAATAAGTGTGGATACCAACTAAAGACGAGTCTCACATAGTATAAAGCTGTATAAGTTTATCACAACCAGCTAAGACAGTAGCACCAGCAATACCTCTTAGAATATTGGCATCAGCTCCTTTGAATAAGGCTATAAAACCTTCGTTACGTATGATTTGGGACATACAATCTAATGATCCTTTATATTTAATAGTTTGACCTGATGTCATCATCATACGCCGTCGAATTGTATCAATGGGATAGGATATAAGACCAGATGTAACTGTTACACAATAACCAAGTAAAAATGAAAGTGAAAAACTAGTATCAGAGCCAAGAAAAATTGGTTTTAATGTATCATAAAGACCAAAGTAACAACCACGATAGACTATGATACCAATACATGAAATAATGAAACCACGATAAAGACCAGCAATACCATCGGTGGCCCAGGTTTTCTTGTAGACATCAATAAGACCATTATATTTACGTTCACCACCATGTTTTTTCATACTTTTAACATCATTAGCTAAACGAGTACGCGCATAATCAAGTGAATAAACATAGCATAGTGACATTACACCAGCTATACTACCACTGGCCACATTTTTGATAAAAGTAACCATGTAGAAATCATTTTTATTTTGTTTTGACCTCGGATAGACTACGTAACTAAGATGTAAAGCCTAACAATTAAAAAAAAATACTTTTTTATCAATTTTAAAATATTTAAAGGACAAACTTGCACTGGAAAATATCGAATACAACTCGCCAAATTGCCTCTCCAAAATGATAAGAGACCTTCATTCTTGAACGTTTGAATAGCACAATCAATAACACTAGTGTATGATCGAGTGATTGTACCTTGTTTAAGCATTTCACCTTGATTCTGTACGAGTAACTTTACACGTTCGATGGGTGCAGCGACTGTTTTTGAAACAAGAGCAGCAACGACAGTGAATGCAGCTTTTTCAAACAAGCTCAATTTATATTTTTCACTCTAAACAGAAAAGCTGTTAGTGCAATCCTTGCGAAATTAAAATATGCAACACGATATAACGCCTTTTATCTCTCTCGTACGGTGGTATCTTTCAGTAATTGCTCATTAATTAATTACATAGCACGGTTCTCACGTCTGACGGGATCGACATTTTGTATTCTTATACTTCAACACTCCTTTTGAATGTAAACCCTAATAAACAAACCATAGTCCTGCTATGATGAAATAAAATAATACTGATAAAATTGAACCAGTTAGGTTCACGATTGTACGATACGAATTTGTATGACAGCAGTTCTTCAGATAAGTATCGTAGGAGTTATATGATTTCGTATGAAAATTTAAAAAAAAGAGATTAGAGGTTTGATTTCATCATCGAAAATTATTTACCACGGCTATTCCGTTTTGTTGTGACATGAAGCTAAAAAGGATATCTAGATTTTAGAGATGGAAAAACCGTTTTTTCTTTCTTTTACCTATCGTTGTCTGTGTTGTATTACGTTTATAAAGTGCAGCAAAATGTCGTGTTTGACAAAAGTACCAAAATACAATACTATCTTCAGGTGAAGAATGATATATTATAAAAGAAAAGAGATTGAAAGCATCATACGACGATTTCCTTTTTCTAAATATAACTTTAACATCTTTGACAACACTTTCACCTTATTTGATATGTTTGTAACAGCAGAATGTTCCGTCATTTATCAGACAAAACGATGTTTCTCTTATGCTGTGCTTTGAAAAGAAAAACCTCGCCGAGTGATTAATGCTGAGAATTGCACACCCTTTATGTAACAGACGAAGAGATAAAAAAAGAAAGAATATGATTATAACGCACTTCTTTTGGTATTACTTGTCGTTTTATTTTGAAAGAAGAGATAAAAATAATAGTTGTGAAGACTCTTATCGCGTGAGTTATGACGTTAATTGTTTTATTTTCCAGCAGCATATAAGCATACTACCGAGTGAGTCAGAACAAATGGTACTCTTAGTATTTTAAAGATTTCTCCATTATTTTTCTTTACGATGAAGAAATTTTTTACAAAACCATATATTTTTTAACTGAAAACCTACTTAAAGCTCTAGTTTCAAACTGATTAGTTACAATGAGTGACTATACTCTGTATTCCAGATTTTCATTACTTACTTCATTGCATTAAGAAAACGAAACATATGAAAAGATACAGTGTAAAAGACTGAAAAATTTAGACAAGACCGATTATTTAATAATTTCACTGTTTGCTCTCAAAATAGACATAACTTTGAGCAATCAGATTTTGGCCCCATGACAATGAATTCTTTAAAAGTGTATGATAAATTCATTTTTTTCCCATCTTATTGTCTTGTGATTGTTCTTTGCATATTGTAGTCCTCTTCACGTTGTATCTTCTGATATACTTAGATTTTTTAATACAATGTATTAAATAATGGGAAAATGTACTTTCTTTTGTCCGATGAGGACTCAGATCAGCGTCCTAAAATGGTTCGCTTTCTCAGCTGTAATATTTTCGATAACGACCGAAATTTTTGACAGATACTAAGAACCTTCTGAGATGTCTTTCTATTTTAGTTTCTTTTTATCTCATTTTATTTGCATGAAAAGAACAAAACACTGAGAGCATCCTTACAAATGCATTTTTGCCTGACTAAAATGTTTTTGTAAGATTCATTAAAAGACAACAGTACTTGATTCTCTGAACCAAAAAAGTAAACATTGAGAACATTATATAATGCTTGTTGAAAAGTTTTCAGCTCGATCGCATGTAACATGTGAGTAAATAAGAGAGAATTATGAAGATTTTCAGGCAAAAATCCGATCCCTAGAAGATCTTAAAACAAAACAAAACAATTTTGAACTTGGCATACAAAAAATGCTCTATTTTTCAGTTCCTTTACTTTTCAACCTGCGTATGAATTCCAAAAATATGTTTAACAGATATAAGGCAGAAAAAAATAAAAGTTTTGTGGTCAGAGTAGATAGACGGATGTCTTTGAATTTTTGCGAAAAAATGATACCGACTTTGTACTAAAGTTTTAGCCTTTTTTATGGTAAAAAATAATCGCGAACTATGATTGTCTCTGAAAAAATTTCATACTATCTCCGCTAACATTATATAGAATTTGTCACTGTTAAGAGATTTCAAAAGTGACTTCTAGCTAATACAGCTGGACTAACCTGAATCATCGAATCTACCTCTAACTAATTTAAACATTCATCAATGCTTTAAACTAAAAATATTTTCCATTAAATATATATATATATTTGATAACATGAAGGTTTTATCAAGAAATTCACAAAAAAGTAAAGACGCACAATAAATAAATATTTAGAATAGCTGGAATATAATGTCATGTTTCAGTCTAATTTTTTGTTGCCATTGGTATCAATATCAGTTAGTTGTATTTGGTTTTAAGATTTTTTTCTTTTTCCATTCGTCTTTGCACTTGGCCAAAAGTTGTTCAGTTGTTGGTTGTACACCATTATTTTCCTTAAAAAGTATAGTTAATACACCAATATATGCCTCTCCAAATGCTGTTGTAATAGATGCCGCAACACTTGCATTAATTACTCCACCAGCAATTGATCCAACACCTGGAATCAATTTCAAAAGTGTTGCCAAACCGAGTCCAATAGTAGATGCACCTGTTCCTGTTATAAATATACCCAATAAAGCCAGAACAACACTACGTTCCACCTTAAAACCAAAAACTGCTGTTATACCTATAATCATTCCCACTTGAAGTGGAACAAGAAGAGCAACATCGGCAAATGGTATTGGTGAAGCTCCTACTGTAGCCGCTGCAACTGCTGTACTAATTACAATAGCTTGAGCCTTGATAAATTTAGCTTTCAAATCGACGTTTTGAGCAGCAATAAAAGCGATCTGCTGTGGTTCTGGTAGTAATGCTTCTGTCGTTTTTACAAGATCTTCGAGTCCCATTACTGGTATAGGTGGATATTCTTTGCGATAAGTTTTCTCCTTTGCAACAACAGGTATTATATTCAAATCTGAAATTTTTTCTTTAACCATATTATAAAAAGTGTTGTCTTCTTCGTAAGATTGCGTAATAACAATAATTACCGGTATGTATTGAGAGAGTCTATTAACAAAAGCAATCTCACCATCCTCCAAACGTTGCGAAGGTTGTGAAATACACATCCAAGCTATATGAATATGTTCATTTGTATCAGGATTGTTTTGACGCTTTTTTATAAATCCATATACATCATTCATTATTTTCTCATATTCTTTCATTTCAAGTCCACGTGAATCAAACAGTGTTACTAAAGTACCATCCACCGGATATTCTGTTATATTCGTTGTAATTGATGAACCTACACCCGTTTTTGCTACTTCTTTTTTAAATATTGCATTGACTAAGGTACTCTTACCAACTCCAGTACGGCCAACAATTATTATATTTGTTCGACCCAATTTCTTCATTTCGTCGTCAATATTTTGAAGTAAATTTTCGTCATCTATCATAGAAGTACCCATTTTTAGTGTCTTAAGACACGAATATCTATTAATAAATAATACAGATATGATTATTTTATTTTATTTTATTGAATAATGTAAAATAGTAATCAATATATTTGATATGATGAAATAAAACTTATTACTTAATTTTATCAGAAAAATCTAGTCATTCTTACTATTCGCAAAATATTACAACTCATGTTCCTTTGTCGCACAAGAATAAATGCCTTACTATCAGTCGCTAGATTATTCCAACCATTGAAATATAGTTTTTGAAAGCAATAATGGTAAAATGACCATGATAATGAGCACATCTTTGTATGCATTGCAAATTGCATACTAGGTCCGACTCTGATACTGTACTGTCTTTATAAAAAAATATTTATCTATTGATTTTAACATATTCATGTTCTATTTCCTTGTGAAGACAAATGTATCTCAAGTATTAATTTACTTTAATCTATCTATTTATTTGCACGATTCTGTATGCTTTTAAACATTTATATTAGTTTATAGAAGATTGTACATATATTCAGAGATATTGTATAATTTATTTGACAATAATTTAAAAATAGTTAATAAGCCAGAAAGCTATATTTTAAATAACGAATGAAAAATCGAAGTTTATCGTCTATCTCATTATTTTCTATAAATAAAAATGATATATATAGTTTCAAAACTGAACAAATTTGTTTTATGATAACTTGAATTTTATTACTTCACTTATGTATTTATTATAAAATAATTGATTTATATCATCATTATTCTATTCTCTATATCTGAATATACCCGATTGGTTACTTATTATTGCTCGATGACAGTTTTCATCTGAGAGAAAAACAATGAGAACGATCAAAAAATTGAAGAATTCATTTTAAAGATTCACATGTTAATTATTAGATATCTGTCGTGCACTATATTCAACTTAACAAAGACTATTGTTGATGAGTTTATATAATACTAATTAAAAAAAAAACACTTTCCTATTTTTTATACTTAGTGCGGAATAATGAACATTCTTGCTATAAACAAATACATCAGAATAGGAAAGAAAAATTTATTGATGAAAATCGACCAATAGATTAAAATCAACTCACAGAACAGAAAATAACAGAACATATCTGTGAAAGATGGCAGAAGAGGATGATGAGAAAATATTTTTATTTTATAACTACTTAGCAAGACAAGTCACCAATAAAGTAGTATCAAATGATCAATGTTTTCGAATTGTCTGCTCTAATGGTGCTTTAAGTAATAAGAACAATGCAGAACAACTTCGTAAATTACTTAATGACCAAGTCAAAAGATATAAACATCATTCAAAACTACATCTTGTTTATACTGAAGTTTTGTATTATACCTAAGAACTAACTAATATATTGATATTACCAGCTCACATACACAAACAAAAAAAAACTTAATTTTTTACAGAGATATCAATGCAATACCGAACACTGGTATTATCAGTATTCTTCGTCTAAGTGAAAAAGGCATTCGAAAATTCTTTCGAATATATTAAATTCAGAGATACTAGCAAAATAAACTGAATCAACTAGTGGAATTAGTGCTACTACTTAGGAATACCAATTATATATTTTGGTTCCGTTTTACTTCTTGGAGTACGTTCAACTTCTTGAAATATTGTTTTAACTAGCATGAGGTGACTAAGTACTATTTTTAGTAAAGAAAACTCCTGAATACAAATATGAGCTTGAGAATATTCATTCGGTCTTGTCTTGTCCGATCCGGTTCCAACTCTGGTTAGGACAGTTTTTTTTGCGAATATTTCGTGGTTCTAGTCTTTGGAGATCTTTTACTGAAAAGCATTTGATTTTTTTTAAGATGTTGATTATTTCTAAAGAAAAAATTAAGAGGTTCAACCTGTGCAATTTTTTGAATGAAAAAAATAGTTTTTGTTTTTTATACGATCCTGAATGATTTTTTTCGGAGTTTTTGAGATAGACATTCGGCTCGAAATTCAATTCTGCACTCAGTACAGTTGTTTTTTTTTATCAGGACAACTCTTGATTCGAATGTTACTTGAAAAAACTCGAACCTGATGATAACTTTATACATATAATTTATGTTTGTTGAGATTGGTAATGATATTTAACAAAGGTTCTCTCTAGACATATCTTTATTGCTATAAAGCTTGAACATGCTTGTATCGTTGACCAAAAAATCAGTTCGTTTTTCGAACCATAATGGAGATAATCAATTTTTCTCAGTAAAATAACTTTTGGACTACCCTATATAGATATAATATCATAATATAAAGTTAGTTGAGGAGGCAGCCAAAAATAAATAATTAAACATGTAATACCACATTGCTACGAAAATATTTTTCGCTTCTATTCAAAGGTTATCTATAGAAAAATGTCGAGCTTTCGACGAATATCACTTAGCATCATTAGAAGAATAAGAGATAAAGAAAAAGCTACACGTATTAAATAAATAGAAAAAGAATGAGAGAACATGTGGGAAAGAAAAAAAATAGATATTTTTGAGAATATCTATTCTTTTTTTTATCCCCACGCATTTTTTTCATTTTTTCTCTATTTATTTAATACATGTAATTTTTAATTTATCTCTCATTCTCCTGATGATGCCAAGTAATACCCATTGAAAGCACGAGATGTTTTTTATAGATGACTTTTTAATAAAAGCTATCATATATTTTGTAAGAAAGTGGTATTACTTACTTGGATATACCAATCGTTAGTTATAATTTGCCTTATAAACTTTTCTTTTTTAGAAAAAACGTCCGATATTGATAGCAATATTCCACAAGTTCAAAGTGATGTAATATGATAAAAAGATATCATATCGAAAACTAACTTCTTTTGTTTAGATTACCCTGGTGAAAGAGTACGGCACGTATATGGATCGTATTTTACCGGAATCTTGATCACCGTTTTACGACCGTATCTTAATGAGAATACGGCATATATACGACCGTAAACGGTTCGAATATGGTGCTGTGTACGGTGTATGTACGATAGGGAAACTGGCGACCATGATTTCGGCAAAATACGGCTCGAAAACAGCCGTATACGGTAGCCGGATTCAATCACCTGGGTAGCAGAAATACTGGACTAATTTAAGCTAGATAGCTCTTATATTTCTTACGCTACAGATTAGTGTTCTAGAAAGACAATTAATTCTGTTCGATAACTATAATGATTGAAATATTACATTAATCAATGGATACCGACAAGAAATCAAATCCTGTTTTCGTTATGTTTATCTAACTACCATTCTGCCTCACTAGAGAAATTTAAAAAAATAGAATATACCTACCAAGTTATAAACAATTGATGAATTCGTATTCATAAAATAAAATTGAACAATAAATGTAGTCAATTGTTTAAGCTGACCGTCAAGTAAATAAAGACAATCATTGAAATTGTGAACATCAATACATAAACAAGTTAGAATTGAAGAAGAAAAAGTATTTGATGATAAATATTGAGTAAATAAATAAGCATGAATATGGAAAAGTCGATGCTGAAATAACATTCAAATAGCTCCAGATTTTCGAAGTAAGTCAAAATATGTGCATACACTCTTTTCGTATAATCTGTGAATGATCCTACTGCACGTTCACGATCTTTATTGATAAGATCAAGTTTCTTAATCTGCTTTTTGAAGATATGTCAAAGAGGTGAACCGACTAAATTAAAAAGCAATAGTAAAACATTGTATAATCTGTTCTATTCGATATCATTGTACTGAAATTTTTCATTTGATAAAATGTCAAACACTTGCTTACCTGTGAAATAATGTAATGAACTATCACGTTGAAAATTAAAAAGCTTCAATTCTGTCAAATTTGGATAGTGAGTAGTAAGGAGAATATGTTCCATGGATGCTGGTTCTACAATGAGACATTTCACATTGTAATGAATTTGAGGTAATATATGATTACAAAATCGAGCAAGTATTGTAGTATTATGAACAATTGATGTAAAATTGAGGATACTAGAAAAAGTCTCCTGTTGCCCTATATTATCAAGTCGTTCAGTTTTAATATCAAATAATGAATAAAGAACATCAATATTGTCAAGTTTCCTCAAAATATAAAATATCTCATTTGGTAGATCAAGCAAATTTACACTTGATCGATTCATGTTTAATATTGACTGTAACACTTCGGAATATAGGCGTATGTATTTATAGGTAAAAATGGCCGTTGTTTATGCTTATGACTGTTGACGTCAGAGAAGAATAGAATGGATAAATTTATTCAAAGAAAGGTTAAATTAATGCATCATTCAATGAAATCATCAATGACCACTATTTCTTTTTTTTTGAGAAAATGTTTTTTTTAGAGAAATTAACGAAATATTACAACCAATCAAAACACACCGTTATTAGTAGTGTCACGAATTACGACGACATACAGTCGTTGAGTCCAAAAATTTGTTTGAATTTCTGAATTTTTCTTCATCAAATCAACAGTTCCCTTATTTGTTGATGCGCTGAGTTGATTGGAACATTTAACAGAACTCGAATCTCTCTTCTTATGAAGCTATAGCAAGTGCATCATGTCACCATAGATACCGCAGTTTGTAAGGCAGATATCTCGAAAACTGGTCTTGGGGCGAAGAAACAGACTCGACCAAATGTATTAACATGTTCGCCATTTGATATTGATTACCTCGGTTCCTCAAAGGAATTATCATAGGCCCCTACTAGGTACCTTCAAGTGATTGACCACAATACCTAAGAACTATCAGTGGAATTGTTCAAAATTTTATTTGAGTAGGTTACTTCTGGGAATGGTGCGTTTAATGAGTGTGATTGTATAGTTATATTAAAGTTTGCATATCATTCTATGGATGAACTGACTGTGTTGGGGCGCTGATTAGATGAGCATGATGTGAGTTTCTATAGAAAGAATTGTACATCAGTCCTGTTCAGTTCCTCAAATCTTTTGATCGGTATTGTTCTTAGGTCATTTCCTCTCGTAAGGATGTAGGAATCGAGTAGTGTATATAGATTGGGATTGAGGTTTGATTTATTCATAGAAATAGTATGTTAGGTAATGATAGAGAAATTGACCAGGAATTGTGAAGGATTTGTATGTCAGTTCCCAGTTCTCATGGAAAATAATGTATTTTAGCTTAAATTGTAGGTGACTGAAAGAATTCCCAATTCTCAGTCCTTGAAGGCCCTTCATCAGACTGAATATTTTGTTTGTTATTTAATCAATTTTTCTTCGCAGTCAGAAACACTTTTATTTAAAAAAATCTCTTTTTTCTCTATTGAATACAATAAGAAATAAAAAAAATATGTTTGTCTTTGGTGTATACAATTTGATTTAGTCGTGACATATTTTTCGAGCGATCGTGACTGTTGACCATCTCCGACAAAGTTTTCTGCCGACAAAATTTTGCTGAATAACATTTGATGAAGGATTAGTTTTCACCTCTGTCATGAACAAGTCGTCCATTTGAGTATCTCCATCTTTTGATAGTTTATGATGTAGACGATTGAGTATTGTACGAAGTACTGGAATGAACAACAATTTCATGAGAAGAAATATTAAGCCAAACATTTCTAAGACAACAATCGTGAACAAAAGATTATGAAAGATAACTTCAGTTTGTCTAGCAATCGGTTGTTGTAAATTACTTATATAGAATATATTTTGTCCGATTGTGACACTAATATTTGTTTGTGTTCGATAAATGATTGTATACCGATTCTCATTAGTAAAGAGTGTATCAGAATTTACACTAAACGAATATGACCAAATGGCACTGAATGTTGACAATCCATCACTATTTAATGGATCAGTTTGATTGACAATTTGGGTCAATTCAATAGGAAATACAGTCGATTCAGCAAGGACTCGATCAAGTGATGATGAGATAAATGTCGAGGCGAAGTTGAGATTCATCAATGTAAACCTTGTTTAATCAGAAAAAAAAAATTTTTTAAAAGTGTTGTTGAATACACTCATAGTCTATATGATAAATTGAATAAAAAGAGAATTGTTCTTCTGTCTCTCTCTCTCTTAAAACATTCAACATAATGAATCTGAATTAAGTATTATATCTATTCTATACCTTCCATCTTCACTTTTTGCCGAAGGTCCACTAAGACCAATTCGAATAGCTCCAATTGTTTTTAATCCTGTCAATACCAATTGAACAGTAATCTCCTGAGCTGGAAGTAAGATGGCCAAGCTGAGAATAGTTTCATTATGACTTGTTTCACATTTAGTTATTGGCACTAGAGTAATTTTGTAGCTATTAAGCCATTGTACATAGAAATAATCTTCACAGGTAAGTGCTGTTTGAATAAGATCAATATTAAGTGTAAATGATTGTGCATTTAGTAAATCAAATATCGGTTGACTTTTTTTTGTTGAACGACGAGGATCCCATCTCTTTTGTGTTGTTGTACTAAATTTAGCATTACGTAAAGTAACATCACATGCAAATGAACTATTGTGAGTAACATTTTCAATTGGATATTGATGAAGATACGCAAATGAAAAATAATATGCGGACACAACAAGGACAATTATCGCAGCTGACATTAGACCACCGATCCACATCTGAACAAGAAAATATTTTTAAAAAATCGTTCTTATCAATGATCTTAACAAATTCAATGAAATACCTCTCCTTCGCCAATGAGATCCATTTTTCTGAATATTCTCTTGGCACGATCTCGCCTTGATTGATGATGAGGACAAAATACATCAGAAATTTTCATGATAATTGCAACAATAAATCCAATTATTAAGACGAGAAGTACCCAGGTAAGAGGTGAGACAAGCAGACAATGAATCGATTTCAAGTTAAGTGTGAACATATTTTGCATGAGTATATCATCAAAAACAAGATTTTCAGGTGATTCAGGATATTCTTGATCTTGTTCAATTGATTCAAATGCAGAATAGGAAACATCACCAACAGCTCCATATGGACAGAATAAGCCTTTAGAATAGTTACTTGATGATGGAGTAGGAGAACATAATTCAATCCCAGAATAATTTCGACTAGTACCACGATTACAGGGTATATGATTGGTTACATATACGCTTATGTTTGTATTTGGATAAGTACCTGGAGGTGCAACAAGAATGCTAACCCCATTGCCCATGCTGTCTAAAATTCCTAAATTGCCAGCAGGTGAACAACTAAGACGAATAAAGGATGCAGCCATCATTCGAAAAATGACTTGTTGGCTATTGGGATAGATAAGAATTGGTTGTGTTGAATCGGAGAATCCATCTGATTCAATATCATAAACATGAACTGATGATGAAATCCATTGATAAGTTGAATATGCATAAATGTTGGCCAGTATCACTGCCTTATGACCACTCATATCCAACCATGCAACACTTTTCCCGTAGCCCATCAATCCAACTCCATTCTGACGAGTACTAATTGGATGATGAGTATCATTTAACGAATACAATAAAACCGTATTTAGTGATTCAATACCGATCAGTACGCGTTGAGTTTGCCAACAAATACTCACTGACATGACTGATTGTGCTGTATACGTTCGGCTGTTAGCCATATAACGAATACAGCGTGGATCATTCCATGGATAATGCAAGACATTTGCAATGTCAAATTCACTTATGCTATACGGACTCGATAATGATCGATTTAATCGTATGAAAAAACCACATTCGACTGCAGTTATTGGTGTTGATTGACAATATCCGACTACAACAGCATAGTCTTCATTTGAACCGATATCAATTCCTCGAGGAGAAATCCCGAGAGTATTTGGCCAAACAAATAAATTAATTTTGGGATATAATTCATAATAGAATACAAAATCATCAGCAACACTGTATACACCAGTTCCTTGTCCATCAATATCAATCACGAAATTATCTTGTGTCGAATAGTTAGACACTATTTGTTCATCACGTAATTGAAATGATTCACACGTACCGTTGCTAATGAAGAAACCAATGACATTATTTCCTTGTAAATCAATACAATTGTAGACAAATGTGATATTATTCGAGGTTGAAACAACAACACTATAGACAAAATCACATGTTGTCAAATTATAGGGAATTTGACAACTGGAAATATTGTTGTGTGGAAATAGTTCGATGTACCACACCAGAAATAAATTGTCAACACTAACGAGGAAATTATCATTTATGCCAATTTTAATTCCATAGAGATCATAATCAGAAGGTACTTTTGTGTACATTAATACAATATGAATTAAGAAATAAAAGAGAAAAATTCTGACAGATAACATAGCAACCAACTGATATGCTTCAATGTTTACTAGTGAATGCCGTTTTTTCTATACACTTGTGTTCTTGATGATAATTATATAAATGAGTTACTTTTCCATTCTTTTACGTTCTTTTTTTTTGTTATCTGAATGCCAGACTAACGCTATGACGAAGGAAAAAAAAAAGATTTGTCTCTCTACTTTTTTTGCATGTAGGAAGGCCTTAAAAAATTTAATTAAAAGTCATTCGCAGCATCAAATAATATATGCCAAGCATATTCTTAATTAAAAACACGCATATTTATGGACAAACTATTGATGATTTTGCAGAAAAAAAGACTCAACTTTTACTTTAACAACGAAATTAAAAGAGGATTCTATGAACATATCCCAAAATCCTTTCAAATCTACGAGACTTTCAATAGTTTTGTATAGAATTGACGAAGCCTCAAACAGTTTCAAGCAAGAATTCCGGAATTTTAAAACTTTCAATTTTTAGTAAAGCACCTTTTTTTCTGATTCTTTGCATTTCTCTATTGTCTTGCATAGTCCAACATAACATTCTTCGCATTGATATTTTGTATATTTGACTGATTTTTCATCTTTTTTTGTATGAGAACATACATAACATTTATCAATACAGGAAAAGTACTCTACAGGTTGTTTCTACTCAATTCTGATTGATTTGAAAGACATACCATGTTCGCCAACAAAGGTTTAATTAATCGATCAAGACATGGAACGATATACTAGTGAAAATAATGATAATCCAGTGATGTGCACCATCTAGAATGATTATTTTTATTGGTTATTATCATTCAACGAGTAAAATAATTTTTATATTATATTATGATAAAAAATGTTTTTCTTTATTTTGATATATTAAAAATAAAATGAGGAAAATAATTCTTTATACAGCTATTAGTATAGATGGATTTATTGCGAGAGAAGATGGAAATATTGATTGGTTACCACCGTTAGAAAATGAAAATAATGATGATTATGGTTATAATTTATTTTATAAAAATATTGATATAACATTAATGGGAAGAAAAACTTATGAACAAATTTTAACTTTTCCTGGTGAATTTCCTTATGCTGATAAAATAAATTATGTATTTTCACATGAAAAACAACAATCAAATAAATTAGTTCATTTTATTAATGATAATATAATTGAATTTATTAATCAATTAAAAGAAAAAGATGGAAATAATATTTGGTTAATTGGTGGTGGACAATTAAATACAATATTATTAAACCATAATTTAATTGATGAATTAATTATAACAATAATTCCAATTATTCTTGGAAAAGGTATTCCTTTATTTGGACAACAACCTATTGAACAACGATTTAAACATTCAGATACAAAAACATTTTCAAATGGTTGTGTACAAATTAAATATATAAAATAATCTAATGAATGATCCAGAAAGATTCATTTTGAGTACAATCATTTTTGCTCTATCTAATGAAGTAATACAATAAACATTTATGTTAAAAATATTGATTATGAAAACAGTTTCAAATCTAGCATATATCGATTCTCTATTTGAATCGGGATGGAAAGGAAATGCCATTACTTACCTCTTACAACTCTTTAAAATCTTACTAAAAAAAAAGAGACAAATGAAAAGAAATTTCTCATTGAAAATATATAAATTCAATATATTCTTCAGACATAAAACATATGTGATGAGAATAAAAATCTTTTACTAATATTTTAAATAAGAATTTTATTTTCAACATTAAACAAAATAAATCTATCTGATCATCGAAAAAAAATTTATGAAAGATATTTTACTAATTGTGGTAAAATATTAATAGCACGATCACGAAATCTATATTTGACAATATTCGATACATTAGTATCACTAGGATTAATTTCAATTGTAGTCGTATTATTTTTTGCAGCACATAAAACAGGTTCAGCAATATATGGAAAAACACTGGTTGTACCAATACTAATAACAGCATCTAAACCATTTTCCATTATTTTATAAAGTTGTGTTATTTCATGCATTGGTAACATTTCACCAAATAAAACAATTTTTGGACGTATTAATCCATTACATTGTTCACATTTTGGTGGAATTTTAATACCTTCGAAATTTTGAACATGTTTTTCATGTCGACAAGATATACAAAATAAATGTTGAATATTTCCATGAATTTCAATGAGATTTTTTGAACCAGCACTTCGATGAAAACCATCTATATTTTGTGTAAGAACAGTAAATTGATCAAATTTTGATTCAAGTGATACAAGTGATTTATGTGCATCATTATATTTCGCAGCACGACAAGAAGATTCAATTTGATAAATATATTTCCAACAAATATCTGGTCTTTTACGCATTGTATAAATCGATAGAGCTTCTTCAATAGTCATACCATCTTCAGTTTCTTTTCCATCACTATAAAGACCACCAATACCACGATATGTTGGAAGACCAGAATCGGCAGATATTCCTGCACCAGTTATGGCTAATACACGTTTTGCATGGCGCAGCTCTTCTGCAGCTTTTTCCTGCATATATTACATAAAAATTATAAAGACATTTATTTCATTCTAAGAAAATCAGTTCATAAATAAAGTGTATTCATATTATTTAAAAAATTTTAGTTTTTTTTTGAAAATAGTATTGATATTCTTACCAACATAGATTCTCCTGTTGGATTTTTTGTTCCAATTGGTGTAGAATTGGAAATAGTTCGCACATGATGAGATTGATAGAATTTATTAATTAATCGATACAATAAAGTTTTCTTCATTCTTTATATATTTATTAATTTTTCTTTTAAACAAAAATTAATCTAAAACGAACTACCGAGAAAGTAAAAATCGATAAAATATCGCGTTAAAATGTGCGCTTACTTTTTTCAAAAAATAAAAAATCGTTTTTTAACGCCGTTATAACGTATTATTTTATTGATTTTTACTGTCTGGGTATTATTAGGATTTACTTCTTATATCTTTAAATTAATTGAATGTTCAATTATCTTTTCATTAATCATTATAATATTTCTTCTTTGGAAAGATAATTTTTTAATAAAAAATTCTTAAGAATTAAATTGTTAAATATTGTTTATATTGAAGGTTATAATTAAAAGAAAATAATTTTCTATAGGTCTACCATAAGATTTATTGAATAAAGGGAGGATATTTCAAACTGTTTTATGATGACATCTGTCGTCGGCATTTTACAAAATATTAATTCAATTTTCGTTTATCTTCAGCAGACGATTTACATTCAAATAAACAATAATCTTACAGACATATGACGATTTCTGTTCCTAATATAGATATTTTGATAATAATAAAAAAAAGCAAACTAGAAGAATTAGTTTTTTTTAGTCAAGTTTACTAGTGGCAGAGCCAGGGGGCTCAGCCACCTCCCCAGAATTGAGATGATCTAGTATTAAAATAGTGAAACACGCTGATTTTCAGCTTGAAAACGGAGCTCAGCCCCCCTCCCCCTCCAGAAAAAATTCCTGGCTTCGCCATTAGAACATACCAAGATACTTTACATTTAATAAGACGTCCTATAGAAATACCATAATAGAGTACATTTTTCTTGTGCATTACAGTTTTTATTTTTATTCTCTTTGATTGTGCAGTTTAATACAAATGTCATTTGAACTATTACCTAATGAAATTTGGTTATATATATTCACATTTCTGAAGTCTGCACATCTTATACATGTTTTTATCGTCTTAATCAACGAATTGATAATTTACTGATACGTCATCTAAACACATATGGTGTAGATTTTCCATCAACATCAAAGACAGATTTTGTATGCATATGTTACGGACAATTATTATCCATTAGAAATAGTATTACTACATTATGTTTATCGGATGATGATAAAACACCTTATCAAAAAAAACTTTTTCTTTCATATGGCCTTACTTTAAATCAATTCACATCTTTAATATCCCTCTCCTTACATGAATTTCATTCAGATGAGGCATGGTAAATGATGATCAATGAATTGCTTCATCTTTTGAATCTCATAAATTTGAAATTAATCAAATGTTATTTTGAAAATGTCCAACCTAATTATAGTACAATAATGCATGTGATATGGAGTTTACCAAATCTTATACAATATTGTTTTGATGTTACCTTTCAATTCGATAAATATTTATCATTAAAACATTTAACTTTTGAAAGTATCAATTGTTGTTTATTTGAATTATCGAAGCTATTTGAATGCACACCAAATCTCGAATATATTTTAATAAAAAGTCAAGATTATGATCAATGACAAATACTACCTGCAATATCAACACTCACTACTTGAGAAATACATGTTGAAAAATATGAATATATGATAATGAATCTTTTATCTTAAACAAATAATTTATGTTATTTAAAAGTGAGATCATTGACTTTACATCTTAATGGACAAGAATGAAAAGAGGTAATTAATACTCGTTTACCACAATTGAAAATACTTTAGTTTATAATGAGTTATAAATGTTCTAGTATAAATTTTACACATGAAATTGATCGACTGCTGGATACATTTAGAAGTCATTTCTGGTTAAAAGAACGGAAATGGTATATTCGTTGCCATTGGATTAACAGTCACAAATGGTGCCGTATCAATATTTTTATCATTCCATATGCATTTTCTCACTTAATTTTTCCTATTGACAGTTATTCTGAATTCACTGATCCAAATACTATTAATTATCTGTCGTATAACCATGTGCATACTCTATCTCTTGATGGATTAATTTAAAATATCAGTCTGAATAGAATAAGATCACTTGACGTATCAGCTGATATTTCTTCCTCACTTCTACAAACTTTACTTGATAAAGCAATTCATCTTTATTCATTAATATTTTATAATTCCATGATAAGATTGCATAATACATCATTTCGTCGACTTAATCTATCAAAATATTGTAAGTAGAGCACTACAAAAGTTTTGCAGCCCGGCTGTTCTAGAAGTCGTAATTTGAGGACATTTATTCTATTATAATGACTAAATATATTTAGGATTATGTGCAAAATTTCAGTCTTCCACCTTTTACCAATCATTGTATTTTTTGTTTCTTTTGGATCATCTTTACATAATTTCTGATATGAGTTTTCAACTCTTACGTGAATAATTTCGTACTATGATTTTATGTGATTGAAAAATTGGTTTACTATACAAGGAAAGCCATGCCCGTTTGATACAAGCATGGGAAAACCAAGCACCTTCTGACCGCACAGTTTTCAATTAGTTCCACGGATTTCAGCAAAATAATTTAAGTGTCGAAAATACTGCGTGCTCAGGTCGTCCTCGAACATTTGTCAATGAATAAACACTTGATAGTGTTCGAGCAATAATTGAAGATGATTCTCATTCGACATACGAGTAGATGGAGTATGTCCTGAAGATTAGTTCGTCAGCAATCAACTCAATCATTCACGATTATTTGAAGTCACACAAGGTTTGCACTCGATTAGTGTCCCATCAGCTAGCTGATGACCAAAAAAGACTACATGTTCAATTTTGTCGTCAATCACTGAAGAGATTTGAAGAAGGTCAATCTTGTCATCTATTCGACATTCTAATTGGTCATGAATTATAGTTTCATGTTTTCAATCCGAAAACAAAGGAACAATCTAAAGTTTAGGTGATCAAAACTGATCTACATTCAACCAAGATTCTTCGAAATAAAAGCTCAGGCAAAAGGATGTTGACTATTTTCTTCATGAAATCTGGTTTAATCGAATCAATACAATTGGAATCTGATGAGACGATAAATGCAAGTTGATATATTAATAGCTGCTAACTACAAATCTCCAAAGCTGTATTATTTAGAAGGCAAAACATCGGTCTTCATGGCTTGATGCTTCATGATGACAGTGCAAGTGCACTTCGAGCCTACACCTCAGTGAATTTTTGACCGAAAATCATATCGAAATATATCCAAATCCATCATACCCTCTAGATTTAAGCCCATACTACTTCTTTATATTCTCCAAGTTGAAAGATCAACTACAAGAAATTCAGTTTAACGATAACAACTCAATGTTAAATATCTTAAGTCAAGCTACTGATAGTGTCACAAACAACGATTTCAAACACTGTTTCCCTGACAGGTTTATTCGTATGCACAAGTGCATTGATGTTGAAGGAGGATATGTTAGAAAAAACACTAGAGCAGGTTCTGAATATTTGTCTTAAGAGCAGGCGAAAAAACTTGTGTAGTACTCCGTGTATAATATAAAAAATTTAGAGAGAATTGTTTATTGTTTCAAGTTTCAGCCTTTTCAATTTCATCTATTCTGAAATAAGAATATCGGAATCTACTGGTGCATAAACGATATGAATAAGATGTTCTTATCATAACAATGCTGTAGAATAGGAACAACGGAAAGATCTGAATCTTGAAATAATAAACGTTCTCTTTAAGACTTCTCTTTGAGCAAAATTTCGATTTGAAATTCGAAATTCACTTTCCCTGATGTTTTTGAGAAGAACTACGGGACTGAAGGAATAAAATACTCTTAAAAATATAATATCTCCGCAGTAATAATCTATGGATCCGAACTTTTTTCAGTGTATTCACAGTTCATTAGAATCTACATGATGCACACGGTTTCGATTTAAAATCAATGGATAAATCGGAATGGTTTTCTCGTCAGTGAGGAATTCCATCATATATGTAAAATACAAATACTAACACTATATTCTTATAATGAGTTCAGTTTTCCTATACTATTTATAGATTATTCATTTATGGATTTGAGGGATACGATTGACTTTTTAAAATAAAATCATTTTCAATCAATCCTTCAAGTATTTTGACTAATCTGTTGTTAATATAGAGCCCTAGAAAATGAGGTAAAACCAAACAAAAACAGGATCTAGATATCTGTTTAGGAACGCCCTAGAACGTTTCCAAGATGATTTAAATTTTGTATGAAAACAATTCTTCTTCTCATTCTTTATCGATATACGTAGTTCTATTAAAAAAACTGGGAATGAACCGATTTACGTTCTTTAGCATGCGTATTTCTTATGTTCCTGAATGAATAAATAAGTGTTAACCATTAGTATATGATTAAAAAATGAATTTTATTATTAGATTTCAATGTAAACTACTCAAAAGAGTTACAATCACTGCACTAATTCATGTCGTTCTGTTATTCAACTATTTTCTTTAATCGCAATCATTTGTTCTACTCAATATTGAGGACAAAAAAAAGTATCTAATCAAATCCATATGCTAACAATAATTCTTGAGTGTTCTTTATTATTTCTTGAAGTTTATTTGTAAGTGGATGATCTAATGGTTGATGTTGCAATTGAAGATTATGTGCAGTCTGGCAACTGGTAAGGGCAGCATCCAAATATCCTAGTTTCCTAAATGCATTTCCAATATTCATATGAGCTTTAACAGCTATCTGTGAATTGGGTGATAACTGAGGTATTTCAAGAATATCTTTATAACAAGCAATAGCTGATTGCCAATCTTCACGTTTCTCAAAGAATCGAGCAGAAATTTGTAATGTATCTATAGACGATAGGTATAATGGGGATTGGCGACTAGCAAACTGCTGTATAAGTTCTTCTGCTCGTGTATCGTCATTGATTTTCATACAACTAAAAACCATTAAACCAAGGAGACCAGTATAAAATGGATGAGTTTTATCTAATGAATTTTTACATTCAGCCAATGCCTTATCATAATAATTCATAGCTTGAACATGTCTACCTAGCATAGCTGTTATTTGACCTCGAACAATATACAACCAAATCAAATCGGGATGCATCGAAGGTAATTCTGATAAGCTTGAAGTAACAAGAGTTTCTAAATTTTGTTCCATAGCTTGGCATAATTCAATAGATAATTCATCATTTTCAATGAATTTCTTATAAAGCGTAAAATGATCATATGCACACCTTATTATTGATCGACATGAATCTGAAAAGATAGGAATATTGCTAAGATCTTGAAGCAGATTATTGATATTTGGAAGTTGACTTTCTAAATATGTTTGAGGATCCTCGGTGACTAAGAGCTGTTGACTCACTCGCGAGCTAAATGTTAATGTTGATCGTAAAGTATTACGGATAGAATCTTCATCTACTGGTAACATGTTTAATATTTGTTCGGCTTTTTTATATTCGCCCATGCTGTAAAGTATATTAGCAACTTGATCAACATGAGACGACTTGATTAGGTGTAGTTTTTTAATATCCTTGCAAAAATATCCTTTCATTTGAGCTAGGGAAGGATCATCGTACTGACACATTCGTAAATGCACTATTCCAATCGTTGAATTGATTTTAGTCACTGACGTAAGCTGCATGACAGTACCCATAGAAATAAGTATTTCATTTTCATCCTTCATAACACTCAAATTGGTAATGTCTGCAAATGGTGGTAAACGAGACACATCACAAGTTGAATCAATCAGAATTTCAAATACAACTGGTATGAGATCAGAATTTAATGAACCTCCTTCTATCAAGAACTCAGCTACCTGACGATATTTTGTTGTCGATAGAAACGTATTCACAGAAATAAATTGATTTGTATTTATTTGTAATTGATTAAATTCATCTATTGACATTAGTTGACCACGATAGAGAGTTATCGGAAGTTGTATGTCTAAATAATGAAAAAGATTTTATCATTTATACTTATATTCTGATAAAAAATAGATAAATCTGCATTTCAATTCTATTCCTAACACTGTTTGCCAAAGTAAACAATGAATACTATTCCACAGTCCTTGTCTGAGATTTACGGGATAACAAAATTTTGTCTCGTCATGATCCATCGGAAATTTCTCGTTAGCGCTCTCTCTCACCTAGTTCCACCGAATTTTCTCCACCATAAAATTCAATATGATACATACGAACATGTTTATATATTTCACAGATAAATAGCATTTATTGGAGTCAGTAGTACTTCATTGAAAGATTAAGTCAAGAGTACATTATCCGAGATGAACGAACTCTGAATGTCATAATACAGAGTGAGGAAGAGTAAATGTGCTGTTGGACAAGTACAAGAGAATAGAAAATCGCGAAGAGTTAGTAACTTTTGATTTTATTAAATCTCCAAATCATGTACGAAGAAGTACTTTGTCAAGATACAATACGCAGATGCCTTCGCTCTGCCTTATTGATGTGCGAGATTGAGAAACATGTGCGCACATAAAGAATATGCATAGTGTATATCATGAAGGAACGTTCATTACTGTTTTTCATTCGTCATTTCAGACGAAACTGACCGCCACGATGATAGAAAAAGGTGATGGTTATTTATTGCTTACTATTCATTGACCGAAAAGAAAAGGATAAGTATTCAATTCTGCATGTTCTGCACTTTCTAAAAGAAGGGGCTCTAAAAAGTTCTGTATTAGATCCAACCGCAGAAGCCATGAAAATGATTTCGTACAAAAAAATGGAGCTTAAACCCTCTCTGGAATCTATTTTTTTTTGTTCTGAATCATTTTTAGGGAGTTCTACCGTTGAATACAATGCAGAACGTTTTCGAGCCTGAAATGGTTCTTCAAAGCTCCTTTTTTTAGAGAGTATCCCGTGATACTTTGATCCATACTCAGTTTGTGGATGAGACGAAATATGGAATATCGTGTGTTCCATCAGTCCCTGGTTTGTGGCGAGAAATAGAGCTCATCAGAAACACCAAGTCCTAATCTGACTAATTTCGGAAATGAGTCTCTATTTTAATCGTCATAAAATAAAACCAATATAATGAAAGATTTCTTTTCTATCAGAAAAACAATATTATAAATATGATTTGATATATGTACACTGCAGTGTTAACTATATTTTATATCATTGACAATTTTAAAAGCACATACCGGCTAATGCTTTTTTATGTTCATCCTTCAATTGTTTATAAATATCTTGAATAAGAAATCGAAATCTGAAGATTAAACCGATATCTCGAGTGCGCAATGCTTTATTGACTAATCGATAAACAAATGAGTTCCCTGTATACCATTTAATAGCATCATTTGCTGTATATTCACGTTCAAAATTATCAATTTGAGTAAGTGCACGTTGATCATTATGATAGATACGTCGTGCTTCTTCAAGCAAATCTCTATGTGGATTATTTTCCGGTGGTGGTATCTCCAGTAAATATTCAAATAAGATCTGTGACCACATAAAACGTGCCGGATCACTTTGAACATTTTGTGTTGTTGTTTCCATACGTATTACATCAGCATCACAGAATGTTAAATAGACTTGACTATTTTTCCAAACATTAATGTCTTTTTCAAGTTGATAGAATAATTGAACATCATTCTTAAATACACCACGAATCTTACTAGTATCTTTATATTTGGTTGGTTCACTAAGATATATATATCGAATTTGATTGAAATCGTTCAAAATGTTAACTAAATATGATAAACCATATTCAAGTCGTACAAATACTTTTTCTTCACATATAGATAACAAATCTTGAATACATTCATCAACATCATCAAAGAATCGAACGTCATTAACAAACTTTTGAGGATTATTTTTAAGAATTATCTCATCTAATTCAATAGTATCAGCAGAATACAGCCAGACGAGCACTGCGTCGTCCATATTACTAGAAATATAAAAAAATCGATTCTATTCTTTATTTTACATGAATAAGTATTCATACCACAACAACTACTTTCGAATTTTTTTTTCAACTGTTTACTTTTGGCAACGTATTTCAATGCTGCTATTGTTGAATCATAATAATGTAATTATCTTCATGACAACAAAATAGAATCTTGCATGTTCAGAAGGAGAAATAAATCCATATCTTGATAGATGCTTTTTTAATTTTTTTCTCGTGGCACACTCCTCTCGTCTGTTTTTGTGGAAATCGACGACAACCAGAGGTTATTTTCAAAAAGTAAAATTCTTCTCCTCTATTGATACTCGGTTGAATTCCGTGTTTGAATCGAAGTATAAATTTATAGAATAACTAAATAATTCTTTTCTTATCTAGTATTGATGAAACTTCTATCTTAAGGATGATAGCATGATGATAAAAATTTTAGATTGTTTGTCATTAATTTCTTAGTTAATCAAACAGTTAACAACGGTTTATTGCCGCTTCCAGTATTTCAGCGCCCTAGCATCATTTCAACACTGTCTCAACGCCTACAGGCCCGTAGTGTAGAACTCGTTAACTCGGTTCGAGTATTAAAATTTTACTCGAGTTTTAAACTTTTAATACTCGAGTATTCGACTTTTCAACTATTCAACTATTACTATATGATAAATTAAGGATGCCACTATAGGATGCTGCCTGTAGGATGCTGTGTATAGGATGGTGCCTGCAGAATACTGTCTACAGTAACGCTGCCTACACGATCCTGTCTATAGGATGCCGCCTCCAAGATGCTGTCGGTAGCATTTGATCGCAGCCTACAGATACCGGTTCTTTGACACCCTCACCCACACCCTCACCCCTCACCCACACCCATAACCTCACCCTCAAGTTGAATAGTTGAAAAATTGAAAACTCAAATACTCGAGTATTAAAACTTTTAAAAGTTGAATAGTTGAAAACTGGAGTAAAACTTGTAATACTCGAGTAGAGTCTTCGAGTTCTACATGTATGGATTTCCAGTTAGACATGTGCAGGGTAAGCGTTTTCATTACCCTGTACCCTGTCATAGCAAAATTTTTAAACCCTGACCCTACCCTACCCTACGTACTTCATACCCTAACCCTACCCTACTCTACGCTCTTCATACCCTAACCCTACCCTACCCTACGCTTTTCATACCCTGACTCTACCCTACCCTGCAGGGTAGGGTAGGGTAAAGCAGGGTAAGAGGCCCCTGCACATCTCTAGTTTTTACCAATCTACTAGGATACCACTATTCGAAAGATGTCACCGGAAGATGTTCATCTTTTTACAGTCCTGAAACAATAAGCAAAGAATCAGATAAAATTATGATTACAACAATTGTATTAAGTGCCTCAGCTAACAAATTTTTAAACTCTGACCCTGTCCTACCCTACGTACTCCATACCCTAACCCTACCCTACGTACTTCGTACCCTAACCCTACCCTACCCTACCCTACGCTCTTCATACCCTAACCCTACCCTACCCTGCAGGGTAGGGTAGGGTAGGACAGGGTAGGGGGCCCCTGCACATCTCTATTTCCAGTGACATCTAGTAGAAACCTTACGTCCAGACGAACATCACTAGTTCCTCACTATTCTAAAGGCAAAACATAGGGTTGTTCATGTCATATGAAATAGGGTCTTTACCAACTAGAGGTGTCAACAGGACAGGGCGAAGATCTTTACGTGTGCCTTGCCTGCTATTTTGCAGGGTAGGACAAGACAGGTCGAGATATTATCGCCCTGGATACTTTAACAGGCAATTTTGTTTGCATTAAAGTGCAACATAATAGAAAGCTTTCAGCGCAATCCCTCCGGGATTAAAAATGTGAAACACGATACACTCATTGTTAGTAATTCTCAAAAAATCGGTGTTTTATGTATAACTGGGCATGCTTCCGCATTATTCCTGCCTATAGACCATATAACTTCAATGAGAAGATACTCCATTAATATTTTAACTAGACTTGAGTTATACATGATCCCTGATAGCATCCTGAAGCTATCTGTCATAATATGTGATGACTTTAGACCGCGTTTCTCATTCTCTATGAGGAGCTCAACATCCTGTCTCTAAAGGATAATTAATCAATTAGATGCGAATTAATTAATCAACTTAGGTGTTGGTCACGATCTGCAATAGGTATTTAATTAATTAAACACGAATTAATTAACTAAATAAACATTAATTGCTTAATCAGACACGAATTAATTAATTAAAAGTCAATTAATCAATTAAACCTGTTTAATTAGTTAAAAACTAGTCAAATAATTAAATAATACATTAAGATGTAGGTTACGGTTTGAGATGGTACTCTTGCCTGTCCGTCACGGTCTGTGATGTCTGTCACGTCTGTGATCTGCTGTTACTAAGGGTGTCTGTCACGTCTATGATAAGCCGTTGCTAAGGATGTCTGTCACGTCTGTGGGGGGGGGGGGGGGCAAATTTCTACACTTAAACACTTCAACACTCTCTTTTAGATCGTATTTCACAAAAAATTACTACAAATGTGGTTGCAGCTACTTCTAGATCTTTCTTATTTGTACAGCACATACGTAGTCTAACAGGAATAGCAGAAATGACAGATATAAGCAGCATAATTACAACAAAGAAAATTGTTAGGTAGTCATTAATATTTTGATATCTCGCCCTATCTCTCTATCCTTCACTTATGTTAGTTGGTTTCTTTCATCATAACGGATGGTCGGAAAATTTTGGGACAAAATATTTGACTCTTTTTCGTGCATTTAAATGCAATGGGAAGGAGTCGGAAGTAGTGAGCCAGAATCAAAATTTGATGCTCTTTCAGAATATATAATCAGAATTTTTCTCTGACTTTGAGCTATTGAACTAGAAATAAATCTTCAAAAGGCTTAAAAATTCCGTTTGGGAAGGTAAAATCTTACTTTTGTGAGGTTCACTGGACTTTTTAAAGGCATAACAGAAACTCATAAAATACATAGTATTGTAGTCTAATATATCCTCTACAAGATGGTGCAAGAATGTCGTATTTAGATCAATCCGTTCAAAAATAGGAGACTTATGACAGAGAATCATTTTACCTGAAAATTTGAAAGTTGAAAAAATTACGATTTTTAGTGTGATAGATTTTTAAAAAGCCTTTGTTGCTCCTAAAGTATTTGGAGGAAAGGCGATTCACATATACCATTTTGTAGAGAATTAATTTCTTTATCTTTCCAGTATCTTTTCGTATATTCAATAAAATTCTATAGAACACCTGAAACAAATTTCATGTGTTTTTGTCGTCCAAAAGAAATTTTTGAGTCTTTTAAAGATTTACTTCTAGCTCAATAGCCAAAAGTCGTAGAAAAATTCTAATTAGTTATTCTGAAAGAGCATGAAATTTTGCTTCTGGCTAACTATTTCTTACTTCTTTCCATTGCATTTAAAAGCACGAAAAAGAGTCAAGTATTTTGTCCCAAAATTCTCCGACCATCCGTTATGTCTGGTTTTTTCCTTTCCTTCGATACACGTTGTCATGTACGTTTAATCTTTTCTTTTTTTCGACGTTCGTTCATCATATATACGTGGTATTTTCCCCTTTCTCCACTATGAGTTATTCTCTCATATCAATTGTCATTGATGGATTTTACCTCGCTTGCTGTATTGCTTATCCGATGAACGTTTCCCTCCAAATGATGTTCATCATTTCCTTTAAATGATGATTATCTAAGTTCTGTTCTAAAATTGTCAGATTTAAATAAAAAATTTATTTCTACATCAATAGAAGGAATATTTAATCTTTGGATTGATCGTACAAAAACATTCAATTGAAATCTTCTGTGTGCTCTGCTCTGACAACAGGACAAGACAGGGCACACATATTTTGACATGTCATTTTTCTCTCAGGGCAACGCAGACCAGAGCAGGGCAGCAGAACAAGACAAGACTAAAAAAGACGCCCTGTGAACACCTCTGTTGCCGACTTCCATCTCCAGTTTAAAGCTAACGCCTATGCCCAACTTTTATCTGAACAGCACTTTGAAATTCTTCTTCATTCATTTTTTATGAACATTCTATTGGACGTGGTGTGTAATAGGGGTGGGTCACTTAACTTAATTCAACTTAATTAAGTGACTTAATTAAGTTTTTTTACTTAACACTTAATATTAAGTATTAAGTTTTTTCATTAAAAATTAAAACTTAATTTTAAGCGTTAAGTGAAAACACTTAATTAAGTGACTTAATTAAGTGAAATTAAGTTTTTCGTTCCTCACCTTAATATTAAGCATGGAGTGGAAAAACTTGTTAAAAAAGCTTGATTAATTGAAATTGAGTTGAAATGGAAAAACTTAATTTTACTTAATTAAGTCACTTAATTAAGTGTTTTCACTTAACGCTTAATATTAAGCGTTAAGTGTTTACTTAACGCTTAATATTAAGCGTTAAGTGTTTACTTAACGCTTAATATTAAGTTTTAATTTTTAATGAAAAAACTTAATACTTAATATTAAGTGTTAAGTAAAAAAACTTAACTTAATTTTAAGTTAAGTCAAATGGCCCACCCCTAGTGTGTAAATCACAACAAAAACGGGTGACCCGGTGACAGCTAATTTTACTTTTCTCAGACTAAGAGTCAATTATAGAAAATCCGTTCGGACAAAACTTTACTCTTATTTGGACTTTTAAAATAAAAAAATCTTAGAAATATCTTAAGCTCAGCGAGAGTTATTTTGGACTTTGCCACCAAAAAGCCATGTTTTGAAAAAAACGATAAGTTTCAAAAAAAATTTTCTTGAAATTCAAAAAAAATCGTAATAAAATGGCAGATATTCAATATATATCGTTAGCCTTTTCAAAATATCTTACAAATAGGGCAAACCAGCAGGTATCGGGATCGGTTTTTTTGGGATTTATTCGAATTTTTTAATAAATCCCTATACATCTTAAAATAGATTCCATATAACTCCTATTGAGGGTGAGGGCGAGTACGGGAGATGGAAGAGGGGGGGGGGGGGGGGTAAGAGTGAAGGTGCGCTGAAATATTAATACAGCTATATAGCCTCAATAAATCCTTAGTAAATAAATAAATCCCAAATAAATAAGTTTCGATATACCCTCATAATCCACATCTTTTTCTGTTAGGAAGTGCTTAAGGATAGATACAAAAGTGTTCTATTCAATGGTAATACCAAAATTAGCTCAGTTTTCAAAAAATAAAAATTTTTAAAAATCACAAATTTTTTTAATTCATGATAGCGAGGTCGAGTTTTTTTTCGATAAGTCTATGAAAATCCATTCGTTTTTTGAAAACCTATATATATTCTAAAAGCTACGTTTCCAGCGCATCTTCCTATGAAAAAAACTCGACTTCAAATTTTTTTGAAAAATTGGGTTTGCTTAAGAAGGAGGTCCCCTTAAAAAGATCTGTTTCTGTTTTGGCAACAATCATTGTCACATACGTCAGTGTAAAGCTTTTACACCATTTATTAAGTATTCTTACTGTGGTAAAGTTTTATGTTTCAAACATTTCTTCGAAATGTACCATTTTCACTAATATTTCAAAAGTCATTATTCGAATTAATCAATGCAATAAATAATGACTCAAGTCTTTTTCAAAATTGTATACTAATATTATTCTCATATTTCAAAAAAAAAGATCTAGAAGAGAAGAATTCATAATATTTTATGTTTAAAAAAAAAGCAAACTTATTATGGTTTAAAAATGTATAAATGAAAAAATAATACGACAAGAGACATAATTCAATGAAATGTCATCTAATTAAACAAACGTTCTTTAATTACTTGAGCCATTACTTAGGTCTGACCAAAAGTTCGTGCAACATTAAATAAAAATATAAAGATAAGGAGATATTTTTAGTTTTATTTTATCATATGTTGAGGATAGCTGTCAGTATTATTTATGCCAAGACCAATCATTTCGACACAATTTGTTAAAAGTTTTTTTGAAGTCTTTTTCTTCAAAAAATTTCAGGTATCTTGGAAACCGCATGAGCTAACGAAGTTTCACTTCTTTAATTACTTAAACTACGTTTGTTAAAATTAGTTAGTCAGGAATTACATAGTGTCAGGTCTGAGGAATAAGGTAGATAAGACATTATATTGATATTTTCTTCTGTCAAATAATTAATAATATTGGATGAGTATGAAGCCATCGATGATCATGAAGCATTTTTGTGCATTTTGAATCTGATATCTCTATTTGTTCTCATATTCCACTAAAAAAGGACTTCAAACAATTTTCGATATAGTACTTGTACTCTATGATCTTGTCTTTACCTACACAGAATTATTTCATTTAAAGAATACATCACCTTCAAGTTTTGATTAAAACCTGTCTTCATGAACAATAATGTTAGCTGGTTTGTCCTCAATAAGCCAGCTAGCATCAAATGACTTATGACTGACGTACCCTAAAAAAATCTATGACCTATCTCTAGTGGCACTAGAACACAACTGACATGATCGAACAAAATTTTGCTGAATTTTTAAAAGAAATCAAAAACGATTAATTCATGCGGTTTCCAAGATACCTGAAATTTTTTGAAGAAAAAGACTTCAAAAAAACTTTTAACAAATTGTGTCGAAATGATTGGTCTTGGCATAAATAATACTGACAACTATCCTCAACATATGATAAAATAAAACTAAAAATATCTCCTTATCTTTATATCTTTATTTAATGCTGCACGAACTTTTGGTCAGACCTAAGTAGAGAATTAATTGCTTCGACAGCTGTTTTCGTGCTAAATAAAAATCGATTAAGTTAGAAAATTCGCTTTTAAATGATTTTAATTTCTTTTACCAAACCTCTGCTGCTTTTGTCAATTTATCACATTGTTTTTGATCTTGTTTAACTAATGGTAAATCATTTCTTTGTTCTAAATGACTTTCTGCTTGTTCAAGTTTATCTGCTACATCATTGATTTGACTTGTAATATAATCAACATTAGTTAAGAATGTTGATGTACTAGAAAAAATTTCTTTCAACATTGCAAAGATGAATAGAAATAATACGATACAAACCTTAATGTGCGAATCCAATATCTATTCCATAAATGTTCAAGAATATGATTGTCAAATAATGATTTAAAAAAAGATATTTCAAGTGAATAATATTTGTTGTAATAAACAAGTGAATTTTCGATTCTATTCAATGATACTTCTTAATATTCAATCATTTCATTTTCAACTTTATATCCTTCTGGAAACGTTCGAAATGCTCTAATATCAATTTCACCAGTCGATATTGTTCGTATTGGATCAATCTAAATAAATGCATTCAATTTTTGTTACAAAAAAATAGTATATGAAAGTTCCTCTTTATTACCACAATAGCAACGAATGGATCGTGATACTTTTGATAAAACATTTGTTTAGAAATATCTATGTTGCCTAAATAACAACCATAGCCTGGATGTGAATGATACCATCCAATAATATTTTCAAGACGATATACTTCTTTAGCCAATGATATATATGAATTCGTATATTGATCTGCTTGTTGTTGAGGATTAACACAAGTTACTAGAATAAAAAAAAATGAATTAGATTATAATTCATGCGAAATCAAATGTTAAGGGTAAAGATGAAGATATAATCTTTACCTATATTTTCTCTAGGCAAAGCGAATGAATCCATTACAATTACATTTTCACCATCAATTTTTCCTAATAACATGCCCATAATTTCACATGTATCATCTGAACGTGTATGTATAACTATTTTTAATAAAGCCAAAGCTGATATTTTACATCGTTTAAAATAAGTTGGACTTAAAATTAAAAAGAAACAATGAAATATTTCTTTTAAATAAAATAATAGAATTAATTTTACTTTTGTAACTATAATCGATTTTCTAAAATTGATTGTTGAATATTAGGATCATATGCATAGATTTCATCAACTGTTTTCAATTCTTGAATGTTATTTATTTTTTCAAATTGAACTAAATTTTCTTCTACACTATCGACCATCTGTAAAATATAAGGAAAGTATAGTATTATTCATTTTTATAATCGAAAGTAATTAAAACTCAAAAGTTACGATCGAAGTAATTCTAGTCATTTTGAAAGATTCTAATACACAGAATCACCTATTTTTCTTGAATACAACAACATTTTTCTCTTTGACTCACATAAATGAAGGATTTGTTTCGTAAATATCTATGTTTATTTTCGATTGACTATTGCTTATCAATAAATGATAGAATATATTTAAACATGTTACATTGCTTAGTCACAGTAAAGGCAAAAAAATCGTTGTCAGTGTATATTCTGACTATTTGAAATGTGCGTAATTGCAAAACGATGATAGAAAAATGAGAACATATTCAATATGACGTAGAAATGTATGAGTCATAGAAAAATGAAATACCTACAGACTGAATAAGGTGAAAGAATAACACTCTCATCGTTTGAGTTATAATAATTTTATTTTATAATTAGAATTTGAACATATTAATTTAACAAAAAAAACCATGCTTTATTTAGATATCAATCATTAAAATTAACAAATATTTTTTTATTAAGAACGTATCAATTGATTGAATACATATAAATTTTACTTGGCAAAAGTCAATTGAATGTGTTAAAGAAAGAAATGAGCTCGGTAAATTATTTATGAAAATTAACTAATGATTTGGTACTTTTCTGCTTTGAGCCCCCAAAATTTTTCACATATTTTTAAAATTTTATTTCAAATCGAACAATAGAAGAAAATGAATAAATAATATCAATCGATAGGTGGAGAAAATGTCGTAACATTTTCCAGAATTGCGTCGAAGGGATTTCGACGATTGAGTGATTGACATCACAGAATCTCGATCATATATGAATCCATCATTTCTCTATCCGGTCGACATTGCCTCTTAATTCTCTCCTTGGCCGACTTCCATAATCGTTCCACAGTGTGAGTGTGGACCAAAGTGTTTGAATCCACAAAGTTATAACTGTGATTGATAGTTTCATACCGAAAATCTAAGACTTGAATCTCACGATAAGCACACCATTGGTTCGAGATAATAGTTGTTCCGGAATGGATGTATCGTTTGATGAGCCGCATTAAAGTAGCTGCAATTCGATCCGGAAAACCATGAAGTACTCCTTCATCTCACAGCAGATACCTCCAAATATCCATTTCTGTGGAAGGACATGTCGAGTATGGTTCTTTTGTTTCGAAAACAGTGATTCATTGATCTCAACAAAAGTGTTGGTACCGCCAATCTAAACAGGATTTTGTGACAGCTTCCAAAGATGTATATGCCTCATGTAGTTGTTCCAGGCGATAGTGGTGTTCTTGTTTATTCCCGGCTCCCATTCGCAATAAAGAATGGACGTCATCTGGTAAGATCAGGAATAGACGAAGAGAATTGCATCTTCTCACGGAATCTTAGAGCCGGTCACCCAGTTATTTGTACGAACGCTTTTCTAGCTTCAACATTCAGACTTTCGACAACGCCAGTGAGTTTTGGATTCTTCGTCAGAGGGTGAACGGACCAAGCTTTTGAAATTTTCCATTATAGAAGTTAACGCAAAAGAGTGAAATGTTTGTGAAGATGAATGCAATATAAATATACAGTATGCTAAAATGTTACATAAGAATTAGAAAAAGATCTTTTAATCAGAGAGAAGCGAAGACTGAAAAGTTCCAATATATCTGAACAGTGATCAGCGAAGAAAATAACAAAAGTTACTCTATCATAAGGCTCATTGCCAACTTAATAGCTAATCTTATCAATATAATAATTAATTCTATCAAAATTAATTAGCAAGTGTCTTATCATAAATCTCGTTAAAAAGTTGAAAAAATTTGGGGGCTTAAAACAGGAAAGTACCAATGCTTTTATCAGTAGCAAAATATATTTAATAAGAAAAATAATCGTTAAGAACAATAGGTGCTATGTTATAATAGATTTTTACTGATACTCAATCTTTTGTATAAATTGATGGGCTTTTTATGCTCAAATAACTATATAAGTCTGTATGCATATACAACCAGTACATTCTCAATTAAATCTGTTGTTAGGTTATGATTCGTACACCTCACCTCACTTTTTTCTATGTGTGTTCTTGTCCTTTTTCCTTTCATTTGATATATTCATTCTATTCTTCACTTGATATATATTTTCCGTTCCTCACGGTATTGTTCATTGGAATTTCTCCTTGTTACCTTTTCATCTTTTTATGGATGTTCTCCTTGTCATCCCCATAGATATTTCCTAGCGCTACTGTGTCAGGCAGAATTGAGATTTAGACAAAGTTAAACCAATGTTAGCGTCCATAGATGTGATTCTATGACGCCAATGTATAGTTTAAATATATATATTGTTTCTCTTTCTTCTGTCCTATGTGTGTTACGAGTACCCACATATATGTATCCCTTTTCCTTCCTATGTTATAAATGGCTATATCACTATATTGATCATCATGAAATTTTCTTTCTTTCTAGTATTGCGTCTTTTTTATTTTCTGTGATGTTTCGATATATATAAATATATACGCATTTATATATTTTCAGTTGTTGTCGTGTTTCTTTTTTGTCTTGTCGTGATTGTTTTCTTCGTTATTTTCATCATTATTGTTTGTTGTATTTTATTGATTATCATCAATAAAAAACTTACCATCATCAACATCATCCATTTATTTACATTCTCAAGATACAGTAGGCTTTTTTATTGTAAGTTTCTTGAATATTAGCAGGCTAATATCCTATATTTAGTACTTCTGCTTTCGTAGATTACAGTGGTAGAAGCCATTAGCTACATTTCAAAAAAGAGAACCTCACAACCAAGATTTGTATTTTTCGCTATATTGGTGCATTTAAAAAAATTTAAAACGAATATGTTTTTCATTTTTATAATTACAAAATTTGGGAAAGTTGTGTAATTTTCAACTTATACTTGATACAAACAATTTAATACGATAAATTGTATTATATTCATTACAATCGGTACAATGATTTATTAAGCATTTGGTGATGTTAAAAAAATCTCATTTAAGCTTTTTTTCTTTATATTTTTTCTGCATTGAGGACATTGGGACATTAAATAAATGGTGAAATTTTTGTAAATAATTTTTTAAAATATTTTCTGTATTAATTTTTTCATATACTGTTTTCTACATATGGGACATTGGAACATTCAATGATTGGTGAGATTTTTGTAAATAATTTTGAAGACATATTTTACATTAACTTTTTCATATATTTTTTTACATTGGAGACATTGGGACATTAAATAGAAGATAAAAATATTATGGCTGAGAAAGAAAATTTTTGTATATCAATTATATATTTTGAATTTTTTTTCATATAGGGGACATTGGAACATTCAATGATTGTTAAATTTAATTTATCAGCAAATTTTTTTCTATAATTGATAAGCATCTTTTTTTTTAATTATGGAGATGTAACAACATAGAATTATTGGTTAAATCTTAGTGATCAGTCATTTTTTTTCTAGAATACATGATTTTTGTGACGATGCAGACGATGGATTGACTGTAAGAATTGGACATTTCTCGAGCAGGGGGTGAAATGAGTTGATGTGGAACGACTACCTAAAACAAAGAATGTTTCGTATGACATGCTGTTCTTAAAGTCACAATATCATATATCATAGCATAAGGTATATTTAGAAGTGTAAATGAGATGTAAAGTAAAAGTTGTACAAACAGCATAATTAACAATGCATGATGTGTAATCTAACTTAAATTTTAAGTTGAATTTTTAGTTATAATGGAATTCAAATAGTGATAAGATCGAATTAAACTAAGAAAATAAAAAAATAGATAAAGATACTCAACATTGTTAGTCGATAAAAGGTAAAATTCGTTTCATGGAAGTAAAAATTTGAGTTTATCTTGTTAAACGAAATAATATTTTTTAAGTTTTGCGCCTAATAAAAATAATTTTGCCTGTGATATATATATATTAATTTCCGAGCTCAAAACTTTCATTTATATAAAAAAAAATAGAATTTTATAACAACCGAGCTCATTTCTCTTATTTTATAGTCAATTAAGCACATTGGACGCAAATATTTCATTTTTCCGAGTTCATTTAATTCGGCATCCATATTTCATGACTTTATATATTGCAAAAGAGTTATTCGTAGACAGTAGAGTAATGTCAGATAGTCTTTTACAATGTGTCATATTTTTCAATTTCATTGTTGAATAGCGAACTTTGCCGTTATATAACATGTAGATAGAGTCAAAAAAGATAATTGTATGACAGAAATTATAAGTTTTGATTTGAGTGCACATTACAATAAAAAAGTAAAAAAGAAACACATTCACATGTCAAAGAAGAGAAAACAAATATAAATGGAGAGATAAATGTTTGCAATAAATGAATATATATGTATTTCTGTAATCAAAGCATTGTCTGTATTAACTTTTGAATTATTTTTCATTGACTGAAGTCACAAGTATTTTATCTGAAGGTGATGATTTTACTGGTTTTTTTTCCATTTTGAATATAAAATTCATAATCATTTGTTGTTCTTCACGTTCAGCTTTTTTATATTCTAAGAATAATTTTCCCAAGAACGCAACAACATATGAGGTAGTAACAGTTATTAAAAGAATATTAAAACCACCTAAAATAAAAACAATAGGATTGGTTCATTAAACTTAGAACAAATAAACAAAAATTTAAACTAACGGTTGGCTCTAAAATCATCGCGTAATTCACAATATAATTCACGAGTATTATTTAATATTGTTTTTAGTACTCCATCCGTATGTAGTTTGACTTCATGATGATATTTTATTGCATTATGTTTTGTACGATTGCGGCTGATTGATCGTTTTTGTGTGTAAGAATAAATCTAGAGACAAGAAAAATCAATTATTATATAAGATATTTCAAAAAAATTGAATTCTAGATGTAAGTTTATTTGAAAGCTGGAAATACTAACTGTATTTGTAATAATTATTTCAGGAACAGTGTGCAAGTGAAATAATGTTGAATTTTGCAGTTGTAAACATAAACGACAAAAATTTTGAAGAGGCTTCATTTAAAGTTAAAACAAAACGCGCAAAATTTAAAGACCATGACAACTTCTTGATTCCATTACTATTTAAAGAAAAAAAAAGTAAATAAAATTAATTATTTTCTTTTTTTTTCTTCTTTATTTTTTTTTAGTGACGAAATTATGTGTATCTTTATTTGTTCTAATCATAAGCAAGTAAAGAGATCAATTCTGAGAAAGATGCTTAGAAATGTTTGTTTTGTTTATATTTTCTCACACGATCTTTCATAATTCTCCAAAAATTGAGTAGTTTATTGGAGTAGCATCTGAACTCTTAGATAACCACTTGTACAGTGTAATAATTTGAATGTTATGCTCCTTCATATAAGAAAATATATCTTTTGCTACATGACTGGGTGCGCTATCTTGATGAAAAATCATTCTTTTTCATGCATCACAGGAAATAAATGAGGAATATCATATTTGATAAATGGTTCTTCATATATGCTCAATGTAGTACTTGCTGATAATTGTTGAGTCATGTTCAATAAAACGCAACTGAGTTTTACTATGCACAATCACGTGAGCCCAAACCAGTACAGCAACAGAATGTACATTTGATTATTTTTAACTTCTGATAATTCATTACTTCTAACATAATATACATCTCTGACACCTTGGCTTGAATCGAGATAAAACTATGCTTCATCAGTAGTCATCACATTTTTGTATCTACCATTGTATAATCGTCGATACATACTTCAAGCTCGAGATCGTCTTTTTCTCAATAACAGTTGAATATAACCGATGCATCGATCTTTTCTTGCGACATTTTGCATGAATAACATCACGAATGATACGAAATGTCGTATCAACACCAATATGACACCTTGCAACCATTAAAGAAATTGTTGGAGGATTTTCTTTATTAATATAAGATGTAATACGACGTGCAACTGTAGATATTGCTACATGACGTCGACGATAATATTTTGGTTTTTGACTATTTAATAAATCTACTTGGCATTGTTTTCTGATTGGTACATTTAAATTCATTATGTCGATGAATTAATTTGTTCAATTAATTCAAAATATTCTCAAACGCACTTTTCCAGTATTTATCATCCCAATATTTCAAAGTCTTTTGCAGATCTATCTTGATCATCTGTTACAAGTTTGAATAAATCAAGATCATTCGAAGTATCAACAGATATTTCTTCCTCACTTTTACAAACTTTACTTGATAAAACAACTCTCTATTCATTAACATTTTATAATTCCATGATAAAATTACATAATACATCAATTCATCGACTTGATCTATTAAAACATTGTGATTATTTAACTGATGAAGATTGTAATCGCTTAAATCTTTCATCACTTATGAATCAATGTGAAGTACTTTTAATTAAAATCAAAAACGTAATGAATATATTACATTCAAATATGGATTCGTTAGGTCATTACAAATGAAATCATAAACTATTTTTATTATTTTAATTTCTTTTTTGAAAGAGTTTTGTTATTAAGTAAGAATGTCTAAAACATAAACATCAATTTCTCAGGAAAATAAGAATCTGTTGTATGTTGTTGATTTGCTGTCAAAAAAATGCTATATATTCTATCCCTTTTAATCTTATCATTGTAAGGAAAATATTGTGAAAGCTACTTTTTTTGTTAATCTACGCAGATATCTATTATTCCTATGTCTTCATCATCAGCCAATATTCTCGTTATATTAAAATCAATAAACAAATATTTATATCAAATCGGTGGTCCAATTTTAATGCTCATAGGAACTATTGGTTGTGTACTGAATTTAATTGTATTTACTCAAAAAAATCTCCGAAAAAATCCATGTTCAATGTGTTTTATTGCTTATAATATAGCTAATTTTTGGTATATTTATTCTTCATTAATACCTATTATACTAACCACTGGATATAATATTGATTATAGTGTTACAAATATCAATATATGTCGTTTACGTCTTTATGTGACTATTTTATCGAATTGTTTAAGTGCATTTTATTTAATATTGGCTTCAATTGATCGAATATTTGTTACTTCACGAAATGCTGTTATACGACGAAGAAGTACTCTTCGTTTAGCTTATATATCTATTATTATTGGAACATTATTTTGGTCATTATTTCATATTCATGCTATATTTACTTCAGCTATTTTACCATCTGGTCCGAATTCATTTTATTGTTATTATCAACAAGGTCTTGCACTTGATTTTGTAAGTTATTATGCACTTATCAAAGAAATTCTTGCATTTTCATTAATGATTATATGTGGATTATGGTCAATAAAAAATGTTCGAAGTACAACACATCGTGTAAGAGCTGCTTTTGATGAATCGATTAGTAAAACTATGCTAACAAATGGTTCAAATTCTACTTCTTCAAAAGATCGACAAATGATTTTAATGTTACTTATGGATATTACTATTTATACTATATTTAATTTTTTATTTGTAATTTATCTTATGTATGGACAAATAACACAATATTATATAAAAAATATTGAACGAATACAAATTGAAAATAGTATTAGAGGTTTATGTTTATTTGGTGTTGGAATTTCATTTTCTGTTAGTTGTATTGCAAATTTAATCGTCTCAAAAGCATTTAGAAATGAAGTTAAGAAAGTATTTACATGCCAATGAACAATTACATATTTTATTGTTTAGTATATATATTAAATAAAATTCGAACTAAGAAAGTGTCACTGTAATAATCATAGGATGAATAGCATAACTTACGTCCTCGTACATTACAGGCAAATTCTTTCTTCTCTTGAACTGTATAATCTATGAGTTTGCAGTTAGAACGACTTGCCGATTGTTGTTTCTGATCAGGTTTCAATTTGTCAAATGGTATAGCAAGTAGAAAAGAAAAAGATACAAGTGAATCACATTGTGACATAATTCATAAAAATGCATCTCTCAAATCTATTTTAAGAAAATCGAATCGCCGTGAACGTATTAATCGATATTGTTCTTTTGAAATACGTTAAAATATATATATATTAATATACTTATTCTAGAAAGGAAAGGATCTATAAGCGATGAAATCGACTCCCTTTTTGTTTTTATCCAAATTCTACTTTTTTTATGCTAAAATTGATCAAAATCACGTATTGGGACCAGTATTCGTCCTCACCCTCAAGATTGTTTTCATCGCTTATTGACCGGCTTCATTTATATGAGAATTTTTTTTTTTGAATGAGTAAAAGATTCTTCACTATTAATCGTATAAAAATTTATTCAATTTTGACAAATTGTCTTCAATTAACTGTTGAAGATTATCATTTTCATTTTTAAAAAACAAATAATGTTTAATAGAATATGAATGAATCAATGAGAGACATTTTTTAATAGTCAGTAAATAAAATAATAAAAAATTGTCCTTGTCCCTGGATTATGCAATAAGAAAGGACATATTCATAATGATTATTTTCCCATTGAAATACTAAAAACCTTCATCTTTTGTTTTGTCATTACATTTTCCTTGTTCATTCTTGTACAAGGTCATACTTAATTAGAAAAGATTTGATCAAATAAATTTTTATTTCAAACTTTGGTTTAATAGTATTCAGTAAAATAATTACTGATTAAATGAGCTTTTAAAAATGAATATATAGTCATTAGTAAGATGTGTTAATCAAAAGAAAATTTTTCTTCAAATAATCAAATTTTAAAACTAAAAATCTGTTTAAATGAGTTGATTTCAAGAAAAACTCTATAGGTAATAGAAGATACAGTACAACATATTACCTATAAATAAATTTTATTATAACTATAAATAGATATATGCGCAAACTTGATTGAATATATGAAGGTAAATAGACATAAACACATCATGTATCATACGTAAAGCTATTCTTTTTTTTTGTATGACTCTTTCGAAAGACGTAATACATGGTCGATCGATTTTTTTTTAAACGGATACATTACATTTACGTTTAAATCAAGGGTAAAAAGCAAGGATAGTTTTTGTGATTTGATCAATCGATTATATTTATTCTGTATTTTATAATTTCATCTTATTCTGATATTCTTTAATGGATAGTACTGTCGACTTACTGGAAGCCAGTACAAGCATTGCGAAACCTGCTTCACTAGCTTTGGGTGTAGCTACTGGCGTAGGTCTTGTTATAGTTGGTTTAGCCTTGGGTTTAGGCTTAGGTACTGGCCTTCATAATGACAATGTAAATCTGACAGTGGTCACATCATCTACGACCACAACAACAAGTAAGAATAGATCAGTTAAAATTGAAATCGATAAGATATATACATGTATATATTTTACCAAAGTTAAATTTCGATAAATAATTTATTAAATATAAACTATCATCAGATAAACGTTATATCCTAAATATATTAATTTTCGATTAGTTTCTCAGTCAAGCAATATTAGAGTATATATTTTAAGAATAACATTAATCTGTTGATAGTTGATATGTAATAGATCGTTGAAAATAACTTTGACGAATATAATTTAATCAAATATAAAAAAAAAACGATACAAGTAATTTTCTCTTCTCTTTATATGATCAAATAAAACAAATGAAAATTAAATAGTAAAAAAGCATCTATTCATCATTTAGTCTATTCAATTGAATGATCTAAATTAAATAAAATAGAATTAAATACTTTCTATCCAATATTCCTTTTGTATACGTTTGCTCTGCGCTTTATATATCCGCATCCACAGCTCGTATCATATATATATAACTATTATTGTTTTACGTCTGCGATATAATAACTTTCTTTTTATATATACAATGGCTATTAAAATTATTTAGCTTGCAGATAAAATGGTTTTTTTTT